>PYUH01000373.1:1448973-1510276 GCA_016808085.1 Suaeda aralocaspica | reverse complement strand
CCCCTCCCCCCCCCCCCCCTTTCTGTGTCCCAAAGAGACATTCCATATACTCTATCTTACTCCGACTCATTTTAACCCTCTAGACTCCAACCTTTGTCTCCATTGCTCTAATTTGGCATTAAGCCCATCTTTAGTTTCATCCAACAATACGATATCATACCTTGATCACATAAAATTCCTTAATCACATAAAATTCCAGAAGCTCTATTCCACATAAAATTTTTCCTTGGGCATACCTCGTACTAATGGTTGTGTGGTAAAATTTTTCCTCCACTTTATTGGGCATACCTTGATCACATAAAATTCTAGAAGCCCACTCCACTTCAGCCAACTTGGTTTGGTTTGATTTGATCCTGTGGTCCACATCCTCATCCAATCACCATCCTTTTGGATAATTGATCCTAAGTACCGAAAGAAATCTGAACATTGGACACTCTTTCCATCCAAACTGATTGAGCTTATCGTTGTGTTCTTTATCTCACTAAATACACACTCCATATATTTTGTCTCATTTCTATTCAACTTAAAACCTGCTAGAATTCCAACTTACTTTCCAGTTATCTACAAACATCATGCACCAAGGAATTGAACTTGTCGATTTGTCCATAGCTACGGAAAAAAGAAAAGGGCCCAAGTGTGGAACCTTGATGTACACCAATTGTGATAGGGAGCTCTTATGTTTTTCCAAAACTAGTTCGCACAATCGTGTTGAACCCCTTATATGTATCTTTAATGATATCAATTATTTCTTGGAGATACCTTTCCTTGTAAGAGCCTACCATAGCGCTTCCCTCGCTAACTTATTATATGCCTTCTCCAAGTTAATAAATATCATATGTAGGTATTTCTTCTTATCCTTGAGGCTGCCTCAAGTGATGAATTGCTTCCATAGTCCCATAGTCGGCCAACTGTGTCATAAATCCGAACTTTTTCTCTGAAATTTGCACAAATCGTTTGAGGTTCAATAACTCATTCCCAATGTTTCATCGTGTGGCTCTAGCTTGATCCCTCTATAGTTAGCACAATCTTGAACATAATTTTTATTCTTATACACCTAGATTATGGTGCTCTTCCTCCACACCATTGGCATCTTATTACTTCCCCATTTCCTGTTGAAGAGAGTTGTCAACTACTTAATTCCTTTATTTCTCAAACATCTCCATGCCTCAATAGTAATACCATCCGGCCCCACTGCTCTCCTTGACCCCATCTTTTTTATAGCCCTTATAACTACCCCCTTTTGAATCCCTCTTCGTAAAAGCCTGATTTACCATATCATGAGTAGTAGCGACGTCCTCAATCTCTTGTTCTATAACCTCATTAAATAAATTATCAAAGTAACACCTCCCTCTACCCTTTATCTTGTTATCATCAACCCACACTCTTTGATCGACCACACATTTGACAACATCGATATCCCAAGTCCTTTGGTCTCTCATATAGGAGATTTCGTAGATGTTTTTCTCCCCTTCTATTATATCTAATCTAGCATAAAGGTCTTGGTTTACCTTTATCCGTGCATCTCTTATCGCCTTTTTAGCTTCTCTACTAGCCTTTTTATGAATCCCAAAATTTTCCTCATTTTGAATATTCCCCAACCTTCTCAAGTACTCCCTCTTATTCCTTATACCCTCTTCGTTCCACCATGATGTGTCTTTTCTTGGTGGCATGCTTATTCCTTTGGATTCTCGGCAATTGAATGTTGAAATCCATGCTCACACTATCCCATGGGGTATCAACAATCGGCAATGGAGTGTATAACCCTTTGATAAAGGTGCATTTTGAGCTTTGGCAAGGAGCATATCTTGAACCCACTGAATGCACATCACCGGTCATCGTTGGCCAATAGAAATATTTATTAATCATATCAAAGGTCTTGTGAACTCCAAAGTGTCCTGCCATAGCTCCACTGACCAAATATTTGTACTAATCATTTTCTCCACAAATTCCTATTTTTTTCTCTCCTTGAAGCTTCCACCACTTTATTTGAGTTTCCAAAATTGGCCTTCGTCTCATTAAACATTTCTTTCCTCGGAAATCTAGCGCCACCAAATATTGGGTTACCACACTCATTGGGGATCGCCTTACAATCAATAAAACTCTTTCTTTAGTGTTGCTCACTAAGAAGTCTGTTTGACTTGCATGATCACCACTCCTATAAGTCATTAGGTGGGAGAGTCTTTTCTTGAATCAAGTGTTCCTTATACCAAGTTGTAAGCCAAAGCAATGTCCATAGTACCTCTTCACGTGTCATTTCTCTCTCTCCAACACCAAAACCTTCATGCATTCTTTCAAAGCCCTTCCTCTAGACACCCACTTCCCATTAGGATCACCACCAATGATCCATGATCAACTTACTGCTCTCTTGTTGGAACCTGCTGCACAACCTCCTCCAAATCTTCCCTAAACTCAACCTTAATAGACTTATCCTATCCAACTTGTGGTGCATTGTTAGTAGCGATAGTTATAACCTCATCCCCCAACACTACTTTAATTCTCATAAACCGATCACTCTTTCTACTCACCTCTACTACATCATTGCTATATGCATTATCCATGAGAATACCCACTCCAATTTTTTGCAAATTTGTTCCTAAAAACCAAAGTTATACCCATTTGTTTCCCTTGCCTTTTGTCTAACCCATTTGGTCTCTTGCAAACACACAATGCTTATTTTCCTCCTCTTCTTTGTCTACTAATTTTGATTATCTCTAATATAAAGCTTGACGTTCCAAACCCCAAACCTCAACTTACCACCATTGACATTTCCATGGACTATAATCTTCATTCTTTACCTCCACCCTCATTTGACACCACCCCTAGACGACGGCCTAGCGACCCTTGCTTACTTTTTACTACTCCTGAGCTGAAGAAGTGCAGCAATGAGTGCAGCGATGAATGCAGCGCATCGCTGAATAAGGGACACCCTCATGATATCCATAATTTGTGACCAAGTTTTGGCTGGTTGTGTGCCACAAACCTACCACCAAACTCTCCTCCTTTATTCAGGCGTACTTTGAGATTGGCAATGAATGTCACAAAGTAACACTCACACTCACACCCAGAGTTAACTAAAACTAATATTGTATGAAAATAGCAATTTACTATAACTAATGAAAACAATTTGGGGCAACAAATTGATGACAAACATTCAATATAGGAATGAAACTTAACAATTTAATACTCAAACAACTAAAGTAAAAGTAAATTAGAACTCTATTACGTAATTCATGTCTGGGAAGCTCAGATTCGCGTGTGACCCCCGTCATACCCATGTTGACATGACACCTGTGCCGGCACGGAATACGGGTCAGACACGAGGATGTGAAAACGAATTCCTCACTGTTGCAACCCTAGATTTGAAACTGAAGTTGCACCACTCAAAGACAACAATTAAACATTAGGGCTTTTGTTCTACTTGTATGGGCGACCTCACATATAGTATCTATGCCCCTCCGATGACCTTTGCTAGCAACTGAGCAGTGACATCTTCTCTTTCAACCCTTTCAAGTTTCAACCGTTCTTTATTCTGTTCTCGTCCTTATCTTTGTTTTGGGTTATTGGGCTTTTTTGTGTAGGGTAGGCTATTGAGCTTGGGGAAGCAATATAGTAATATAAAGTAAAACATATTTGTCTTTTTAATATGCATAATAGTACAACACTATCCCATGCATTTTACTTTTTGAATTCGATTTAATTTCAATTTCTTTTCCCAAGTCCTCTTTGGTATTGCAAAATTTAATATTTTTTACTTGAAATTATATTTGAAAAAAAATTTCTAATCTCACTCGTGCTAGAGTCCAAATTGAGAATTTGGATACTTATAGAATGTGTCCCTGAATCCTTGATAATTTTGTGTCGGACCCTTGGACACGTATCCTAATGAGACACCCGCACCCGATTCCGAGCATCGTGCGTCTAAATTACCTATGAATTGCAGTTCAACAACTCCCAATTGCAAATTCAACAAAACCCTAAGCAATTTTCAACCAAAATATAAAAATAATCAAACACATGACATTTTAAAATTAAATTGATGGAAAATTTACATACTCACACATACGCACCCGAAAAAAAGTAATAATAAATAAATAAATAAATAAATAAATAAATAAATAAATAAATAAATAAATAAATAAATTGGAACCTTAATTTTTCGCCATTGAGGAAGATGGTTAAGAGGAATAATTTTGGGGAGAAGAAGGGAGTTGTTTGTTTGCTGAGGGTACATGAAGATTTTGAGAGCTAGTGGGTTTTGGAATGTTTTTGGGTTAACCTGGTGAGGTAATTACTTTCAATGGCTAAAAGGTGGGATTAATTATTAAAATTTATTCTATTTTTTTTTTTCAACTTTCGTTATTTCATAGTTAACGTGGTCCCCACCTTTTTCAAGCCGTATGTTGAATCGTGGAGTCTTGGATTCTCAAGACTTACTTAAGATTTTGGGCTAAAAATGCCCTTATAAATATGATGGATTCACTTTTGATATGTGAGTTATCTTCTCTCACACAAGCAAAAAATAGAATAATCACTCAACAAATGTACTAAATTTTCCTTCTTTGGTTTAGTTTAGGTTGCTATCGGTAGTCTTCGTTTTCACATTTATGTTTTGACTGTCTTCTGATATAATCTGGCAGATATCGAAATTAGTACGGAGGATGAGGAGTCTAATGTTGCTTATCTCGAAGAAGTTGGGCTTGTTGTCTCTCAAGCTTCAAGACTGCTGGCAAAATTACTTGATTATCAGAAATTCTTTGAGACCATTGATTCACATCATTACACAAAATTGCTTCGGCATATACTGAAGTCATCAGATATCCCTTTATATCACAAAGAATGGGTTGCAGCATGTCTAGTTAGACTCAGCGTCCTTTTAACTCCGTTTGAGAATCCCATTGCCACAGAGGTCACCCTATATGAGACCATTCCGCGATTGGTTGACCAATTAGAAACCACAACCTCAACTGATATTCAAGAAGATTCTGTGGTAGAACTTAATCAGATAATTTCTGAAGGTGTAGTTGATGCTACACGAGCTGTTGCTGCTCATGGGGGTATATTTCCTTTGGTGAAGCTGCTAGATGAAGGTAGTGAGAGGGCTGTTGAAGCTGCGTTGGCTATTCTATACAATCTGAGTATGGATGCTGAGAATCATTTAGCAATATTGGCTGCTGGGGCAGTGCCAATTTTAAGGAGAATCATTCTTTCTCAAAATCCTCAATGGACTCGAGCATTACACTTGTTGAGGAACTTGCCAGTATGATACATGCTAGGAGTAAGAACTCAAGCGAATTAAAGAAAGAAACAAATGATGCACATATACATGTTTGTAAAGTTTAACCTTTTTTCATCATTCTATTACACTTTTGGCATTTAGTTAGAGCGGTTTTGTGTTATAAGATCAGGTGTCAATGAGCTAACAAGGTTTGATCTTTAAAGGTTCAAACAGTGACTGTTTTGTATAAGTTCAATACCACTAATTTCTTCCCAATCCCTCAAGAAGAAAAAAAAAATTGGTAAAGAAGATAAAATTTTGGAAAAATTTCTTTTAAAAGTATCAACCACAAATGATTTTATTTAAAAGGTACCATCTATGGATTATTCCATATAGCTATCAACTATTGAAATAGATTGCAACAATATGTTTACATGACTTGGTGGTTGTTAAATTTTACTATGGACAAGTTATAACTTGTTAGGAATTCTTGTGTCCAAAATGCTATTACGAAGAAGCCTACAACTTAGGTAATATTGTACTACATATTTATTTTTTTTGGTACTCCCCCTTGTTGTATACTTAAATTTTATGTGTGAAAGAAAAGAAAGATATTACCTTCGTAATCGATTATTTGTAAGGTGCAACAAATAATTTTTTTTTTATGTTTCACTAATAATTTCCCTTTGTTGCAAGCAATCGATTACGGAGGCAGTAGTTTAATATTTTTGTACAATAGTGATG
The DNA here is from genome assembly GCA_016808085.1 of Suaeda aralocaspica. Classification (NCBI taxonomy): domain Eukaryota; kingdom Viridiplantae; phylum Streptophyta; class Magnoliopsida; order Caryophyllales; family Amaranthaceae; genus Suaeda; species Suaeda aralocaspica. Next base: position 1,504,317 of record PYUH01000373.1, on the reverse strand, counting down.
TAACGTTGCTAACTTATAAAAAATAACATATTGACTCTAACTATGTAGCTAGAGCAATAGAGATCGAGTCGACATGAAAGCACTTAATTTCTACTAATACCAATTGGTTAAACCACCATAAAGGTGCTTAAAGATTGATTGTAATTATGACAAAATTATTGAATGAGTGCATGAAGGAAAAATTGAGCAATAATTTAGTGAGTGCATGAGTGAGATATATTGAATCAGATAATTTGAGCGAATGAATGCTTTAGCTATATCATTCGGTTAATAACATAGCTATGAAAGCATCCGCTCGATGTGCAACAATAACATATACATTAAGTAAAAAATAGATGTATATTCATGATTTAAATGATCATCATATCAAGTTATCAAAAACAAGCAAGTTTTGAATGCAAAGAGAATAAATTAGCAAATTTACGTGAGGTGGAATCATGACAGGTGGTGCTTGGCCATGATACACCTATTACCCGATCCCAAGGCCACCTAGAGGATCAAATTGGCATTCTAGGACCAACAAATGGTGTTATTGAAACCGGGCTCATTTGTGAAAATTAAGCTTGTACAAAATTCAACATAAATTTTAGCACCTAAATGAATATTATATAGAGAATGAACCCTATTTAATTTGAAAAGACATGAACGAAAAAATTCGAGCTGAAAGCTTACAAAGCTCAGCAACTGTAGGCTTGCCCTTTTGTCTTCCTCTGCAAGGGAGACGTAAAGAAGGCTTGCTTACAATGATCTTGCCGTTCATCTCCGTTAACTAGCAAATATAATATAAATTAAGTGGATAATTTATCACAAAAATATTCAGATCAAAGAGCACACAATCAACTTACATAAGATGCCTATTCAGCAAATGAAAATAACTTTAGGAATATCATCTTTACTTATGTATAACAAGTTTAGGATATCTTTAATTACAACAAGTTATACTCAGATTTTTTCTTCAATTGAGTTAGTTATATAACTTTAGGAATTCATCTTTAACCTTTTTTTTAGTTAAGTATACACCTTGTCTCCGATTTAGGTCTAAAACACCAATTCAAAAAAAAAAAAAAAATTAATAGTAATAATAATAAATAAATAAATAAAAAGAAGTGAAAAAAATAGATATCTACAATTATAGGAAATGGAAAGCCAGGGAAATTGAGAAATGTAATGACATCGAAGGATAATGTTGTCAAAAAAAAAAAAAAAAATTCATCCCTCTGACTAGTTAATAATTATATAATATCAAAATAGAGCATTAGTAGACTTCATATAACCCCCAAAACCACTAAATCTAATATCAAATAATTCAAATAGATTACTTCAATTAACAATTTAAACAGATTACTTCAACTAATTCAAACAAGACAAACAAACAAAAATAATGAGAAATTGGAAATTTACCTTCAAAGGTAGAACTTCAATTCATCTTCTCCTATTTGTTCATTCTTCGAAAAAACAAGACCACCCTAAAAGCCCAATTCAAAAACCCTAACCACCGAAAACCCAAATCGAAAACCCTAACCATCGAAAAACCCATGTGAAAACCCTAACCACCGAAAAACCCAAATTATTTACTTCAATTCGAAAACCCTAACCACTCCAAAATCCCAATCAATAAATCCTAATTACCCTACAAAACACCCAATTAAAAAAAAAAAAGGTTTTTCTACGTTGTGTCCCTGAGGTATTGACTTTTCTACTCTGTGCCCTCTCAAAGTGGAACTTCCACATTGTGCTCCTGAACTTCATCTAATGAGTGAACAGTACCCATAATTAGTTGAGTTAATGACGTGTGTTAGTGAACGTTTACCCTAACCACCCACTTGCCTATTTACTTCAAAAAATTAAATCCCCTTTTCACTCTTTCATTCAATTCAATTTATCAAATCACCCCGTCATTTCATCTTCTTCTCTGTTCGAAAAACCCTTAAAAAAATTTGCGACAAACCCTAAACTAGTTGATTGGATTATGTGAAACTTTTTGTTAATTTTAATCGATTGCCAATTCGAAGTAATTGAAGAAGGAAGACGCCATCACATCGATTGTTCATGTATGACTTTTACTTTACTGGTTGGACTTTGTCAGATTGTGTTAAATATTGTGATATTTTTTATTAAGGTTGTTGAATTATGGTTTTAATATGTGTTGTGTATACTTATGTATTGTAAATGGTTGATTTTTCTATGCAAAATTGAGTGGTTTTTATTATTGTGTTACTAAATTATTGTTGTTTTTTGTTCTTGTTTGTTTAATGGTGCAGAATGGATGTCAGAATTATTATGTTTAGTTTTGTTGGTAAATGTGTGGATATTGTGGTTGATGATATTCATAGATGTCATTTAGTAGATTTGATCAATGATTTGTGTGACAAGTTTGCTAAGAAGGGGTGGGAGTTACCCAAATACCCTGGTTTTCATTACTGTTTTAGGGGGAAAGCTATCAAACTCACTGATGATCATGTGTTAATGCAAATGTTTGAGAATATTAAGGTAAAAGGGATTCATATGTGGATAGGATGTTTGGGGGAACCATCACTCATATGGAGGTTGGCACAACAACTTAAGGGTACTGGTGACAGAACATAGGTTGAGCCTGATAAAAACTCTCAACCTGAACCTACTTTTAGGCAGAAACTTCAAGTGAGGAAACCTTCAAACATACAAGCACCACCCCTGAACCAAAAAGCCTGATCAAGTGTAGTATGAGAAGCTCTTATTCATCCCCTTTAAATGAAGAGTGGCCTGATGCCATTGTTTTAGAAGGTGATCTTGATACCTTTGACAATGAAGGTGATGATGGTGAACCTAGTGCCTTCATAATTCCTCATGTCAATCTATCGGTTGATTCTGATGTCATAGACATTCCCAATGTCCCTTCACAAGCTCAATCAAATGCTCCTAATAACCCATCCACTACTTAAACAAATGATCCCACCACAACCAATTCTAAACCCACTAGGATCAGTAGAAGACCAAATTCTTTCAAGCATGGTAAGAAGTTATGTATAAGTACAGCAGTGTTGAAGGGAGTGTGTGTAACACCCTGGAATTTCCTAACTATCTACTCTATATATTTCCAGAAAACATATTATAATTACTAAAGAATTATAACTATTAAATTAAAACTCCTAAATACCGGGAAAAGCCAAAGATTTAACGCTACCGTGATAAGGGCTAAGGCATTTATCAAAGTACTGCATCGGAAGTCTTAAAACCAAAACCAATTTAAAATCTTAAACTTCAAAACAAATCTCAAAACCAAATTCAAACCAACATCCAAAATAAAAATCAACTTAAAACTTTATTACACTTCGGAGCTATTTTATTGGCCCTTAAAAACCAGAACTAGAAACTTTAAAAATAAAACAACATCCAATTAAAAGTTAGAACTTCATAAGCAATAAAATTAAAACTGCAAAACTACACAGCAAGCGCTCTCACTCCAGCCCAGCATGAAATGACATATGCTCACTTGTACATGTTTTTTCTTATTCTAGACAACTACTCACCAACAAGTGGGTCATTGTAGGGCTAAATCCAAAACAAAGCCATGCACATTAAACAAACAGTTAACAAAGCTGAGTACATAACTACTAAAGACTATGCAACAAAACATCATAAATTAAAACATACACGCAACTTACCTTTGACAACTCTTCACCTGTGCATAAACTCAATAAATTAATTTTTATATCTAAACTTTGGATTTTGCATCGAACGGGTTTCCTTCCCTTTAAAATCACCTTATTGGGCACCAACTTGGGGGCAACTCCAAGAAGGTATTACCTATGTCACATAAAGTGATGGAATTCCAGCGCATTAAAAATATAAAAGAGTACGTCTTGTACTTCAATTGGAAGACATAGATCATTGTTCTATACGACTCCCCCCATTGTTTATACTCAAGGTATATACGGTCCAAGAGTTTTGATGCAAATCCTCTTACACTTTATGTGATTAACCGGTTTAACAATGTTGTGACTCACATACAACATCACATAAAAACATGCATCAAATCAAGCAAGCCGTATTAATTATCTTCGATTTAAAGTGATTCAAGAATAATCTCATGTGTGTCCTTTAATTAAACTGAACTTCCTTTATCACACATTAACTGTGAGTGGCTAACTATTTGCTTTCTCCTTGACCACACATTATACTGTGAGTGGCAACATGTATAAAATAATTGCTCATTAACTTCCTTTAATCATGCGAATAAAAATTCACAAACTACTTTTCTTGCTTGTTGATTAAGTAACTAACCAACTTTAATAACTTCCTTTCTTTATTAATAAGCTATTGGCCAAATTAAATTGATCATAACATTCCAATTCAATCTTATAAAGTTTATATTGCTAACAACATAGAATGTCAAAATAATATAAAATCATGCTTCTAACAAAACTTGTCATGCACGTCAATTCATAAGCCAAACAACCATAACAATATATCATACATAAAGGATCATCCAACCATGAACTCTAATTCTATTGTTTGTCTTTAGTACTTACGTACCTTGTGAAATAGTGGTGATCCGCCATAACTTCTAAAAGATGACTAATTCGAAGTCTCCTACACAGAGAAAACCGAAATTAAATTAAAACCTTATTGACTAAGTTCTACAACAACTCTAAACTAACTTTTTATATTGGAAACTTGTCCAATACCTTCCCTATATGGTCTCTATTCAATTTCATACTTCACTTTAATTTTTGCGACGGGGCTCCGGCAACACCAAACACAAATTTGTGTTTAATATAAACAGAAAATAATTATTTTTAATTAAAATTTATTTAAACCTTTGTTTAATATTCTTATTGAATACAACTTCTCAATAATATTAAAATCATAAGTATAAAATACAAAAATAATTCCTTAAAATACATGAAAGTATAGGGTATTACAGTGTGGGTGCCTAAACCAAAAGCAAATAAGGAACAGAGGAAACTTAACACACATGAAGGGAGTAAGTCTAGGTTTAGGACTAGGGTAAACACAGGGTTTGATATTTCCAAATATGCACTAGTGGAAAAATTGTTAAAGGTTACCCCTCATAGATAACGGGCAGATAAATTGCACTTAACTCGGCCCTTATTTTTTATCTAACGAGCAAAGACAAAACCGTAACCTATAATCATATTTTTGGTATATTAGATTGCGGGCTAAATAGTGCCCATAACCTATAATGTTTTAAATTTCGGGCTGGAACTTGCCCGTAACCTAAACTTAGCATTTAGTCTTATAACGCCCGTTACCTATTATGATTTATAGGTTACCAAAAAGTGACCTNGAAAAAAATATCCCTTAAAATTTACAACGGGTCGAGAATATTTAAGAATAATATGAAGATATTTTCATGACCTAAATTGCTTTTATAGTTTTTACGGTATGCTTGGATATCATATCATCCACAAAAAAAAAAAAAAAAAAAAAACCACATCCTCTTCGAATTTCCTGGTAAACTCATTCACCAAACTCATCTTCGTCAATTTGAATCAAGTACTTCGTAAATTATAATCCTCAAATTTATCAATTTTAATTCGCCAAATTCATCTTCAATCTTTTAACATTGAAAGGTAAATTCTGTTATCAATTGCAAATTTATTAACTGAATTGATTGCAATTCGATTTTTGTACTTCGAACTTTTCGATTTTTCCTGTTATTTTTGAACTTTTTGATTAAAATTCTTCGAATGTTGATTAAAATATAGATTCCAAGTTAAGTTGTTGATGTTAGTTTGATTATTCTTTGCAATTGCTGATAGATTTTGTATTTGAAGTTCGGACTTATGTTTGTAGATTCTATTGTTTGTAATCAGTTTAGTTCTTCAAATTTACGCAATGATTTCATGAGCAGTGATTTCTTTAAATAGCATTGCATGAATTGTCATTAACTTAGAAGAGTAATTCAGGTTAACTTGTTAATTGATTCTATAATTGGGTCGAAGTTCCTCAAATTTACGCAATGTTTGTCAATTGATTCTTGTTAATTGATTCTGTAATTGATTCTTTTTTGATTGATTGAATTGATTGTTTGAGTTATCTTGTTGTTTTTGGTTATAATTTGCTACTTTTGGCTATATTTTGTATTTTTGGTTATAATTTGCTGATTCTAAATTCAGATTGTAATTTTTGTTCATGTAATTATGATTTTGATGAGAAAAGTTGGTGAGCGTCTAAATACAACAATGTTTCCTCTGAGATTGACAGATTTCTAGATGAAGGTTTTCTATAAAAGATACAAAGCTGCTTGGGGAGAGTGGAATTTCTTCAGAAAGTCCCAAGTCAAAACTGAAGTGATGTATTGCTCTTTTATTTCTTTTTCTTCTGTTTCTAGCAATTTGTCTCATATCTTGCTTTGACAGTTAGATGAGCGGGTTGTTGACCTAAATCTGCTATTTACCTGACTGTATTTGCAGCAATGATTTTAAGTTTAGTTTGTGCAAGTGTTTTCAAATTGGTTCTGTTCTTGTGGCCACGCCCTTTCTATTGGTGATATTGTTTCTGGTCTTTTGGGGTCAACAATATGAAGCGTAATTATATATTCTATTATTGTTAGGCATTTGAGGAAGCCATAGTAGAGCTGGACACATTGGGTGAAGAATCTTACAAGGACAACACTTTGATCATGCAACTTCTCACGGATAATCTCACCCTCTGGACATCAGACCAGGTACATAACAGGTGTATATAACAAGTTTGATTAAATTATCACACATGCAGTGATGCAATAGAGAATATATAGTGAATACACTATTACCGTTTATAGGGTGCCGTATGACCATAATATTAGGTTGGCTGACATCGGGTTCATGAATTTTTGATGTTGGTTTTATTCCTTAGTCTTAACGATGAGTCCAATGAAAGAACATGAATGTTGCCAAGTGACAATTACGCGATAGAAGTATTTCTTCTTTACTCAACCTTTCACACAATATATAGAATAATTGTGAATCAATTTTGGGTAGTGAAAGTTATTTTTGGCATTTTACTCAACTTTAAAATAGAAATGCAATTTTTGTAACGGACATAACTTTACGCTCGAGTGTCCGTATTATGTAATTTAATTTTCAAATTGATTATTTTTTCAAGCTTTACGCCGCGGCAAATTCCCGTAGGGGATTTGGCCCATTTTTTTTTCCAAAAAACCCTTCTAGCACCCCCCTTTTTAGAAAAAAATATTATATTTAATTATGTTATAAATTTTTTCCAATTTACATTGCTATATCAGGCTTTTTAATCCGCAATACTGCATCTCCCTTTTCTTCAATACTAGTTGCCTGTAATTGGTGCTTGCTTCATCTTTTATTTGGTGGTTTTGGTTATATACGCAATTTTTGGCTTACAGGCCGAAGCTAATGACACAATCACTGTGGTTCATATAAATTGACCAAAACCATTTCCTCATGAAGAACTATCTATTGCAACTAAGCTACAGAGCTATCGAGTATTGCCAGTATTATTTTTATGATCTCTAACCTCATTCATTTTACCAAAATTTCTAAAGGGTAAATGTTGCTACAAGTCTCCGACCTTTTGTTTTCGTCTTCCATAAACAAAATTTATCATAATATTTCTACCTTTAAGTACAAATTTTTCAGTGGTTAGGGACATATTCTTTTAGATGCTAATTGAATGTAGATTCAAGTTGCATGCTTCTTATCCTCCTTCGCTTCACCTGCAGGTTAATACTTTAAGCAATCTGCCAAGTTATTTGAAAATAAGATTGCTAAGGAAGAAAGATTCTATGGAGCGCTTGTTCGGTGAGTGTGCTGATGTCTTGTTTTTTCTTATTGTGCTCATATGCTTCATCGTTCCCTACTTAAGTGTTGCTTATTTTTCAATTTAAATTTTTACTCTGCTTTATTGATTAGAATTGACTCTCATGAGTTGTGATCCTTAGTTTTCTTTTGTCTGTCTTCATTTCCTTTAGATCTCGTAAAACTTGTCTTTGACAACTTTCATTTTTTCATTTCTATTGTTTTTCTTTCTTTTGGAATTTTAGTGATTTGGTCACAATGCTACATCTATAAGGTTTGTGTTTATGTTGGCTACTGCTATATGCATTTATTGTGCATGTATTTTTTCAGTTGGAAACTAGCATGAATTGTGAAGCACTTCTGAGTTTTGACATCATTTCGCTAAATTGAATTCTAATTTGGTGTAATGTGTAATACCCCATATTTTCACGTATTTTAAGGAGTTATTTTCGTATTATATACGTATATTTTTAATATTATATTCAATAGGAATATTAAAAACAAAGGAAATTTAAATAAATTTTAATCAAAATAATTATTTTGTGTTTATAAATAATATTTTAATGTTTTATTAAATATTTTGAAAAGTTTCTAAAAATAGAATTTTTAGAATTTCCTAAATTATTTTAAAACAAGGGCATAAAAGTAATTTCAAACATCAAGGGTATTTGTGGAATTGCACCAAATCCTACTTTTGGGCTTATAAATACCTCTTAAAACTCCAATTTTCAGATTTATTTTGCAATTTGGTGATTTAGGATTCCAAAAATTTAGAGAGAGAAAGAGAGAAAAAAAGGGGGAGTTCAGATTTTCCGAAGAAAAAGAAAAAAAAAATTTCGTCGCCTTGAGCCGGAGCCTCGGCGGAGCCGCGCCGTAAATTTTTTTTATGATGTTTTTATGAGTTTTCACTGGGTTTTAGATGAATAAATAAAGCTGTAAATTTTTATTAACACTTATTTATGCCCCATAAAAATAGTAACAAGTAACATAGTAAGATATAATTATTTTTGATGCATCTAGGTATTGTATATTGATCTTAGGTCATGACTATAGTGTTTTATGATCAAAATATGATGTTTAGAAAGGTTTAAGAGTTTTTTTAAGAAGGTTTACAAAGCTGCCATTTTTGAAAAATTACCGGAAATCAAGTATTTTACAATAGAAAAATTAAAGTAAAGTATGAAATTGAATTAAGACCATATATGGTATGTTTTGGGCAAGTTTCCAATGTAGAAAGTTAGTTTAGAGTTGTTGTAGAACTTAGTCAACAAGGTTTTAATTTAGTTTCGGTTTTCTCTATGTAGGAAACTTCGAAATAGTCGACTTTTAGAAGTTGTGGCGGATCACCACTACAACACAAGGTACGTAAGTACTAAAGACAAACATAGAAATTAGAATTTATGTTTGGTTGATCTTTTATGATATGTTGTTGTGCTTGATTTAATGGTGAAGTGTCATGTATGACAAGTTTATGAAAGAATTAGAAGCATAATTTTATATTGTTTTGGACATTCCACAACTATAATAATACAAATTCTTCAAGATTAAATCGGAATGTTATGATCAGTTTAAAAATTGGCCAATAGCTTATTGAAGAAGAAAGGAAGTTGTTTAAGTTGGTTAGTTACTTAATCAACAAGAAAAGTAGTTTGTGAATTTTTATTCACATGATCAATAGAAGTTAATGAGCAAATATTTTTATACATGTTGCCACTCACACTTTAATGTGTGTTCAAGGAGAAAGTAAATAGTTAGCCACTCACAGTTAATGTGTGGTAAAGGGAGTTTAGATTAATTAAAGGACACACATAAGTTTATTTTTTGAATCACTTTAATTCAAAGATAATTAATATGGCTTGCTTGATTGTATGCATGTTATTGTGTGATATTATATGCGAGTCATAACATTGTTAATCCAGCTAATCACGTAAAGTGAAAAAGGATTTGCACCAAAACTCTTGAAACGTATATACCTTGAGTATGAGCAATGGGGGGAGAAGTATGGAATAGTCATCTATGACTTCTAATTCTCTTATTTTTTAATGCGCTGGAATTCCGTCACTTTATGTGGCATAGGAAATACCTTCTTGGAGTTGCTCTCAAATTGGTGCCCAATAGGACGATTTTAAAGGAAAAGAAACTCGTTCGATGCGAAATGCAAAGTTTAAATATAATAATTAATTTGTTTATGTTGAGTCTATGCATAGGTGAAGAGTTGTCAACGCTAAGATGTATATATGTTATTATTTTAATTTATGTTGTTCTTGTTGCATAGTCTTTAGTGGTTTTATACTCAGCTTTGCTGACTGTTTGTTTTGTGTGTATGGCTTTGTCTTGGACTTGGCCCTACAATGACCCACTTGTTGGTGAGTAGTTATCTAGAATAAGAAAAGTTACATGTACAAGTGAGCATAAGTCATTTCATGCTTCGCTGGATTGAGAGTGTTTGCAGCGTAGTCTTTGTAGGTCTTGCTTTTATTGCTTATGGAGCGATGTAACTACTATTTGGATGTTGTTTTTTTTCCAAAGTTTAAGATCTCTTGTTTTGAAGGACCATTAATATGGTTTCGAAGTGTAATAAATTAAAGTTTTAAGTTGGTTTTTATTTTGGATATTGGTTTGATTCTAGTTTTGAGATTGTTTTTGAAGTTTAACTTTTAAATTGGTTTTGGTTTTAAGACTTCCGCTGTAGTGCTTTGTTAAATTCCTTAGCCGTTATCACAGTGGCGGTAATACTTTGGTTTTTCCTCGTTATTTAGTAGTTTTAATAATTACTTTTCTCTATTATTTATAATATGTTTTCCAGAAAATCTAGAGAGGGAAGTTAGGAAATCAGAAAATCTAGAGAGGGATGTTTTGCTCTATGTTAGATGAAAATGAAGAGTGAGATGAGATGAAAGAGTAAAGAGAGTTGTGAGTAAAAAATAAATGAGAAATGAGAAATGAGAGTGAGAGAATTGAGAGTGAAAGAGGAATGAGAAATGAGAGTGAGCCGTGAGTGGGTTTTCGTGTGTTTATTTAAGTGTCTGATTACTATTGTTTTTTATAAAAGAAACGATACTAAAAGCTCAACGTTGATTTTTTAAAGCTGCTATTAGTATTATTTTGTGTAGAAACGATACTAGTAGAGAAATATTAATATCGTTTTTGTAGAAACAGTACTAATATTCTTATTAATATTGTTTTGTGTAAAATGATAATAATGGGTACTTATTAGTGTCGTTTTTTTCTAGAAACGATGTTAATAAAGACCTATTAGTATCGTTTTTTTAGAAATGATATTAGTTAGGCATTACTAATAGCCATTTTTCCACTTGTACTTCTATCTTACGTGTCTTCCTAAGAGGGGGTTGGGGGGCGACCGTCCCTCTAGCGTAGCCTCCCTAGGGGCCTGGCGGACCTCCTTACGCTCCTCAACCAAGGCTAGGGTTTTGGAATACCTACATGAGAGATGCGTACATGAGTGGGATCTTGGTTGTATGGTTGTGTATGAACATGGGGGTTTGCCACAAATCTGCGTTAAAATTGAGAGACGCTAGTGTGTCTTTAAGGGTAGAGCACATACTCGAATATTTCTAGTTGGGTACCAAAAAATGTCGACCTATGCCCGGTTTGGATACCAGAGACTTGATTCGGGTGCGAGGGTACGGATATCTGTTTTGGTACTTTATCGCCCGCGTATTGTGGCCTCTTGCTCAGACATTAGCACTGTTGGTTGGATCTTCGGTTGCACAAATATTTCCATGTTTCTTTAGCTTACTTGTACACATAACTTACTAAATTACCATATTGATTAGTATTAATACATATGTATTTTTCTTATGGTGATCACTTTCGATTATTTTAGCTTAACTAATGTTGAATTTCATAATTTATCTTATTAGGTGTGATTTGCACATACCGATCACTGTTTAATTAAGTACTAACGATGCATGTGGTGGTTTGTACAATTTCAAGAAAGAGTTATCATGCATATGAAAACAACAAAATATGCTCATGAGATCCAAAAATTCGAGATGAACCTTGAATCTCTATCCAACACAATACTCCTTGGCACTCTGTGATATTTCACTACATACTTCACATATGTTATTACTGATTGTGTCATTTTCCAATTATCCTTCATTGGGATGAAAGTCGCAAATTTGTCAACGTATCCACAATTACCTAAATTTGATTATTTCCAGTTCTTGATTGATATACATGTTTTATGTTGTGTTTTCCACTCATTTTCGGTTGATTTCTATGCTAAATAGTTGAGTTTGTGGCTTTTTTAAATTAAATATCGTCCTTGGGTGTTAAGTTATGTTTTGGAGCGGTTTTAACATCTTTAGTTAATTTTAAGAGCTTTTTACGACTATTCTATGCTTCCTTGGTTATTACATTCGGTTTTCAGTTTGTTTTATATGTTACAAGAGCGTAATAGGGAGTTATGAAGTCATTGGAGGCTAAAACGAGTCAAAATGTACTCTCAAGATGTGTGCCAAGTTACGAGAAGCTACGAACGAGATTCAAAGAAATCGAGCAAAGAACTCAAAAGATCATCAAAATTTAGTCACATGAAGCTCATGCGGGCGCAGCCTTCAGAAGCATTAATGATCTATGCGCCCGCAACATAGATCAGTAGCTTCACAAGTCAGAATTCTAAAGACCTGCGGGCACAGGGAATAAGCCTGTTTTGAGGGCTGCGGGCGCAGGTATCGCGGATTCCGGTTCGATTAGGTTTTGTTCGCGGGTTCTAATCGTAGGTTTTATTTAATTAAAACCTAAATACTATAAATATCCCATGTGTACGGGGCACGACCCTAACTAGTTTTTAGCATAATTTGAGACTTAGAAATCCTAAACACTTTCCCTCTCTAGAATTTTAGGAGTAATTAGTTTGTTCTTGAATATTCAATTTCAATTCATGCAATTCGATTCTTTCTTTGGTAATCTTTTTCCTTTTACTTTTCAATTCTCTTTAGTTTATGATTCTTCTTAGTTTTGTTAGTCTTTGGTTTAATTTAATTAGTTTTGTTAATTTAGTTGATTGGTTTAATTTTCTTAGTAATCAATTTAGTTTTAATCTTTGTTTTAGTTAATTTATGATCAAGGATTTGTTATTTAAATTTGTTTTTGTTTTAGTTCCTATAATTATGAGTGAGTAGTCTTTTTCTCTAGGGATAGGGGATCTATGATCATGTTATGAATTTATTTTATGTTCATTAATTAGTTCTTAATTATTAGTTGAACTCCTATTATTGATTTCTATCGATTGCAATTAAATTGTGGCCAGATTTAGTTGTGAGTTAAGTAATTGTCAAAATCGAGGCTGAGAGGTAAGATTACCACAATAAGACAACTGAATAATAGGCGAAACGAATTTATGCGAGCAAGAGCCGGTAAAGGAGTTTTGAGGCCGGTAAAGGAGTTTTGAGGGAGTCTAAGTTCGAGAGAATTAGTGAGACCTAGTTCATTGAATGTTAATGAATTGATTAATGAGCATTTTATAAGTTTGTTGATTGTTCATAGCGAACTGACCGCCCTAAGTTTCCATCATAAGAGTTTAATTTGTCAGTTTCCCATTATTTTCCTTAGTTTTAGTTATTGTTTTCTTAGTTTTAGAAGTTTTATTAGAACTTTCCACAAAGCCCCGTTACGCAGTTTAGACTTTTTAGAACTAATAGAGTTTGATCGCTCCCTAAGGATTCGATCCCTACTTCCCTAGCTATACTAGTTAGAGTTGTTCGGTATTTTTGAGAGGTGTACATGTGCGATAACCTTGTTCATTGATCTTGGCAGTCCGATCACAAAATCCATTAAAATAAAATCCCATTTCCACTCTAGAATCTTCAATTGCTAAACTTTCCCTTGGGGTCTCTTGTGTTCAAATTCTACTATTGACAAGTGATGTGAATATGAGATTTCCATTTGTGAGGGGCTGGCCGGACCTCTTCACAGGCTAGTATCCAGGGTGTGAGAACGGGGTTTTGAATACCGGTGTTAAAATGTCACCCACACGTGAGTGCGGACTTGGTTGTGGTGTAGAGTATGAATATGGGGATTCATCGCATATCTGCACCAGAAGTGAGAGTCGCCAGCATGTATTCAAGGTATGAGCATGCACACCCGAATATATCTAGTTTGGGGACCAGCAAATGACCCATGCCAGATTTGGATACCGGAGACATGACTCGGGAGCAAGGGTACATATATATTGGTTTTAGTACCTTATTCACTCGCGTATTATGGCCTCTTACTTGGACTTTAGCACTGTTGGTTGAATCTTCAGTTACATAGATATTAACATTTAAACCTGCCTTACTTGCACATAGAGATTACTATATTGCTATATGGGTTAACATTAATGCACACATGTTATCTTATAATGATCACTTTGGTTTATTCAGGTTTAACTATTTGCTGGATTTCATGATTTATCTTGTTAGTCGTGATTTACACATGCCGGTCTCTTTAAAGCCTATATACTAGTGAAACATACGATGATTTTGGATATAATGTGAAGGAAGCGGAGAAGTTATCATGCAAATGTAAAGAAATGAAATATGCTTATGGAATGCATGGGTTAGTAGCATAATATATGTGCATAAAATGAAAGGGGAAAGGATTCCTAATGACACTAAGAAAAGCCATAAAATAAATACCTAGGCATGATCTAAGAAAGCACAATATAGCATGAGATAGTATAGGCCTTTAAAACACAAAAAAGAAACCTAAACATGATTTCTAAGAAAGCCACTCATGAAAACCAAATCATGAATCTTAATAAGACATTAACATATGAGCATGGTTGAAGACAAGAACTACCATAGAAAGACTAAGAAAATAGTAGAGAACATGTGACAAAACATGCATGAAAAACCAAGGAAACGAAATCAAGAATTAAATCCTAACATGATACTAAATAAAGAAGTAAAAAAGAAGACATGCGTAATAAAAATTAAGGGCTATAAATCCATGAACTAATGTTAGAATCTTTATTTTCATTACTTAGATAATCAAAGAATAAGAACATACAAAAAAGAATCATGCAATTCAGAGTTATAGCGAAGGAGAGATAAGCAAAGCATGAAAACCGAAAGATCAACATTTTGTGAGAATGTACGAACGGAAATTTGTGAATGAGCTCAAAAAATTATCTTGCTAATGTGTTATTCAATGTCTTATGAACACACATGAGCAATCTCGATCTCTCAAGCCTTCTTGAGCACCAAAAATGAAGCTATGAAAGTTGCCTAATCTAGTTTATAATCTTGAAACGAACCAGTGGATTGTTTAAAGATTTGTAGAAAATCTTCTGGGAAATTTGCTACGATATTTGAACACGATGTAAGTATGTGTTTTGGGAGAAATATTGAAGGTTGATTCGTAGTAGATTGGGAGAAATGAAGATTTTAATAACCGGAGGTCAGAGTGTTTTTGGAGAAAGAAAGAATTTTTATTTGCTGTGTCTTGTTGATTATTGATCGTTTTTTTTTTCTGAAATGAAAAAAATATTTGTAGAAAGTTGAGCCCCTCCTACTCTATAACGCAGGTTGGGTATCGCGCCATGATGTAGAGGAACGTGCGTCCGAGGGTGAGCGTGACATAACGTATATGGCTTTTCGCGCGAGTAGATCTTGGGTCAGTGGGTGTTTGACAGGTTAAACCGCGCCATGGCACAAGAGGTGGTCTCACCATGACATGCGATGTTGTTAGTGGTGCAGTTCTCTTACTGCGCTATAGCACAGTAGATCGTGGTTTAGTGGGGTGGTTAAAATTGTCTGCGCCATAACGCAAGGATGGTCTTGCGCTATGGCGCATAGTGTGCTTTGCGCCATGGTGCCGGAAGACCGTGGGAGGGTGGTTTGAATGAGTCAGAGGTGACTGCATTATGGAACAAGAGTGTGTCTGTGCTGTGGCACATATTAGCTCCTGCGCCATAGCGCTGGTTATGCCAAGATTTTGAGTTTTTCTTTTTGAATAATGTTTTGATTTATTTGATTTATTTATTTTGAGAAATAATATAATTAAAAACTAAAATTCATTTTTGACACGACTTCCTACAATTTAGCTTTGGGGCTTCGGTTCAGGAAGATTGGCTCGATATTCCTCTTCACTTTAGTGCATGGTTGTAATACCCCATATTTTCATGTACTTTAAAGAGTTATTTTCATACTTCATACGTACGTTTTCAATATTTTTATTGAGAGATCAAATTCAATAAAAATATTAAGGAAAAGAAATTTAAATAAATTTTAATCAAAGTAATTATTTTATTAAATATTTTAGAAAGTTTCTAAAAATAGAATTTATAGAGTTTCCTAAATTGTTTTAAAACAAGGGAATAAAAGTAATTTCAAACATTAAGGGTATTTATGTAATTGCACCAAACCCTACTTTGGGGCCTATAAATACCCCTTAAAACCTAAATTTTCAGATTTAATTTGCAATCTTAGAGTTTTAGGTTTTCAAAAATTTTGAGAGAAAAAGAGAAAAAAAAAAGAGAAGTCCGAAAAAAAAAGCAGCTCCGTTTTCTGTCCGCCACTATTGCCGCCCACCTACCGTCGCTGCTGCCGCCGCGGGCCACCCCTCCTCCCTCTTTGGTAAAAGTTTCGAACACTTATATATATATATATATATATATATATATAAATTCTTCTCCTTTTCTTTATAATTCAATCTTGCAAAATTCATGTCTATAGTTTTAATCATGTTTGACAAAGTTATGAATTAGTTTAAAGTATGAATTTTATTTGATTGATCAAGAAATTTTAAATTAGGGTTTATGAAATTATGAAATTCATGATTTTATGGTTTGTAATGATTTAAACTTCAATATTGAAAGGCGTGTCGCGCACCTAACAAAAATAACCTAACTTTTCCTCCTAACTATGTAATTGGGCAAGTAAGGGTTGAATCCCAAGAGATTATAAGGTTCAAAGTGGTCAATTTTGATTCTACTTTATACTAAGCAAGTAACAATTTAGAGTTGAGATTGATTAACTATTCCAACACTAAACAAGACTAATGGAAATACAATGATTAAATTCAAGGAATAAAAACACCTAGAGTTAGGCACCACCACTAGCACAATTGACACAAGCAATTCATACCCCAGTTTAATCGCCTAATTGTTCAAGAGAAAAGATAACCCTATAAAATACCACAAACCTCTCCCGAGTATCTATGGCTTCCTTAATTTGCAATCAAGCCTACTCCCGTGGAATCATGCAAATCAAAGACTTTAATCACAAAACCCTAACTTTCTAACAATTCATTCTACCTATTTTCGTGGACAATTTCATGTTCTTAATTGAAATATTCAAATTTATCAATACCAAATTCGTATTGTGATAAAGATAATGAATTCATAACAATACCAATTATCCCCAATCTTGTATTGGCATAAGCATAATCAATTAAGCATGAACAATCAACAATTAAATTGGGTATTTTACAAAAATTGCTCAAGAATCAATCATGTCTAGGGCTTGACCTAACCCTAGATTAATAAAACTACTAACACATAACTGTTGAATAAACAAAACAAACATTAAAAGAAATCATGATTAACAACAATAAAAAGAGAATAGAGAAAAGAAGATATTACTTGAATCGATGAAATTGCCAAAACAATGTCAAAAGAACCAAAGTTGAGAATGTGTGCCAAAAAACTAAGGAGAACTAAAAGCTTTTTTCTAAAAAATCTAATATTGAAGTATGTGTGTAGAATTAGAATGAGAATTCCTAAAAAAAACCTATTTTGATGCTAGGAATATGAAGAGTTGTCTACATCAAAAAAAGGCCGCAACCAGGGTGTGGCATGTGATATTAAGCCGCAACTAGGGTGCGGAGTAGGCTGATTTTTGCTTCAAAAATACTTCAAAAACAAGTGGCCACAACTAGGTTGTGGCAAACTAAGTCATTTCCACAACCATACTGCGGTAGATCTTCATGAGCAACTCTTTTGAAGCTTTTCACCATCATAGACGCCTTGATTTGTCCATTCTTTGATCAACAAGAAATTAGCTCTACTTGCATCTCCAACAATCCTAACAAAAGCACCTAAAACCTACAAAAACAAAGCAAAATATGCCCGAGAAGAACAATAGCAAAGTATAAAGCATAATGGCTTAAAAAGGTTGAAAGTATAGGAAAAGTAAGATGAAAACACACAAATTTAGCATAGAAATATGAGTAAAAAATGGTGTTATCAAACTGCCCCACACTTTACAAAAATATTTTCTAGTTCCACTGGGAGGAGAATCGATTGTTGCTTGCTCTTTGACTTCGCTAGGGAGGAGAATGCGTTGAGTGTTCCACTGGGGATTTTGTGTGTCATGTTGAAAGAGTGTGTTTTTTTTTATCTCCGCTGGATGGGTAGTTCAGTGGGACACGCAAAAGTCCACAGAAGTTTCATGCGTATAGCGGGATTTGGTGTTTAGGCCGTGATAGCCTGTCGAAGTGGCTACCAAAGATAAACCATACAAGGCTCACTAGGCTAGTAGTAAGGGCAAGTAAGGATTGAATCCCACGGGAAAAGGATTTCTACACTAAGGTGTTCTAAAGAGTGAGTTAAGTCGGGAATTTGCTAGGAAAGAAAAGGTTATCACAAAGGTTGATTATCTACGTTTAAGTCTAAGGATTTAAAGATGACTACCATAAAGGATTCACCGCTCACTTCCTATATGAAGGCGCGGATTCTTGGGTCAAATCTAACATAGAGCAAAACATCTAGAGGAAGTCATTCTTAGAGCCATGTCTACTCTCTCAAGCTAGCATGACGAGAAAAACTATGGAGATAACATATTCTCATGGCGTGAATGCAAGACGACTCCTAAGCAAATACTCATGAGGACTAGTAACGTCCCTTAAGTCAAGCACCTATTCTCATGGCACTCAAACTAATCAAACATGGGCAGTCTTCACACAACTTCGTCTTTCGATCCTTCGTTGAGGAACATAAGGCGACATCTATGGTAGGAAGTCATATACTACATGATTATAACTCCATGTAACGACTTAGTTACCCCGAAGCTCAGTTTTTACTAAAAACCAACTAAGATATGAAGGAGGTGAGCACTAAAACTACTCACTACTCATTTTATTCACTAAGTTTAGTTTATGATTAGTTATTAACAAGATTTTTACAAAGAAGTAAGTTATAGCAATGGTTATATAAGTAAACTATGGTAAAACAATAAATTATAAAAGCGAGTTATAATTATCAAATTATGGCAAAGAAGTAAGTTATGGAAGTGAATTTGTCAAACTACAAGAGTTACTTAACATGATCATGAAAATTTTAAGAATACACAAGATAACTTGAGTACTAAGAAAGAAAACTTAAATAAAAATGGAAATAAAAAGTGCAAGAGATTAGAATGGTTACTCTTGTTTATATAAATATAGAGCAAAGTATCCAAGATTCCAAGAACTTCAATACAAACTATGGTGACCAACTTGTTTCAAGGAAGAAGATGAACAACAAAACACTACTCACTATATTGCACTAACTAGGTTAAAAGAGAGCAAAATAAACTCTAATCTAAGAGACTAAACTAAGTTATGAATTCTAGATATTATTACAAAGGCATAAACTACTTATTATATAGAAGAAATCCGTAGCAAAGCAAGTGTGCAAGTGGAAAGAAGCCAAAGCAAAATTCGCCAAGAGAGGGCCTACCAGGCACTGCACTATAGAGCAGCAGCCGCTGGCTAGGGGTAGCGGGCGCTGCACTATAGTAGCGGCTGCTAGCTACTCCCCTATTTTCTAGCTTCTTAATAAATAAGGTAGAGGCTTTTCTTGAAGAAATGAATTATGAGGCTTGAGGAGCTTGCTTCCCATGTCGCTAGACTACGCTAAGCAATATCATGAGCCAAGCTTGCTATATCGTTAATTCATTGAGCGAAAGTGAAGGAAACTTGACCAAAAGACATCTCTTGATCATAACCAACCCAAAACGACGCAAAGTAATTTAAACACCCATGTTCAAGTAGCGCCTCAATTTTTGAACCAAACAAAAAATCCTACAAAAAAGAGATAACACACAAAACAAAGTAATATGAGGCATATTATGTCAAAAATGCGGGAGATCGGGTGTAACTAAACGTTAGGAAAAAAATAGGGAAAACTAAGAAAAAGGAACGAAAAACTAACTAAACTAACTAAATAAAAATACGAAAATATATACAAATAAACACTATACCAAACTCCCCAAGCTAGACCATTGCTTGTCCCCAAGCAATTAAAATTTCAAGAACGGGAGGAGCAAGATGAATTCCTTAGGAAATGATTAGAAAAGACTTTATACAACTTCTCAAATGAATTAAATATCAAACACTAAGGAAAGTAATGGAAGCATTATTCACAAGCTAGGATTTAATAGAAACCTAAGTAGATTAAAGTGAACTTGTGAGTTTCAACCAAATAATAAATCATAGCTCCCTTTTATGCAATGATCATGCGAAATACTCCTTGAGGGAGTTTCTCAAAAGCAAGAGCATAGATGAGATAAGAGATGGTTAATCGTTCACATCTTGTGTAAAGTACCCTCTCAATATACTTGCTAATTGACTTTATCGATTAGGTAACCTTTGAACTTTGCATCTCGGTCTCAAACGGACTTTGCGGGTCGTAATGGGAGTTAAGGTAAAGGTGAAAGTTGGAAAGTTTGGCTTATTTGCGGAGGAAAACCTAAATGAAGCATTTACAAAATGAACTTTACAAAATTTTGACAATGAATAAGGTCCTCAAACACAACAAAACTTGAGTTTTCCACTTTGATGAATTTGATTACGAACAAAGAAGTGGAAAGACTCGACTCAAAGACCCAATCGGTAACTCACAATTTTTCCTAAAACGAATAGGACAACAAAGACCTATGACTTTCCATCATTTAGAAGATAATCTTTGGTGAAATGATGATAAAAAGCCATTTACCCACTTCTAATGAATTTGAACAAGAACCAACTTTTTGTTTCTAACTAAGCTTATTTACAAAAGCTTCCAAACTAGTGGAAATTCTTTATTTTTTTCCATTCCACTAAATATTTTTGCATTTCGTTTTATTTTCTTTTTCTCTCTCTTTTTTTTTTCTTTTTTTTTCTTCTCTTTTCTAGAACAAACTATACAAGAGGACAATAACATGAATACAAGCTCCACTATCTACATAGGATAACAAAGATTGTAGGACGAGGTTCGAATGTGGGATAGTAAAAAGAGAGTCAAGAACATAATGGGAAACAAGGAATATTTACATTTGTGGAATAAAGAGAAAGAAAAATAAACCTAAGAAGAGTTGGATTCTAGAACAAAACATGTGAAAGGAGGGCCATGATTATATAACTGAGAGCAAAGTAGGCACGATTTCCAAAGTCACAAGGCAAATTCTGGATCTAGGTACCCACAACAAGGCAAATATCAATTCTCAAGAAAGAGAATGAGACCAAGGTGGTGGTATATATATGCATGAGAGCTAAAAAACTCACCAAGGTTCAAAAAACAATCATTGTGTGGTGTTGAAAAAGCCAAGGAGACAAAGCAACCAATATTCACTACACAAGTTCATCAATTTTCTAACCACCTCTTTGACTTTGTACACGCATAGGACCACACAAGTCAATATGTACAAGTTCGAAGGGTCTGCTGGTACTCATAACACCTTTAGGCTTTAAAGAAATTTTGACCTGTTTCCCCTTGACACATTCTAAACAAACTTTTTCTGCCTCATACTTGATGTTATATAGGAAGTCCTACCACGAGGTCACGAGACTTAAGTTTATTCAAGAGTGTGAAGCTGTCATGTCCAAACCGCTTATGCCAAATCCATTGATTGTTGTCAGAAACAACTCTCAAAGAAATAGACTTGTTTTCAGGTATTTTATCTAGAAAGGTAGTGTAATCATCATTCTTCCTGGTTCCCTCGCATAAAATTTCACCCGCTTGTGAGTTAAATATGTGACATAGGTTGGCTTGAAACTCAACTTTATTACCTTTGTCACATAGTTGCGAAATTCTCAAAAGATTATGTTGCAAGCCTTCAACATAATATACATCATCTATTGCTTGTGGAAGTGTCTTGCCTACCTTACCTAAACTAGTGATGGTTCCCTTGCTGTTGTCTCTGAAGGTGACACTTCCTCCATCAAAGGCTACTAATGAAAGGAATTACATGCTTCTTATCCTCGGACATGTGTCTTGAGCATCCACTGTCCAAATACCAATAGGTACTTCCCTTCACTTTAGCTTGCAAGAACAAATCAAACATTAGGTTTAGGAACCCAATTATCTTTGGGTCCCTTTTCAACAACAGTTGAATCTAATTGGTCTGCTCTTTCTCCCTGGTTTCAAGTGTCTTAGCCAACAATTCATACTTTTCTTATAAGACATCAAAATCAATTTTCAAAGCTTTGAGTTGCAGGTTAAGTTTTGAAACCAAAGGGTCAATAGACATATCAACAACCATTTGATGCTTTCCCTTTCTCAATTGATGAATTTTAGCATGCAAATCACATATTTTGCTTTATTAATCATCAATCATATCACTCACTGATGTCTACATTGGTAACTGTAGGGGAAACAGTGAACTGTGCTACTAGAGGTGGGTAATAGGTCGTGTCGTGCCGGGTTCGTGCCGGGTCAAAAGTTAAACGGGTTGTCATAGCCTGACCTGAACTCGGCCCATTTAATTAGGCGGGTCAGAATGTCCAACCTGAGCACGACCTGCTATAACCTGCTTAACCCGTTTGACCCATTTGACCCGTTTAACAAGTGCCTAAACAACTCTATATTTCTAATCAAAGCATCTAATTATTCTTCATCTAATAACCTGCAGTAGCATATATTACATAATTTAAAGTCAATAAAGAAAATCTAAAATTAAAAATTAAAGATAATACATCTCATAAAAATATAAAATCACCAAATTCATGTCTAAATATCCAATAAGTCAGAAGTTCAAGTTCTGCCAATTAATAAGATACAATCCATTACAAATTTTCATTCATCATCTTCATTCTTCTACTCTCTAAACTCAATCCAATACGGAGTGTTGTGAGGCTTGAGTTTGGTCTTCATCATCATCTTCTTCGTCTTCTACTTTCGCTCCCAAAAGGTACTTGCACAATTCTTCAACATCAGGTTGTAGCGAATCTTTCCAAAAAAAAGTAGTTTAAAAGTTTAGAACTTGAATGAAAAATATGATATACTTAAATTTAAACAGAAAAATATATTTATATAACCAAGGTTACTACCTTTTTCAAACACCCAATCCCTTAAGCAAACCAACGCTTCTGCTGTACTTGGTTTCAATGAACTCCGATAAGCATCTAGCACTCTTCCTCCAGTGCTAAAAGTTGATTCTGAAGCCACAGTAGAAATAGGGATTGCTAAAATATCTTTTGCCATGCGAGCAACAACAGGATAACGCCCTTGAAGTGCTTTCCAGTACTCTAACACATTTATATCACTTGTGCGAGGATGCTTTTGCTCTTCCAAATACATTTGGAGCTGAGATTTTCCAGAAGAAGCAAACTCATTGCTATCATAGCAATCAAAGTCCTTGCATATTCAATAATAAAAGAGCAGTAAGCCAGCAAGAACTAATAAATAAAAAGGTAAACAACAGAAGGTAGAAGGCACGAGGCAGACTGGCAGAAGTAAAGTAAATAAAGAAAAAGATTAACGGGAGATCACCTCCATCAGGGTATCAGAGTTCTTTTTGGTAATAAAAGCCCCAGCATGTTGGCGAGGTGTAGTTGAGGTTGAAGGATTTGTAGAAGCATATTCATCAAAGAGGGCAAACAACTTGGTCTTGAATCCATGTAATTCAACTTGGGCAGAGGGCCCATATATTTTGTTGTAAGCCCAATCAACAAATTGAAATTTAAAGCGCGGGTCAAAAACAGCAGCAACAGCCATTATAATGCTACACTCGGACCAATATTTCTCAAACTTAACCCACATTCTAGTAGCCATTGTGTTCAAAAACCTATCACTACTATCCATGTGCTCTTTCAAAAGCAACCTCACTTTTACAATATTAGGAAAGTAAAGGTTGGAGGTTGGATATTTTGAACCAGAAAAAGCTAAAGTCACCTCATAAAAAACTTGCAACATCTTACAAATTTTTTCAATCCTACTCCACTCCTCTGAATTTGGACAATGAATGAAATTAGCATCAGTTTTTTGCAAATGAAGAAAAGCTTTTTTGTAATATAATGCACCATCTAGCATAAGAAAGGTTGAATTCCAACGAGTTGGAACATCTTGTCTTAATCCTCTAGAAGACCCCAAGCTAACATGTTGAATACAATGTAAAAACTTTTGCTTTCGACTTTGAGAACCTTTACAATACTTTACACTCTCCCTAACTTTCAAGACCGCCTCATCTATTTCTTTTAAACCCTCTTGCACAATCAAATTAAGTATATGTGCACAACATCTAACGTGAAAGTAATCTCCATTATTAGACAAATCCAAATCAAATTTCAAAGCATCAACCATAGAATCATTAGAAGAAGCATTATCTAAGGTTATGGATTGCACTCTCTTCTCAATACCCCATTCTTTCAACAAACACATCATTTTTTCGGCCAACGCAGCTCCAGTGTGGGGAGGGGGAATAAAAGTAAAAGCTAAAATTTTTTTCTTCAAATTCCAATTTTTATCAATGAAATGGGCAGTAAGGGAAATGTAACCATCAGTAGTTACAGAAGTCCAGCAATCAGAAGTCAAAGAAATTTTACTAGGGGCACGATTTAACATTTCACTTAGTTTTGTCTTTTCCTTGTTATACATTTTCATTATATCATTTTTTATTGTTCTTATAGAAAAGAATTTCACATCAGGACACAAATAAGAAAAACAATTCCTAACTCCTTCATACTCAACAAATTGGAGAGGGAGATTGTGTCTAGCAATAGCAACAGCAACTAACTCACGAAAATCTTCAACCTTAAAATTAGGCTGCCTAGTTTCCATGGAACCAGAGACATTAGAATGTAAAAGTAATTGACCTATATCTCTAATAGACCTTCCTTTACAGCTTCTTAAATGTCTATTCATGTTTCCCGTCCCATGAGTACTTTCAGCAATATATGTTGTCCCACATTTTTTGCACTTACATTGCATCTTTCCACTAACATCTAATTCATCAATCATTTCAAAATATTCCCACACAGGAGAAGTCAATTTTCTTTGGCGTTTAAAGGGATTACCAGTGAGATTAGGTTTGATTTTTGGTGGTTCTTTTGGAGGTGCTGTTTCCCCTGCAGTGTTGACTTCATCACCATCGGATTGGATTTCAACGTCAACTCTTACAGGTTGTGGTTTGGAAGACTCCATGGGAGAATCCAATGGAGAGTCCATGGGAGATTCCATGGCTACATAATAACAACAAACAAAATTAATTAACAAACAAAACCAACAAATCAGCCTAGCATTACATCAAATTAATTTCAGTATCAAATGCTCAGGCTATGAATTTTCCTTTTAAACATTGTCAGTTGTCCACATTCATTACATCAAATTACAAAATAATAAAAACAGGTTTTATAAATTATAATTAACAAATATTAACAAATATTAACTTGATAAATTTGTTTGTACCAAAATTACAATATTCTAGTAGTACATCAAATCAACTCACCAACCAAATCGAACCTATCAGTTAGGCATGCATGTCCATATGACATATGCTGATAATCCCCTTGTGAAGGGGTTCACTTTTAACAGTAAAATAAGCAAAGTAAGGGATTCATAAAATCATACGGAGTATAAAGCTTCAACTTAATTTTTATAGGTAATTGGTATAAGCCAATTCAAGTATTATCTATTGAATGAATTTCTTCATTTGATTTCATGAAAAAACACAAAAGAAAAATTGTTGCAAATAAAGAGGAGCATTGTTTAAACAATATTTTTCACAAAACTGGAAATCTGCTGACAAACACCTAAATGCAAGTATAAAAAAAAATAGACAAAAATCGAAACAAAATCGACTAAAATCAGGTATATATGCATTTACTAAACTAAAATCGACTAAAATCAACACAAATCAACTAAAATCGAAACAAAAAATTGACAAATCGAAAAATAAATCAACAAATAAAATAAATCAAAAACAAATCAAAACCAACAAATTACGAATCGAAACAAATCAACAAATAAAATAAATCGAAAAATAAATCAACTATAAAATAAATCGAAAAATAAAAAATTACGAACTAAAATAAATCAAAAAATTACGAAATTAACAAACAAATCAAAATCAACGAATCGTTAAACAAACAAATCAAAACCAACAAATTGTTAAAGTAAATTAACAAAACAAATTAAAACCGAAACAAAAATATAATAAAATAAACCAAAAACCGAAAAAATGAACTAAAAACAATTAAAACGGGTTGAGAGACCTTAGCCTTATGAATTTGGAACGATGATTCGAAAAAGGAAAAAAAAAGAGTGACATAATGAGAGGGAAATAGTGAGAGAATGAGAGATTGAGAGAGGCGAGATTGAGAGAGGCGAGAATGAAGTGAGAGAGGCGGAATTGAGAGAGGCGAGAATGAAGTGAGAGAGAGAGTGAGAGAGTGAGCTAACCCTAACCCTAACCCTAAAACACTTAGGCTGAGAAAAAAAATGGGCCAACCTTTAAAAATGGCCCAACCTTTAAAAAATGGCCCAATCTTAAACAAATGGCCCAACTATTAAACGGGTTATATGGGTTAAACGGGTTGAGGGACCTCAACCCTAACCCGGCCCATTTATTACACGTGTCGGGTCGAATCGTGCCAAAATAATAAACGGGTTGGATTGCTCAACCCAAACCCGCTTATAGCGTGTCGGGTTCGCGGGTCGTGCCACTTATGCCCAGCTCTATGTGCTGCTTTAAGTGAAGCAATATTCTTGTGTGAATCTTCTAAGTTAAGAACCAATATGTCAAAGGCCTTTAACAAAGAAGATTTACTGCAGGAGCTTGCCTTACTTCTAACTGCTGAAAAATCAAGAGGCACAGTAGAGGTTGTTAAGTCTCTGGGGAACCAGGCAGTCAGATCTTCTTCACCATCATTGAGATAGTCTGGTTTAGAAGATCTTGCCTTTTCTAGTCCACCTTGCACTTATCCAATTCAACCTCTAATTCTGCCACTTGATTTTTTAGTTCATGGAAAACTTCTTCTAGGTGATCACAACTGGCAATAGCTATATCACATTCAACACGTTTTTCTTTGAGCTTTCTTTTGCTAGTTATTTAAATTTCACCTAACTTATAAGATTCATCTTATAAGGAATTAATATAAGCAAGCATATTCTCTCTATCATATTCATGCATGTCTTCTCTAACTTGTTCTAAGTTTACCATGTGTTCATGTAGTACATCCTTCTTTTCCATCAGCAAGTTTCGGATGTGTTGGTTCCCCCTTTGGTTCCTGAATCAGTGTTGTCTCCTCTGATGTTTGTAAAGGCAGTCAAGCAAATATCAAGATTAGGTGATTCTTCATCCTCCTCAGATCCCAAGTCAGAGTCACCCTACTTAGATGCTATCATAGCATTCTTAAATGCTCTCTTGTCACAAGATTTAGACTGTTTGTCCTTCCACTTAGGAAAGCCTAGAATAATATGTCCCTTTTCTCCACACTTGAAGCAACCTGCAATAGAAGAGTTAGATTTCTTAAAATTCTTACCTTCGAAGGTAGACATGCCAATCTCATCATCTTCCTTTTCTACTGCTCCCTTAAGAGCCATGGCTCTGGCTAGTTCTTTTTCAGCCTTTAAATCAATCAACATTTCATGAGTCATGAGGGAACCAATAAACTATTCCAGAGTCAAGGTAGACAGATCCTTTGCTTCATAGATCGTTGTTACCTTAGCTATCCATGCATCTGTTAAACTGCATAACATTTTTCTCATAAGATCCTCATCAGAAAAGTTTTTACCAAGAGAACCGAGATCGTTGACAATTGCTGTAAATCTGCGAAAACAATCATTGATCTTTTCATTCTTATTCATGTTAAACAATTCATACTTAGACATAAGTAAATCAATTTTAGACCTTTTTACATCACTGGTTCTCTCAAAAGAAAGTTCGAGGTTGTCCTAAATCTCTTTTGCATTACTGCAACCAAAGATCCGGTTTGTTTCATTCTCACCTATAGCCTGTTGTAGAATCAACATTGCTTTGGCATTATTCTCCAGCAGTTTGTAATCAGCATGACCTAACTCACTATTCTTCTTTGGAATGTTGATTCCTTTAGCATCCTTCTTAGTAATGATATTAGGACGTTTTTTTTTTACTACAACCCAGCACTCATAGTCAATTCCCATGATAACGTTTTTGATCCTATTCTTCCACCAAACATAATTGTTCCCGTTGAACTTTGGTGTCTTATTGTCATACCCTATAGAACTTATTTCTTAAGCACTCATCCTCGACTTGTCTATATGTTACTCTTATGAGAAGCCTTTGCTATGATACAAATCGAAGTTTTGATAGCAGTTAAGAGGGGGGTGAATTGAGTGTTAAGACTCGTTGACAAATTTTTGTTTCGTTTTCGGTTGTGTGAGGAACCATTTGGGCTGGTTCCTGATGCAGCGGAATATAAAGTAAAGTAATAAAGAAAACACCAGATTTACGAGGTTCAACCAACTATGGTCTACGTCCTCATATCCTATATGTTCTGTTATTAATCTACTCCGAAAAATAAGAAACATGCTCCCCTAGTGTTTCCTTACTCCGGGAACCAGTACACCCCACACTCTACTCCGATTGTGCTCTCAAGCTTACCCTAGTAAGCACTCGTGTTTGAACTCACAAACACTCACCCGATCTCTAACCCCACTATTGAAGACCTTGAGAATATCAAACTCTCTTGATCTCACTTCTTAACAAGTATATGAGAGAAAATCAATTTGACTCTAATTGCTTTTGCATATGGCTTAGTGATGGACTTATGTTTTAGTGTGTTTTTAGCTCTCAAATAATATTCGATTTTTGTGCGTGAGAGCCATGTGAAATATGAGAGTTTAGATGAGTATATATAAGCATGGATCGACAAAAAACCTAGTTTCCTAAAATCACAAAATCTTGAGAAACAAGCATGTTTGTGATTTTAGGAAAGTATCTCTTTTATTTTGATTTATTATAAAATAAATCAAGAATAAAATAAATTCTCCTAGAGTTTTTGGCAACCAAATATACAGACCTAAAAATCTCTCAACTTCTATAATATTTTCAAAACAAAGCTTTGAAAAATATTTTTAGAAAAACTTTTTCAAAACACACAACTTTAAATATTTCACGACAGTGAACCTGGTTCCTCAACCTGGTTCCCATTTTTGAGTATGTTATGAACGATGTTCCAAACTTTGTTCCAGAACTCATAACACCACGCACTCAACACACTTAAAATACTTATAATTCCCATTCACATAAGTTCAAACTACAAAGCACTTTACATGAAGATCCTAGCATAAAAACTTAATTAAAGTACAAAGCTTCTTGCTTCATGTACCTTCAAGACATGAGGCTTGTATCTAATGTAATCAACTCTTCTTTCTTCGAATTTCTTCGAATAGGTATCGTTGCTCCAAGTCTTGGAATGAACTCCTTTACTGCATATGTAACAAGGTTAATGCATAGCAAAGAGTTATATGACTGTTTTTCAGTATAACAGTCGAGGAAACAATTCCTACTAGTTCCCAACCAGTACATGGAACATTACATAATCAAATATTTCCTGCATATAGACAAGTTAGTTCAATAGATATCATAATCAAGTTTTAACTTGTCTAGGGAAACACTGCATAAAAATAGCTGGTTCCAGACCAACTATTTCCACACTTGTATCATCCGGTTTCCTGTGTCAATGTTTTTCATTATTCAAAACCCAATGGACTCAAGGGGAAAGATTTTGTCAAGATCTATGCTGATGACCATATATCCACTAGGGGATATGGTGAGTATCTGGAGTTGTCGTTTTGTTATGTGATGTTCTTGAAGGATGAAGGAAGGGCCCTTTGCTTCTACATTCACTGGGGATGAATATTTTGATTTTGCTTCACTAGGGATTTGTTGCGAGAGTGGAGGTTACTGGGGAAATTTGTTTGAATGATTTCAAGGTTGTCAATGATCTGCTGATGAGTATCATGCTGTCGCTGAGGAGTGATAGGCTATTGAAGTCATTATTGCTCACTAGGGATGTTGGGAGTCCATATTAGGGATTACTCCACTAGGGATCGTTGTATGATGATGGGCTTTCTAGAGTATACCCTGAATTTGCCAAGTGTTGACTTGTTAGGGATTCATGTGTGTTTATGATCGTAATGATTCCACTTTGCTGGGGAATTGTTAAAGAATTTGTTCTCTTGATTTTACTGGGGAGTTGAAGAACTTTTCCCTCAACTTCGCTGGGGATAATGTAATTTTGAATTCATCAGGGATAGAAGTCAAGTCAATGGTTTTGTTCGGAGATAGTTGACTTTTCAAAAGAGTCATGAGTTAAATTCATGGGGAAGTTGTTGAAGCTGTACTGTCAAAAGCTTACTACAAGTAGTGCACTTTTTAGGTAACGAATAAATTTTTTCTTTGACTTTTTTGGAGAATATTTGGAGATGTCATGAAATATATCATCCTATGAGGCGAATATATCATCCTATGAGGCGTTTAATCCAAGTCTAAAATATCCCTTAATGCATCATAGAAAACCCCCAACACGAAAATCGAGGAGCAAAAATCAAATAATGGGTCAGAGACCGTGCTCGTGGGCGCAAGGTCTGCGGCCCAGGACACGCAGGCCCGTCCCCCTTTTTTCTGTTTATTTTTTATGCTCATTTCCTTAATTCAAATAAAAACTCATGAATCAGCAGCATAAACCCATATTTTCACTATTTCCAAAACCTTAATCTTCAAATTTAAGCTTCCAAATTCTCACAAATCATCAAAGTACTCAAGTAAGTAATGTTCTTCATGGCTTTTCGCATTTATTTTGTGTTTTGGCATGTTTTTTGTGGATATTCATGTGAATTTTGAAATGTAGGCTTTTGTATGTGGTGATTTGTGTGGGATGTGTTTGGTTTTTTGCATTGTATGCATGAAATGTAGCATTTTTCAAGTTGTTTGGCTTGAAATGGTTGAGAATTGAGTGAAAACTAGAGGTTTAAAGTTTAATGTTCATGGAGGTTATGGTGGTTATGGGGGTGATGGTAGTGGTGGTGGTGATAGTGGTGGTGGTGGTGGTGGTAGTAGTAGTGGTAGTGGTAGTGGTAGTGGTAGTGGTAGTCGTAGTCGTAGTAGTGGTGGTGGTGGTGGTAGTAGTAGTAGTAGTAGTATTAGTAGTAGTAGTAGTAGTAGTAGTAGTATTAGTAGTAGTAGTAGTAGTAGCAGTAGTAGTAGCAGTAGTGCAGTAGTAGCAGCAGTAGGAGCAGCAGTAGGAGCAGCAGCGAGTAGGAGTAGCGGTAGCAGTAGCAGTAGCAGCAGCAGTAGTAGTAGTAGCAGTAGCAGCAGCAGGAGTAGTAATAGTAGAGAAGAATGTAGTTCCCGAATGAGTCAGTTCGTACGAATCGATTGCATTTGTGAGCTCATGAGTGTCCGAAAACGTGTAGAATTTGATCATTTTAGTGCAAAATGATGTCTTGATCATGATAGGATGAAATTTTCAACAATTTAAAGACTTTGAAAATTGAGCTCAAGTAGGCTAGTAGTGACTAAAATGGCTCATTTGGCATATTTTACTCATTATATGCTGAATGTCAAAAAATTTGATAATTTGATCATCTTAGTGAAAAATGAATCAAATTAACCAAATTATGAATAAGGATGCCCCTGAAACGTGTCATAGGGCATGACTTGCAAGTTTCGTCAAATTATTGAATATTTACCAAAATCACTTTAAATGGCATTATTAGTTCACATAGGGCATATGAACTAACTTTTCACTAAAACTTAGAATTTGGTCATTCGGAAAAATTGAGTCAAATTAAGTCTCCGGAGCAAGCTAAGATTTGCATCTTTTTCAAGAATGCTCAAAATTTCTAAGTCTTGCTTGATTTATAGCGAAAAGTGTTGAGAATTGGCCCAAAGGCCCCAGACTGGTAGAAGTATATGGAAACTTGTGTGAGGCTTTATATGCCATTGTATTTATCTCTTGATAGTGTTGAGTAGATTGTTGCCATATTATGCGAAGGGCTCAATTATCAAACTTTGTAGAGTAGGGCACTCATTATAGAGTAGGGCACTTATTTCATGATGTCATTATGGGAAGAATAGTGAATTCTTCCTGTAGACATCTATATTTGATCCCACATAATGGGCGATGATTAAAGTGTACCACGTCGCTACAAGTTCAACGTCTAAATATCGATTGCCTGTAAAAATGCCTAGTTTTGTGTCGGAAGTCGGCCCTTCACCTATTTGGTCCCCAATCCAAAATCTATAGGGAAACCTCAGAGATTCACTGCGTGAAAATCAAGAAAATTGGAGCTCGAGCGCCTATGTGCCCAAGGCACCTGCGCCCTAGCGCTCACTGAGCGCCTGGCGCTCACCTTGAGCGCCTAAGCGTAGATGGGGCTCCTTGGCGCTCACCCTTGAGGCTATGGTGCTCTTCCAGCGCTCTGGCGCTCAATGACATCACTTCTTACCCCATAAATACCCCCCTCCTCTGACCTTCATTTCTACACTTTAACACATTCAATCATCAATTCACACATTCTCTCACTGCTTCATATCTTTCTCTCTCTAAAATTCTCTCTCTTGGTTTTCGTGGCCAACCCTGAAAACCGTGTCTTTTTTTACTTCCTTTCTTTCACAAAACTTTAAACTTATTATTAATATTATTATTAATGTTATAATCATTTTAAATCAAAGTTCTTCAAGCTTTCGGTTCTAAGAAGTTGTCGAAAATTGCACGAAAGGTACTTCAAATGAGACCAACAACATCGAAATCTTCATCTTGTGTTCTTTAAAGAGTTAGTTTGCATGTTTATATGATTTTATTGCTTCTTTTATTAGATAACTGACATGCCTTAAAATCGAATTTATGCAACATTAACTAATTGATGATTCAGCCCTAAATTAAAATCAATCTTATGTAGAAACATTGCTTTAGGGTTTATGTGAATCCATGCTTAGTGTTTAATGATTTCAATCACATAGAATCCGTGAGTTAGCTCAAAGACCTAAAAGCATATTTTAACTAAATAAAGATTAAAATCAACTTAATCCTAAAGCGATCACCCATGCATGATAAATCGGAAATTATGTGTGCATTAGTTAAAAACCCGCCTAGACTTATTTCAATGTGTTTGTAGGTCAAAACCGGAAATATGTATGTTATAATTCGATATTATGATTATGAAATTACACATGAGAACAATTAGAGGCCAATATACGTGGGGGGACATTGTGACTGCTTTTCTTTTAACTTAGGAGATCGAGTCAGTCATGCGGAGCTAAACTAAGCAATTTTTGTTTTGTTTGGTTGTATTTTGATTCGTTGACAGTACAATACACTGAAGAAATTGATTGACATTCAATTCAATTCAATTGAAATTATTTGAGCTCTTGTGATGTTGTAGTTTAATTGGTTAGAATTGATTAGTGGTATTAATGGACAAAATCAATTGGAGAATTGTTCTCCTCTAAGGTACAGTACATAGATGAAAGGAAATGGAAGAGAGATGGAATACAGAGATCTAATTGTATAATTCAACAAATTCAAACTAATAATTTAAAGATATATCAACTGGAAATCATTAAAACAAAAGAAAAAATAAAAAAATAAAGGGAAAATAGGAATAAATGCATAAAGGTAACGAGTTAAACAAGTTACCGGTCAATTAGTCCAAAAAAGGAAGATGGTGTATAAAGTTGGGTCCAAAAATGAATAATCCAAAGTTGGGTCTTTTATTAGGTGAGCGACCAAAGTTTGGATTATTTTCATCAATTTTTCCTTTTGTGAATAAGTCGCTTCTTTTGTACTTGAACAATAGGTTGACTGAAGAAAGGTGACTGGTCTTGTATTTATCATATAAAGAAACTTTCGTTCCTTAGGAATGCTTATTTATCTGGTCTTCATTGATTCCCTCCTTTGATTGCTATAGCTTGGCGTTCCACATGGCCCGGAGGGACACTCGACATTATATTATTTAGAGCTTTTATTCTTTGTGATGTCATATGTACATTGATATTATTATTATTTATATATATTACAAACTCGATCTACATGCTCTTCTATTTACAATGCGGCTTTACAAAGAAATTTCAATGTTTACAATGCAATCAACTTATTATAACGCAAATTAATCCTAAAAATGAACACAAAATCAAGCGATGATGGTAATGAAATGGATAGGGGTTTTGTAGACACCTATATTTGGTCCCACCTAATGGCCGATGACTAAAGTGTACTACGTCGCTACAAGTCCAACGTCTAAAAATTGATTGCTTGAAAAGAACGCTTAGTTTTGTGTTGTATGTCTGTCCTTCACCTATTTGGTCCCTACTCCACAATCTATACGGGGGTCCCGCTGCCCTTTAAGTGGGTGAGGGTCTCGCTTCCCGGTCGGGGTCTAGGGGTGAAACGCCTTGTTTAGGGAGTTAGGGGGGCAACGCCCCCGATCTTTTTTGAAAAGCAAAAACCATATGAGTTACGGTGGTTGAAATTTGCCCTAAATAATTTTCTAATTTTCATTTTATTTTCTTATATTTAAATTTTATTTCATTTTCTCATTTTATTTTCATTTTCATTTATTTTCAATTTATTTCATAATTTACTTTTTAATTTCATTTTTGAAAATAAAGAAAATAATTTAAGCATATGAATGTGACCAGATTCGACGAACCTTATAGAAAGGTTTGCTCAGAATATGGAAACTCTAGGTTATGGAAGTGAATAAATCAGTTTATGGAAGTGAATTTCGTAATATTTCAGGATATGGAAATTAATATACGAAATATAGAAGGTTCGGAGATTCACCGTGTGAAAATCAAGAAAAAGGCAGCTCGAGCACCATGGAGCAATGCAAGCGCCTAGGCGCCCATTTGAGGCACCCAAGCAAGAGCGCCCTGGTGCTCTAGCTGCAGGTGGGGCGCCCTAGCGCTCAGTCTTGAGCGCTATGGTGCTCCTCCGGCACTACGGCGCTCGCTGACGTCACTTCTAGCCCTATAAATACTCGACCTTTTCTGACCACACTTCCTCACTTTGTTACTCAGACTTCTTCACTTTCATGTCTTTTTCTCTTTTTAAACCCTAAGTCTCTCGATCTTCGTGCCATACATGAAAATCGTGCCCTTCTTCCTCTTTCTACCACAAATGACTTCTAAACCAACCTTCATAAACAACATCAAACTTTAAACTTATTATTATTATTATTAGGAAAAATTTATGAAAACAATCCGAAATGTAGACGATAATTCATTAAAAGACCCAACTTTCGTTATACCATTTTTAGACCCACCTTTGAGCTTTATTTTCCTTTTTTGAACCCAAATGATTTTTAACCTATAAAATTAGGTGAATTCATTAAATAGTTGGTGAAATAGGGAAATGTTATTTATTGAGTTTTGACTTTTGCTTATTTCATTTAAAGTAAAACCCTCTTTAGTCCCACTTCCATTTTACTCCTTTTCTCTGTTTTTTTTTTTTCGTTTTTTTTTTTTTGCTTCTTCCCCTTTGTTAAATTTTGTATTTTCAACATTAAGAAAAAAAATGGTACGTAACAATATTAGCCATCAAGTACAGGAAGCGGAAGCATAATAATGNTTTTTTTTTTTTTTTTTTTTTCGTTTTTTTTTTTTTGCTTCTTCCCCTTTGTTAAATTTTGTATTTTCAACATTAAGAAAAAAAATGGTACGTAACAATATTAGCCATCAAGTACAGGAAGCGGAAGCATAATAATGGCAGCCATTAAGTACATAACAATGGCACACAAATGATCCCTGTTGAAAGTGGAAGCATGAAGAGCAATGGTTTGGCGGCGAAGTAGCAACCACCATTATCAACTTCAACTTCAACAACGATTCTCCCTAAAACCCCTTTCCCCTAAACTTCACTCTACGATTCTCTCTCCTCCTACCAACTCATCACCCCTCTTTTCAACAACCCCACTTCAACTGTTCAAGTTTCCACATTTTAAGCTTCATCACCATAAAAATCACTCATTTACAGCTCAATTATGACAAAATGTGAATTGGGGTTTTGTGGGTGAGTAAATTCCACATGGGGACAGGTTATTCTCGTATTTATGTTTTTTTGTGATGGGTCTGGTGGTTCTCCTTGTGGTAATGGCGGTAAAGGAGGGTTTAGAGGTTCGGATGATGATGTAGGCTATCGCACACCTCTCCAAACTAAACCGAACAACACTAACTAATATAGCTAGGGAAGTTGGGATCGAATCCATATGGAAGCTATTAAATTCTATTAGTTCTAAAAAGTAAAAACTGTGTAATGGGTCTTGGTTGAATATCTTAGATAATTGACTAACAACTAAAAGAAACAAAGAAAAATACGAATTTAAACTCAATTAGAAAAACCTAGGGCAATCAGTTCACCATGAACAATCAATAAATTCATAAAATAAAAACCAATCAATTCACTAACAGTCATTAAATTAGGGCACAGTAATTCTCTCGAACTTAGACTTTCTCAAAACTCCTTTACCAGCTCTCGCTCGCATAAACTCATCTTGCCTATTATTCAGTGGTCTTATTATGGTAATCTTACCTCTTGGCCTCAATTTCGACAATTACCTAACTCACAAATAAATCTGGCAGCAATTTAATTGCAATCAATAGAAATCAACAATAGGAATTTAATTACTAATCGGGAACTAATCGATTAATATTAAACTCGTCCATTAATGAGTTCATGGATCTCCTAAACCTTAGAAAATAAATTACTCACTCATAATTATAAAAAGTAAAACAATAGATAAAGTTAAATTCATGATCATAAACAAATAAGAACAATAATTAACAAATTATTAATCAAGAATTAATTAAGAAACTAAAATTAATCAACATAAACAAAACAATTATCAAAACTAAGAAAAAAAACTAAAATAATAAAACTAGAAAGAAAAGAGAAAGGAAAGAAATTACCAAATAAAAGCTTGAATTAAATTGAATTGCAAAGTTGTTAACAAAACTAATTTACTAATTCTAGAGAGAGAAATTGATTAAGGACCTAATTAGGATTCTCCACTGTAAAAAGTGCTAAAAAAACTAGTTAAGTTTGTCGAGCAAGCTTAGCCCCTATTTATAGCATATGGGCTTCGGTTAAAACAAGCCCACAAACAAAAACCGCGGAGAAAAATCCATTGGGCTGCAATAGAGAGCTCCTGCGCCCGCATAGAACAAACAACATTAGTTACCTGCGCTCGCACTATGAGACATTAGCTTCTGGAATTTCAGGGTCATTTGAAGCCACTATAACTTTTGATTCAGGATATTCCACGGAGCGTATGACCTATCATTAGAAAGCTCTTTGAGTTTCTAAACTTCTTAATTCTTCACTTTTACTTCTAATATTTCTCCAACTTAAGACTTCAAATTTGTTCCAATGAGTTGTAAAATGTCTCTAATCATTCTCCAAATGCTCATAATTGATCTTCATCTCTCAAGTGCCGAAATAAGGTAGTAAAATCAACAGAAAATTGGTCGTTTCCTACAAAACCACACAAAACACTAAAAGAACATTATTAGCATGAAAATTGGCTCCAATGATCCTGGTTAGTCCTTAAAGCATTAGGGACTTGGATAGAATAATATAAATATTAGACACATTAGATGACATCATGAAATTCATTTTTGTTGATGTTGTAGATTGGTGGTGGTTGTTGTGGAAACAGCGTTGGCGCTAAGTCTAGGTTCGGGGGCTTGAGGTGGTGAGGTGATATAGTGGTAGAGTTGGTGGTGTGGGATTTGGAGATCTTATGGGAGATTTTTTAAAGTGAGAATGATCTCTAGCTGTTATTGTTAAGCTAGAGTGGGATTTGAGGAAGAATTTTGCAGAAGAAGAAGAAGTTGAATAGGAGTGATGTGGACTATTGGACTGTGGGTGTTAGGGTTATCCATTAGAGTGAAGAAGGAAATAACTGTGAAATAATGATGTATGTGATTTTATTAAAATGATAAATGAAAAAGAGGTGTTATGATTTGTAGAAGATTTTGAGATTGTAAGTTCAGTGGTGTAGGGACAATGCATGAGCATCTATATATCATCTATTCTATTTAGATCTCATTGTTCTTATTTACAAAAATTAAAAAAAAAAAGAAAAAGAATAAATTAAGTTAACCAGGTAACCGATAAATTAGTCTAAAGAAAGAAAATAAGGGTCAAAGTAGGGTTCAAAAATGAAAAAACAAAAGTTGGGTATTTTAATGAATTATCATCCAAAGTTCATATCATTTTCATAAAATTTTCGTTATTATTAATATTAATATCATTATTGTTGTTGTTATTAATTTAAGTTCTTCAAGGTTTCGGTTCTAAGAAGTTGTCAACGATAGCACGAAAGGTACCTCAAATGAGGCCAATATCATCAAAATCATCATCTTGAGTTCTTCAAAAGAGTTAGTTTTGCATGTTTATGTGATCTAATTACATTATTAGATAATGCTTAAAATCAAATTCTTGCAATATTGATTAATTAATAATTCGACCTTTAATTTAAAATCGACTTTAAGCAGAAACATGTTTTAGGATTTATGTGTTTCCATGCTAAATGCTTAATGCTTTAAAATCATATAGAAGTCATTTTTAGCACAAAATACCTAAAAGCATGTTTTGTTTAAAGTAAAGATAAAATTAATTTAATTCTAAAGCAATCACCTAAGCAAGCTTATATTGGAAAATATGTGTGCATTAACTAAAAACCCGCCTAGCTTTATTTCTATGTTTTTTTAGGTAAAAACCGAAAATATGAATGCTATAATTCGATATTATGATTATGAAATTATATATGAGAACAAGTAGAGGTCGCTATACGCGGGGAGACGGTGTGACCTACTCTTATCCTTACCCTCGTCCCCGAATCTAGAGATATGAGACCTTATCCTTGTCTATAAATTTGCCTTCGGGCAAGAATTAATGGGGTTCTGTGAGCTCCCAAAAGGATCATGGTAGCGACTTCTCTACTTGTATTTTGAGTTTCTAGACTCTTTTCCTAAGCCAAGCATACTCACATTATGCAACAAACTAAAGACATTTGATGTCCGTAAAAAGGGCACATGGGCCCCCAAAGCCTTGGGCCCACAGGTTCATAGGACAATTCAATCGTTTGAAACGCGTGCATGTTAAGGAAACGAAATTTGTGTAACAAGGAGAGAATTGCGTGTCATAACGTAGGCTGTGCGCTGGGTCGCAAGGCTTGTGCCCATGCGCACGGTGTGCGTCCCTGCGCACCGCATTTTGACCGTTTTTCTTGTCTGTATACGCCCCTTGGAGCCTTATAAATACCTCTTGAACTCGGGTTTTATTGGCACAACAAAATCAAACAATCTTCTCAAGCTTCTTTCATTCTTTCTTTCTCAATTTTTTATTTTATTTTTGAGTTTTCATTTTTTGAAATTTGAAAATCATGTCTAACTTTGTGGATGCTTTGGGATTGTGGTTGAGCACACTTTCCAACAAGGAGAAGAAGGAGTTGGAAGAAATTGGATGTGGTGGCTTATTCTCTTTCGCTCCATCCAAGGAGACCCTTTTCTTCTTAGAGCAGCAGTGGACTATTGGGATGTCAAAGCCCGTTGTTTACGCTTTCATGAGAGGGAATTTGTCATATTCCTGGAGGAGATTGGAGCTATTTGCGGCATATCCTCCATGGTTAACCCTTGTCTACCTAGCTTTTCGGATTATGGGGAAGATGACATGATGATGTTCTTCAGACTTGATGGAAAGTCTGTTAACAAGATGATTCATGAGAAACATATCGACCTCCTCTTTCTTGTTGAACATTTCGCTACAATGGAACACTCTGAAGGTCAATACAAGTTGAGGGCACTTGTATTTTGCTTGTTTTCCCGCTTCTTATCTGTGAGAAATGATTCACATAATGGGAATACGAGGCTCATTTAGAGGAGTTCTTGCTCGATGGTAACACTCCTATTCCATTACGTTTCGGTGAACTACTCACTTCCCTTGATCGGCTCAAGAGAGATCCGAATGCTCCAAACTTAGGATATTCTGTCATTCTTCAGGTATGGACTACCCTATTGAGTTAAACCTTGAATCTTTTAATCGTTTTTTTTTTTTTAAGGTTTCTAGCTCATTTGTTGTGATGCATGATAGGTGTGGATCATGGAGCATTTGAGTTTGCTCGAGTCCCTAGCTAATCCGCTTATGTAAACTCTAAAAGGATTCTTTTCAAGAAGGAGAATCTACAAGTGTACTTCTACTCATGAGTGCTCTTTGGTGCTTGCCGACAAGGCTCTCGCTATGTCAATCGTAGTTCCATGGTGGAGGATTAAGCATATGAAATACTCGGAGGACTCTTTCTTCATCTGAGTTCCGAGTTTGGCTGTTCAGATCTTCTATTGCCCAGGGCGAGCAATGAGGAAGTTTGGTCGGAGGCAATTAATCCCTAACCTTGACATGGTCGACCCTTGCAAGTCGATGCTTACTTTGAGTTCTGCTGAGACTTGGGAGGCTCATTGGAACTCGTGGCCTATGATGAAGGTGACTCATTTGAAGGAAGAAAACTCGACTATATCTAGACACTTATTAGTTTGGATGAGGAATTATTCTCCCGTGTGCAGGACTGAGGCTAGAAATGCTGAGATGACTGAGGTTAAGGCTATGAGTACTGATTCTTCGAGCCGTCCGTCTAGCATTGTATCCGTAAGAGACCAGCTTGGATCTAGGAAGGCTCCAATATTGAAGCGACTCAAGCATCTTCCTTTTGGACTTGAGAATGAGAAGAAGGTGAAGGGGACTCGAAGGAGGAAAATGAAGAAGAAAGAAGAAGGCTCAAGGAGCTACTGAGATAGTGGTGGATGAAAGAGCAAGTGATACTCAAGAAGGGGGTGAACTGAGTGTTGTAAGGTTGTTACTAATTTTTCGATTAATTATAAGAACAGTTTAGGACCAGTTTTCAGGCAGCGGAAACAATAATGCAATAAAATAAACAACACCAAGATTTAACGAGGTTCGACTTCTAATAAGTCTACGTCCTCCACTCACTCAATCTTTTATTAATCAACTCAGAATAACAAAAGAATTACACTCAACCAATTATGCACCTATGCACAATATGATTCCCCAACTTCCACCTATGGAAGTTCGACTCAACCTTCAACTACGAATATTCTAATAAAGATGATCCCAGATCAACTTCCCCAGCAAAATGAACTCACAGAATGCTCAAATTATAACACTTTGTCTCTCAATAACAATTAGCCTAAACGCTTATAGAAGAGAGAAAATTAAAACCTTAATGTGGTGATGAGGTTTATGCTAGATTAAAACATTTTAGAACCTTATAAAACTTATGATTATAATATGAAAGTTTAGAGTATTAAAATCATAAAACTAGTAATTTTTTCATAACTTTAATTTATAAACCCTAATTTTATAATTTCATGAACAAACTTATAAGCATGAATTTTAATTTCTAAAACATGATCATAAACTATAAAACATGATTAAACATAATTATTAACATAATTTACACAAGATTAAAACAAAAATTGAAGAAGAAAAAAAAATTATATGTAGTTCGAAAATACCAAAGAGGGGGAAAAGGAGAGGTGGCTGACGAGGGGCTGCTAGCGTGTGGCAAGGGCGGCGAGCAGAAGAGGGCACCGGTGAGTGACGGGTGGCGAGTGAGGGGGCGCCGGCGAGCGAGGGAGGTTCGAAGGTTTTTTTAATTTTTTGAAATCCTAAAGCGCATATCCTAAGTTAAATTCTGAAAATTCTGGTTCAATGGGGTATTTATAGGCCCAAATTAGGTTTTAGTGAAATTACAAAAATACCCTTAATGCTTGAAATTACTTTTGTGCCCTCGTTTTAAAACAATTAAGGAAACTTTGAAAATTCTATATTTAGAACCTTCTTAAAATATTTAATAAAATTTAAAGTAACATAAAAAATAGCTTATAAACTTTATAAAACATAAAAAAAATTATTTTTAAGTCTCAAT
Organism: Suaeda aralocaspica; assembly: GCA_016808085.1. Lineage (NCBI taxonomy): Eukaryota > Viridiplantae > Streptophyta > Magnoliopsida > Caryophyllales > Amaranthaceae > Suaeda > Suaeda aralocaspica. The sequence goes on along the minus strand of PYUH01000373.1, from coordinate 1,462,440 downwards.
TAATTAAATTTTGTTATAAAAAGAGAGTTTATAGGAGAGTATTAGGAAATAATATATTCATATTCATATCATTAAATCATGAGGGAGTACNATATTATTAAATCATGAGGGAGTACATACATATATATAGACATGGGAAATAATTAGGGTTTCCTTAGAGAATTATAAACCTAGTATCTAGAATATACTAGAATAATCATAGGGGTATAATGGGCATCCACTAAATATATATATTATATAACACTCCCCCTTGGATGACCATTATCGAATAGTATGCCTCGTTAAAACCTTACTAAGAGAAAACCCTGTGGAAACAAAAACCTAGTGAAAGAAAAAGAGTATATCACTTTCGTAATATGCTTTACGTAATTGCCTCATTAAAAACCTTACCTGGAAAACCCAATATGGGACAAAACCATGGTTAAGGGAAAAAGAGTGCAACGCGTATTTTCTCCCCCTGATAAATGCCTAACTTGAAATCTTTCAAAATAATGAATCCAGCATCTTTGGTAGTAGCTTTGCACTTGAAGTAGAATAACATTCAACTCCTTGGTAGTTGATCCTTCCTGATTGGACTTCAATCTTCATCATAAGATATATTCATTTCTCCGTACTTTTGAAAATAATACATACGTTGTGTTTATCATTACTTCATCTTTGTTAAATTGCCACAAATTTTAAACTTATGCCTTCTTCTAGAAGTTATATAAAATAGCTAATAATTACATATTGATAATAATTTATGGCAACTTGTGATATAATCAACATCATTGTCTAATCTTATGTAAATTAGTAATTACATTTAAGTAATAATTATTTGTTTATGGTTCTTCTGGACCATAAAAGGATTATCCTTATAATATCAAGTTCTCAAATGAACATAAGATTCTGATTAGCACTCACATAGTCAAACTTCAGGTTGAGTGTTAATAATTTAGTCTTAAACTCTTCAGGAGTTTGATAATAATGTCACCATTGAGGTGTTCAAAATACTTCGTATAGAACTTGAAGCACTAGATATTTAAATATGTCTTGTACAAGTTCTTCTGAAACTTTTTATGCATAATTCACGACATGCTATTAAAATGCCTTCATATGTATAGTTTCATCACAAATATATTCTCATTGGAGTATAAAATTTTTCATGTAAATCTGCATACTACTGCAAACACAACTTACTACATTATGTACCAAATTTCATGCACACCACAATTATTGCATGTAAATGATGAGATGTAAAGTGTATACTAATAAGATATTGAACATAAAACATGTATATGATGAGTGACGCATCTAACTACTATCTACACGTGCAATGAATAATGCGTTTATCTACGACTCACACATGCACATAAATGTAAGACTAAAAAAATGCAAGACACTGTACAGTGTGGATTTTAAAATCCATTGTTGGACTTCTGGTCCTTGATGATCATCATCATTATTCACCTTTAGTTGGACTTCTGGTCCCATTGGTACCATTAGTCGATTATAACATCTAAGTTCTTATATCATAGGCCATCTGTTATAATTCATATATCTATACCACTTTCGGGGCGTACATTATGGCACTATTATACCGTTACACTTTCAATAGTGTCAACTGCACTTTCTTGCCATATATTCCATATTTATTTTGGAACCGATCATCCAACCTACACTTCAGGTGTAGTGATTCAAGTATTATTGGCAAGATTTATCTCAATGTATATACATAATATGGCCAAAATGTATCTTTAATGCTATGTAACATGAGACATAACTGAATACAAATCAAACCATAGATGTGCAACATATCTTTAAAATATATAGGCAAGAGTTGGCAATAATATCTCAAATAGTCATTATAGGGATCATCACTTTATAATTTAGTAATTTTGCCAACTTATCCCAATTCTTCTCCCCCTAAGTTGGTAAAATTTTCAAATATAGGGGCATCATATTCTTAACCAACTTAGTGTATAATTTCATGTGCAAAAATATTTCATCTAATAGAAGATTTATTAACAAATTTCATCGCTTAGAAGAGATATATTCAACAAACTATTTGTCTCTTCTGGAGAACAATATTAATCATTGGAAAACCACCTCTTCTCTAACTTATGATGTACATCACAATGTGTTTATAAATTCATCATATTGTTCTCTTCTAGAGATTAATGACAATGGGAGACAATTATTGTGCAGTTGTCGGTTTATTTATGTGTGCTGACATTCAACAGCCCCAATAAAAATGATTGTTATATAAACATAATCACGACTTAGATTATACCGATGTAACTCCATCAATGGTGATCTTATGGATTGCCAATGACTTTGACAATTGAATTTTAACTTACTCAAAGTTTTAACATACAAGGTGATTTGGTAAGCCTTTAATCTTATAATTTGGTAAGCTATTTTAGTGAACTTCTGGTCACCCATTACTTATCTATATCCAAAGTTGTTCAAAAATAAATTTTTTTTTCTTGATATTTTCTTTAAAATCACAATCCAAATATAGCTCAATATCAATGTTCGTTAATTATATCTTGCCATTCAAAACATTTCACATTTCTAACATGAGAGAGCGTCAGCACATTTTTTAAATCGAAACTTCAGGTTTTCATTACGGGTGATTATACATTAAACCCGGACGGCCTAATTGAATTATCACATCCAATCACTTTCTAAATTTTGGTCAGTTTTCAAACAATAGTGATCACTTTATTATACCTACTCCATGCATGGCCATGATGATTAATATGATGTGATATAAAAATACTAACATGTGTTTCTTTTTATATTTGGCAAGGCTAATACTTTATCCAATAATCACTCATACTCTGCTAGAGCATTGATTATTATCATGATACATGTTGTTTGTGTTGTACATTTTATACTCTTTTGGAGTATTCTTGTAATCTTGGTACATATCAATTTTACCATGCTTGTCTTTAGAACTCAATTGTCTACCACACTTCAAGTGTGTTCTATATTCATTAGCAACTAACATTGTCCTTCTAGGACATATAATTTAATTAAAACACATATGAGTGGTATATAATCAATGAAATTCATTCATATTCATCTTCATAACGATATCATTTAGTGTTAATCCCCCGCATTTGTAAGACTTTAATATATTTTTATACGATTATATATAGTTTTATGAATTTCGGAAAATAAAGTCTATTATATTTTATGGCTTAAAATAATTTATTTTACAAAAGGTTTTATTAGAAATAGTAAATTTTTAAAGGAGGTTTGAGTATTTAAATTTAATTTTCAAAAATAGCAAAAATAATTATGGGTTTTATTTTAATTAGTTTCGGACCATATTAGGCTCAAAATGGTGTATTTTCGGTTTTCCAAGGCCCATAAATATTTTTATGGCCAAAATTATTTATTTTAACTACCTAGATATTTTGTATCTTTTAGTTAGGATAAATTTCAGATTTTACAAAAGATAAACATATCCAAAATTATCCTACACAATTTAGATCTTATCCAAAAAAAAAAAAAAAATCAAAACTTTATCTTTTCACTTTGATTTGGCCGAAATTCCTTAAGGCCATATACCCTATATATAGCTCTCTGGTTCATCAAATTTTACTCTTTAAAAAACCCTTTCCAAAAATCAGAAAAAGAAAAACCGCAGCCCAAAAACCGCAGCAAAGTACACAAACAGAAAAAAATAAAACTGCAGTTTTCCTCTTCGTGGAACCAACTTTGAGCCACCACCACAACCACCACACTTCACATCTGCCGCCACAACCACCACCACGTGACAGCCCTTGCTGCACTCTACCACCAGGTACCAAGATCCGCCACCCATGCAGCCACCAAGGTGGCCAAAAACCACCTCAAAGTAGCCCACTCACCATGGTTTTCGAAAATAAGAAAAAGAGAGAAAAAAATTATTTTTCCTTCCAAATTATTTTTAAAAAAATCGAAAAAGTGTTTCCCTAATGTTTTTCAGTAAATAAAAAGTGTTTTGATGTTTTCAAATTATTTTTAAAAATTAGTTTGGTAATTTTTATTTAATAGATTAGTTTATGTCAAAAATTGGATTTTTAATAAAACAAATCATAGAAATTATAAATAATCGAAATTTATGCACGAAAAATTATTTTAGAGGCTGTATATTAGTTATATAATGTTCATATGAGGTTAGTCGAATTTCTAATGGTATTTTTGTATTTTAATGCAAGGAGGAGAATTTTCCGAAGAGCAGTTTTAATTAAGAAGGAAATTTAGCGAGCAAGGTATGTGCGACATATCAAAGACCTAATAGCATGAAAACTTAGGTTTAGTATTATAGTATGTCGTGTTAAATTATTGGAGCAAGAAAACGATCATGCAAGCCCCCATGAATTTTATAGTGTTGAACCGAAAATCTGCTGGTTTATGTGTAAAATTTGTTATATGAGGTTAAAGTGTTGAAGTATGCTCGTAAAAATTATTTTAGACTTATTGTGATGTATGTGAAGTTGTGTTAAATTCTCGTACTTTAACATGAAGTATAGCATGGTCAAATAATTTTATTAGTCAGTTTTCAGTTTTGCGGTTTTTACCGAAAAATATTGTTTCAGAAGGTCTAAGGGTCGAATCTGACTATGAGATTATTTTTAATGTATTCCAGAAGCATAATATGAGTTTATAGAGTTGGTTTCGTCATTAAAAGGTTTTCCAATATTTTTAAATAATTTTTAGATTGGTTTTAGACAGATTGGACTGTTTTCAAAAATAAATCTTTTAAAAATATTTAAAACGTGAACTAAGGTTTCTAAAGGTTGTTACTGGTTAATAGGAGAATAAAAGGAATTATAAAATGGGTTTCACGACCTAGAGAATTTATTAGGTAATTAGCTTGGATTTTTAATTGTTTTATCGCTAGTTTTAGGGTTTCTAGTTTAAAATCTACTAAAATTCACATAGACCTTATCTAGCCACGAGATTTGGTTTGAGACTGTATTTTAGGCAGTAAAAGGTTTTGGAAAAGTGTTTTCGAACCTATTTAATTTTTAATAATTATTTTCAGATTTATTTCTATTTCTATTGCCTAGTTTTAAAACAAATGTTTTTCAAAAATAAATTTCTAGGAATAGAAGTTTCTAAAAATGTTTTCAAAAGCCATTTACTATTAATGGAAGGTTACTAAAAGAGGAAAGAGTCATTAACAAATGTTGGTTAAGTGTTTGATGGTTTCTATGTTGTTTATGTATGTTTCGAAGTCTGACGGTGTATATGTTTGACTTTTCGGTCGTGTTTTAAGTTATGTTTGAATTCTGGACAGTAGCTATATGAAGCTTTAATGTGAGGGTTAAGAGTCTAAAATGACATGTTTAAGTGTTTTGAAGTTTGTTCATGAGTTATAATGCTTCTATGCATGTTTTGAGCAAGTTTTGACCATAAGAGTCATGTTTACAAGACAAATCAAAGTTAAATGCTTATTAAGTCAAAGTTAAATAAAGTCGAGTAAAGCAAAGTTAAGTAAACAATTATGAGCAAGTTATTTTTTTAAAGGAACGTGAGTACTCATTCAGGCCAAATGAGGTTACCATACGGGGGAGGCATGTATTGCCTTAACGTTGTACTTCCATAATGGAGTGTGACGATGCTTCACTGTTTAGTTCTGGAATTCCAAAAGAGTTAAAGAGTTAAGTTTGGACATGGGGTGGATGGAGACCATGTACCACTGTTTTTGAAAGACTAGCTATCTTTCTGTTAGAGTTCGGATTGTACGGGGAGCGCTACCTACTTGGTTGACGACCGTCTTTCCAAAGAGCCCGTTCACGTTTCCTATATCCTTTTCGAAGCAAGAAGTTATAATCAAGATGAAGAATTTTGAACTTATGGGTCATGAGTCTTAATTTGGAGTGAGAGTCTTGTTATGTGTATTTTGTGTGCTATGTGTGTGTCTTCGTGTTGTTATGTTTTTGCTATGTTGTGCATACTCAGCAGTGGTTGCTGACACATATATATTTCCATGTTTTTCTTGTTCTGTTTGCTTGTTAAGCAGAATAAGTGCAGGTTGTTGAGCATATGCATGGTGAAGGGATTTTTCTTCGAGAGGAGTGGTTATTATTTGGTAGTTGTTTTGACTTTAGATTTTTCTAGTGGTTTGGAATAAGGGCCGTGATGGTTCCAAGTTGTTAATTTAATGTTTGACTTAGTTGTAAAGACTTCCGCTGTGAGTTGTTTGACTTTTATAAAATGGTTTTAGTAAGGTGTGTTGTTTTACCTTAGCCTTAGCGTTGCAATTAGTTTTCATAATTAGTTGTGACGTGGCGGTAACATGCTCAAGTTCCTCTTGTGTTTATAGGTTTGAGATAAGTAGAAAGTGAGGAATTTTGGGGGTTTTACAATTTAGTATATTTAATAATCACGTGGCCACCTACATTTAATAAATCATTATATGTACCAAACTGACCATCAATATATTTTACAATTCATGGAATAAATACTATCTAGCTCCCCCCTAATCCTTGCATATGGGGGAATGAAATAAATCCAACAACATTTATATCTCATACAGCCATATACGAAATATCTCTTAATCCGTAAATTCTTTGAGCAATGCATGTATCAAGCAAATTGAATTATTATTCTTATAAAACTCTTACATATCATTCTTGCCCAAATGTTCAATCTTTATGTTGAAAACCTTCAAATATATGGGCATAACGGATACATTTTCAACTTAGTTTCTCACAATGTCATGCTCAATTTTAAAAAAAACTCAAAAAAATTATTTCTTACTAATATATATAATGTATTCATATATAATCAAGAAACCATCATCATGTAATATTCTTGTTATACTTTCTATCATACAATCTCTCATTCACTTGTGGGAATGAGTGTATCTAGCTAATTGATTGTGAACAAGTTTTATTATAATTCATCATCATTGCGTTCAGTCACTAACTAATAGCATATCAATTATTCCTTTTATTTATTTATACTTTTTTTTAGATGTCATTGTAGAAATAGAATCACATGATATTTTTAAATAGTGGAGAATATATACAACATATTTTTACAAACACTAGAATCTCTATGTCAAATATATTGCGTCATACTACACACAAGATTCACAAACCTTAAGGAACTTCAGATGCATATATATCAATATTTTATGCTCAATGGTTCTTTATAATTATTGAATGCAATAGATGCACTTGATTATAATACTTGACTAATATATGCTTAAACAATCTTTTATGAAAATAGTTATGTGCGATATATCTATCTAAATATGTAGTTAAAGTAAAACTCTAACTTATATAATTTTTATCATATAAAGAACAAATTTAATTTATTTTAAATTTATGAAAATAATGCTCAACATACTGTTTCAAATAATTAGAACTAGCAAATATTAAAGATAATGAGGCTAGATAATCAATACAATTTTACCTATGAAGATATAACCACTTGACAAATTTCAATATTCATATGTCAACCTTTCGGTGAACCACGTTGTAAAATTAATCAATAACTACACATCAAGTATAATTTAATCATGAAGCAATTTTAACTTTATGAAATATATGTATACCCACTATTACAATCCAAAATGAATTAGATAACATAGTCATATATGTAACTATAATGCAATTTAATATACTCCGTAACTCATTTACAGTGGTCCATAAAAGTAATGTGTGTACTATATATATAGCTCATGTAACTATCTAGAGGTTCACAACATGAGTTAACTTAAAGGCTCTAATAATAAATAAAGATTAAATAATTAATTAACCCAACAAGTAGTGTCGAATAGTTATAAAACATTTTCGATTTTAGCATTTAGTCTGGATAAAATTGTTAGGATTAGTCGTGCTTATCAAAGGCATAATAGATTGAAATCAAATAAAAGTTTTCATACGAGATAAAGGATAATACAGAGTATGCAACAAGAACAAGATTATAATTCATAAACCAAACTATGAGGGATTATGTCTACTATCGATTATAAACACATTCATAAATCCATTATTTTCGCAACATAAATTACAATTATAATCTTTACATTAAGCTGATCAATCGTGACCGCATACGAAAGTACTATATACTCCATACAAACATATATATGCTAAGTACCCATATATTATAAATACAAACTTTTAATTAAAAGTCACAAAAATAAACCATGCCAGTTCTAGATAAATAATAAGCCTAAAGATTAAAACAACCATGGAAAAACCAAAATTGCATATACTGTTCCTTGAAGATGTATAGTAATTAAGATGAGTTATATGGTTATTTAGATCTTATTTATTTCATCTCAATGAGCATTATTAATATCCAATTATTACAAATTTGATTATATGGCTTCTTGATATCCTTTAAGTATAATATAGCAATGTCAAAAGTAAATAAATTATTACAAATCCCCACCTTAAATATAAAAAGTTGTCAATAATAATCAACCTTTAAATTATTAAGAAGTTTTTTTTTTTTAATAACTTATTGTCGACATTTTTTTTATTTTTATTTTTATTTTTTTGCTAACCCAAATCATCTACAACCTGTTAAATGATGGATTTTTTTTCTTTCTCTCGATTGAATACTCAGGGAGATGGTGTGTGGCGGTCACTAGTAGCAATAAACGAAGTTGTTAGGGCTCGTTGCTATATGACTTATATCTTGTGCGGAAGATGGAAACAATGATCGGGTTGGTAACAATTTTTTTTTTCCAATTAATGACTAATAATCTTATCTACCCATACCGAAGTATAATTTTTTCTTTTTAGATCATTTAAAAAACACTTCTTAATGGCGGCAATATGGTAGATTACTAAGGTTCCTAATAATGGCAAGCGATACACTTTTTAATGGCAGCAAGAGACTTCTTAGTTTAGTGTAATTATATCAAAACACTATGTATCAATACACCAAACTTATTGACGACTAACCATCAATAATCTTTTCATATTAGTCTAAATGTTAATGAGTCACGAATCACTCAGGGATATCACAGTCAATAAAATTATTTAATCAACTAACATATTGAAAGCTTTCAATAATCCATAAAATTTAATTAGTACACAAAGTTGTTGATTGCAAGTACAAGACTCAACAATAATCAAAGCAATAAATTAACACACTTGGTTACTCAGACGAATGGATATGGTATGATTCATACCTGAACAATGACGTATTAATTCATTGACATTTGTAGAGAATGGTGCTGATAACGTGTTATAAAAAGAGAGTTTAGAGGAGAGTATTAGGAAATAATAGATTCATATTCATATCATTAAATCATGAGGGAGTACATACATATATGTATATAGACATGGGAAACAATTAGGATTTCCTTAGAGAATTATAAACCTAGTATCTAGAATATACTAGAATAATCATAGGGGTATAATGGGCATCCACTAAATATATATATTATATAACAAATTTTTCTTTCTTTAATATATTTATTTAATTGTATTTTTCAATAAAAACACTAAAAATACTCAAATAAAATATCAAATTAAATTCTTAAAGTACGTGAAAATATGGGGTATTACATGAGTACATTTAACAATTTGTCCGGCCATATTACTTGTGCAATGAGAGTACTTTTTAATGATGCCAAAAGGGGGAAGTAGTGTATGAAGTTGAAGCCTAGAGTCTACTAGTTTAGATTGAGTCAAAGTTTAGTTTAGATCAATAGTTTAGGGGAGTAAGCTTCCTTTTTATGCAATTTTCTTTTTGTAGGAACCAATTGGCAGCTTATCTAACTTGTTCATTTGAGTTTAGAGTCTGCTGGTTACGCTCAAATTTATTTGAGTACTTAATTGAGGTTTACTGTTTACGAACTTGTTGGTCGCAGACAACTTTGATTAGTTTGTCATCATTAAAAAGCGGGAATTTGTTGAGTCCATTGGGTTTTGAATGATGACAAACTTTGACAGAGGATACAGGATGATTCAAGTGTGGAAATAGTTGGTCTGGAACCAGCTCTATTAATGCACTGTTTCCCCAGATAAGTTATTACTTGATTATGATATGTATTGAACTAATTAACTTGTCTATATGCAGGGAATAGTTGATTATGTAATGTTCCATGTATTGGTTGGGAACTAGTAGGAATTGTTCTCTCGACTGTTATAATAAAAAATAGTCATATAACTCTTTGCTATGCATTAACCTTGTTACATGTGCATCAAAGGAGTTCATTCCAAGACTTGAAGCAAAGAGACCTTTTCGAAGACATTTGAAGAAAGGAGAGTTGATTACATTAGTTGCAATTCAAAAAAGCCTCAAGTCTTGAAGTTACATGAAGAAAGAAGATTTGTAATTTAATTAAGTTTATGCTAGGATCTTCATGTAAAGTGCTTTGTAGTATGAACTTATGTGAATGGGCATTATAAGTGTTTTAAGTGTTGGAACAGAATTTATAACATACTCAATAATGGGAACTGGGTTGAGGAACTAGGTCCACTGTCGCGAAATATTTAAAGTTGCGTGTTTTGAAAAAGATTTCCTAAAAATACTTTTCAAAGATTTGTTTTAAAAATATTATAGCATCTGAGAGATTTTTAGGTTTGTATATTTGGTTGCCAAAAACTCTAGGAGTATTTATTTTATTCTCGATTTCATTTTATAATAAATCGAAATAAAAAAATACTTTCCTAAAATCACAAATTTGCTAGTTTCTCAAGATTTTATGATTTTAGGAGACTAGGGTTTTTATCAATCCATGCCTATATATACTCATCTAAACTCTAATATTCCAAATGTCTCTCATGCATAAAAATCGAGTATTATTTGAGAGCTAAAAACACACTCAAAACATAAGTCCTTCACTAAGCCATACATACACAAAAGCACTTAGAGTCAGATTGATTTTCTCTCATATACTTGTTAAGAAGTGAGATCAAAAGAGTTTGATATTGTCAAGGTCTTCAAAAATGGGCTTGAAGATCGGGTGAGTGTTTGTGAGTTCAAACACGAGTTTTTACTAGGGTTAGCTTGAGAGCACACTTGGAGTAGAGTGTGGGGTGTACTGGTTCCCGGAGTAGGGAAACAATAGGGGAGCGTGTTTCTTATTTTTCGAAGTAGATTATGAAGAGAACATTGGACAGGAGGATGTAGGCCATAGTTGGATGAACCTCGTTAAATCGGGTGTTTCCTTTATTGCTTTACTTTATATTCCGCTACCTCAGGCTGGTTCCTCACACAACCGGAAAAAAAAAAATTGTCAACGAGTCTTGACACTCAATTCACCCTGATAGCCTGTCAAAGTGGCTACCAAAGATAAACCATACAAGGCTCACTAGGCTACTAGCAAGGGAAAGTAAGGATCGAATCCCATGAGAGCAAAGTTAGACACTAAGAAGCTCAAGTGTTGATTAAGCTAAGTTAGATATTCCAATGAATAGATAATCGTTAATGTCACTAATATTAACACAAGAATAACAAAACAAAAAGGTTCTAAGGTACGGGGTTCACCACTCACAACCACTATGAAGGTGTGAATCCCACAATGAGCCAATTGTAGGGGAAACATTTAGGGGAAGACATTCTAAGAGCCATGTCTACTCTCTTGAGCTAACATAACGAGAGGAACTATGAACACGACCTATTCTCATGGCATGAACACAAAACGGCTCCTAAGCACAATCACGAAGACTAGTAATGTCCCTTAACCCAAGCACCTATTCTCATGTTACTTGAATCAATCAAACAAGGGGAGTCCTCACTCAACTTCATCTCTCGATCCTTCGTTGAGGAACCTAGGTACAACATCTATGGTAGCTAGTCATAGAAATGTGAACAAGCACCCCTTAATCCAACACTAGTCACCCCCAAGCCAAGACTCTTGCAAGAAACACTAAAACATATAGGAGGTGAGGGTTTCACCCACACCTTAGCACTAAAAACTACTCACTTCACATTTTACTATTTAAACACATATTTTATTCATGATTACAAATTATAGCAAAGAAATAAGTTATGACAATGGATTATAAACTAAACTTAACAAAAGTTATAAAAATGGAAGAGCTTTAATTGATTATCAATGTTATTACAAAGAAATAAGTTATGCAAGTGATTTAATCAAACTACAAAAGCAATAGAGAAAATGAAGACAAGGACAAGGTTTAATCTTGAGAGTATTTAAGACATAAAGCAATAATGTAAGGAGAAGATTAACTTGAGAAGAAAACTTATGAACTTCAATTAATATAAGAATTAGAACAAGGACAAGTTAACCTTGATAAAGAAAGCTTAAGAACTTGAAATAATGAAAGTGATGAAGACAAGGACAAGTTTAACTTGATAAAAGCTTTAATAAACAAAACTTCAAGTAAGAAAATAGCTACAAGAATTATAACTGAAATGGGAATTGAAGATGAATTAAGAATTGTACCATGAAGCTTGAATAATTGTAATTAAAGAACCTTGAAGCTTTACTCCAATAATACCCCAATACAATGATGATTAACAAAGAACAAGTAACCAAGAAGCTTTGAATATCAACCAAGAACACCAAACTAAGAACTCCAAACTAAGAACATGAACAAAAAACCAAGAACTTTGAATAACTAAATTTGAATTAATTAAGGAAAGATTGAATTAAAACTATTGAATTTATCAAGAACTAACCAATAAACAAATACAATTAATCTAGAGAGCAAAATGAGAGTTTCTAATTGTCTTATACTAACTTCTAGCTATTTCTAACAATTTCTAACTATGATTCTTTATATATCATTCTCTTCAGCAGCTGCCTTTGGTTATATAGGCAAAAACATCACCAAGTTGGGGCACAAGTGCGAGAAAGTTGCAAAGCAGTAAAACAGAACAAGCTGGAAAACAGAGGGCTAGCGGCTGCTACTGCAGCCAGCGGTCGCTACGCTTCAGACTACACAAACTGTTCTGCTTAAAAGGGGCATAACTCAGTCAATACTCATCATAATTGGACAAATGACCTATCGTTTCAAAGCTCATGACACGTAAAATAACCTCCAATTGATAGAACATGAAAATATGGAGTATGCTGAGAGATATGCGTGAAATAAAAGGGCAGTTGCAATATTTACTCTTTCCTTGTGCTCATTATGAAGGTTGGTGCTTGCTTGTTTGAGCTAAGTCGCTAAGCTATGGTTTACGATATCGTGAGTCAAGCTTGCGATATCATGGACCATCAAGCATGGTAACACGTCGACTAGACCAAATGGCTTCAAAATAAATAATATCCGGCCCGAACCAACGCTAGATACTCTGTGTAGCTTCACTATATTTTCCCTTGGTTTCTATACCAAAATGGAGAAACCTACAAGAATGAGACAATACACAAAAAAACACAAAACAGAGCAAAATATGACAAAAATGCGAGGGAACTGGGTTAACTAAAAACTATGGGAAAAATAGGGAAAATAAAGGAAAAAGAACGAAAAAGTAACTCAACTACCTAAGGAAAACTATGGAAAATAAAGACAAATAAACACTACATCACCCCCCCCCCCCCCC
>PYUH01000373.1:1376831-1442434 GCA_016808085.1 Suaeda aralocaspica | reverse complement strand
AGTTAAAAACACATAAACTTTAAAACTATAGCCTAAACAGAAAACAAAAACATGAGGAACCCAATAAAGGGAGTAGCAAACCACTTTCATGATCATCTATTAAGGGCATAAGGGATGATGATAGAGAATATAACCTTAATTTGGGTGTGCAAAAAATTCCGATTCCGAATTTTCGATCCGTTTTCTAAATTTCCATTCTGAAAAACCAGGTATCCGATCCGGTTTTTTAAAATTCGGGAACCGAATACTGGATCAGAACGGAATGGAAAATTTAAATCCGGATTCCGGTGTTTTATAGGAAAACACAAACCGGATATCGGTTTTTTAAAAAGAAAAATGAGGTGTTTTAGAAGAAAATTGGTAAAAAACCGGATCCTCGGATCCAAAATTCTGGATTTCCGATCCGGATCCGGATCAGATACGGAATGCGTTTTTTTATTCGAAAAAAAACCAAATATCCAGTTTTCCGGATCAAAAATTTTTCAATATCGGTTTTGCACACCCCTATCCTTAAACGTTGGAGCATATATGTCACTATTGGCCAATTGCAAAGTACATATATAAATTGTTGCTCTGCTAAGTGTGGAAAATGCAAGTAAGTCGATCATTGGCAGGCACATAAAGTATATAGAATATATACCATCCTACATTGTATCACTAATATAGTGACAATAACGTCATTAAGCTTCTTGGGTACATAGAAAAAGGGTAATGTATAGTGTGTAATCCAAGCTTAATTTTAGAAAATTAAAGAGAATTGTAGCACGAGGATGATTAACATAATCAAATTCAAAGTTCGAAAGGCTAATTCATTTACATTGACTGAAATCATTTGGCCTCACACTTGATCTAAAGACAACTTATTTTAAAATACCTTTTATTTCAAAACAGTCTATTCCCTTTGGATCATGGCGCACATCGCGCCCCGTGATACAACTAGTAGTATATTAAAAAATAGAAATTTAACAAAGCTAAACAATGTAGCGTTCGAACTTATCATTCAAAACTTTCAATATGCTAAAAAAATAAATTAGCAAAAAATATAATGATAAAAAAAGGTTGTTGTGTGTAGTATTATCAAATGTCCATAATTAATAAAATAATCATATGATCACAAAAAATTCTAATTTGAAGTTGACATTGTCTATATACCTGATATAATGGTGCGCGAGGTACTTTTCACTTAACGGTGAGCTAGTTTTGGGAGGTGGTTTTACCGACATAAGTAAAAAACAAACGAATTAATTCAAGTTTTTGTGTAGGATATACCCAAAATACAAAAATACGACTTATATCCACGTAATCGGATATTCCAAATATTGAACATGCCATACATTGTATCAAAAAACCAAATCGAAAATATATAACAGATCATATCGGCATCGGATAAAAAATACCTAAAGATCAATAGTGTCATAAAAAAAAAAACCTCAATATTAAAAATGGAAGCAAAATCATGACTTAATACTTGGCATCAAACATTTGAGGCGCCCTCCCAAAAGCCAGCAAATCAAAGATCACCCTCCTAAGAAGAAAAGTAAATAAGACTACCCTCCCTCTCTCACCCAACAAAACCAACCACAACAACACATACACATTCACACAATACAATTACAACGCCACTCTTCGTTCAAAGTTTAAGCTTTTATATATTTTTTCCAATTTCCATTCCTCTTTTTTCCAAAAACCTCCTTAAACTTCGGTTGCAGATTTATTCATTTCATTTCAACTGTACCCCCCCCCCCCCCCCCCCCCCCCCCCCCCCAAAAAAAAAAAAAAAAAATTTGACTGGAATTTTTGGAAATGGCTACTTTAACTTGGAGGAAAGGTTATGGCGCCATTAAAGACCATACCAAATTGGTCTTGCTAAATCAATAGTGATTCAAAGTAATGGGTTTTTTCTTTTTTCTTTGTTTCTTTCTTCTTTTTTTTTTTTTTTTTTTTTTATAAATTAAATCTTTTTATTTTTTCAATTATTTTTTGTTTTTTTTAATTGTTTTGTCTATTTTTGGTTGTATTTTTTTTGCAATCGCCTCATTATAGGATTTGGATGTAGCGATTGTTAAGGCGACGAATCACGTTGAGTGTCCGCCTAAAGAAAGGCATCTAAGAAGTGAGTATAATTTTATTTTATTTTTTAAAGTGTATAATAAAGTGAAGCTAATTTTAGTTATTGGTAGATCTGTTGCAATTTTGTTGATGGTAGTTGTTGATTTGTATCAGAGATTTTGATTTCTACATCGGCGATTCGACCACGTGCTGATGTTGCTTATAGCCTTCATGCTCTTGCTCGGCGATTAGCCAAGACTCGCAATTGGACGGTACTCCTACTGTCTTTAATTGTGATCATCTTGTGTGTTTTGTTGCTTATTTGTTTAATCATTGTTTTGGTGGTTATTAGTTGTTTTTTCTAAATTTTAATTTGATTTTAAGTTGGGTTAGTGTAGTTTTTTATTTGTTAATGTGCTATTGTTGTTTAATCATTGTTTAAAGGTGTTTGTACTGACCTTTTCGTTGCCTGTTATGTTGGGAGATTCCTTTTGCTTACTGTTGTGGTTTCGCAGTGTTGGTTATTGCTTAGGAAGGAGCACATGTTGTGTTGGGAGATGCCTTTTGGTTTTGAAATTTTGGTTGTTATTGCTTAGGAAGGAATCTATTCGGGCTACATTTTACCACTTGTGTAACTGTGTTCTATTTGGGGTTTTGTAGATTGTTCGGATGCACTCTAGTACATTCATTGTAATGATTAGTTTGTTTGATTGTTCATTAGTAATGAGTCATTTCTTGTGGAGTCTGGTGGTAGTTTCTTTTGACTTTTGGTTTCATACGGTGATTTATGTAGGCTATCATCAAACTATAAGCATTGAAACTTGTGGTGCAACTTTTTGTAACAGTGGCATACTTGCATACAAATTGAAAAATTGGAGTTTGTGGGTAGGGGGAAATGGGGAATAGTTGACATGATGAAGGTTGGATTTGTGTAAGCCGTTAGTAGTTTTTTACAAGAGTGCATGAATTGCGAAGGGTGTTTTTCTGGTTGGTGCGATCAGGAAGATATGTTGCTGTGTCTTTGTATAAAAGGCCCAGGTGTTGAGTGTCATTCGAATTTGGAAGTGTCGTTCGAAAATTTGGACCCGGAATCATCTAGATGAAAATCCTAAACTTGTGGAATTTTTGGAGTGGGGTTTAACGAGTGTTGAACTTTGTGGGAAGTACATACTTGAAAAATGATTAATGGTCACCAAGATCAACAAGCTCGCTCCAACTCCTGATACAAACTATTTGCACCAGTTGGACGACTCTTGTGCATCTTTTACCCTTTTCATCTGCAATACTTGCTTCAATCCTCCATTTATCAGCTCTATCCATTGTTTTTGGTCTCCTCTGGAGGTGGTAGTGGGATTAGGGGTCCGTTTGGTAGGGTGTAAAACATTTTCGGATGAAAATAGTTTTCCATGAAAAACCATTTACATTGGAAAACTCATTTTCATGAAGAATTTCCATTGTTTGGTTGCATAAAATGATTTTGCAATTTAAGCAGTTTTCATTGTTTGATTGAATGAAAAATCAATTATTTTGATTGTAAGGGAAAATTATATCTTTCCAAGTGTGATGGAAAATGTTTGCCTCTCAATTTTTGTTTCCACCCCAAGTTTTCCATTTTAATATTTTATTTTAAACCAAACAATGTAAATACGGAAAACATTTCTGACGGAAAACGTTTCACCCTACCAAACGGACCCTAGGATTCTGAAATTCTGAAGGTAAAGGGGAAGAGTGATTCCACAGCCTTGAAGAAGGCAGGGTTACGTTGAATGAACTTATTTTCGAGAAAATGTTTCGACTGTTGGTGACATTCCTGGAGATGAGAATANATATTCTGCAAGTATTTGGCTCATTACATGTTTACTGGCTGTCATGCTGTGTCAATACTTTTTTGATCTCAATTTTCCCTGGTAATGTGACTTTTATTTGGGGTGAGGGAGAGAGATAAAGAGAGAGAGGAGGAGGGTAGTTTGAGATACCCCTTGCAGAAATTTGTGCAAGTAAACATGTGTTAAAGCTTCTCATGTACAAACAGTGACAATTTTTTGGATTGAATTTTTTTTGTTGATTGACTCATTTTGGACCTTTAATCTTCTTCTTCATCTCTCTTTCAAATATTCTGCAAGTATTTGGCTCATTACATGTTTACTGGCTGTCATGCTGTGTCAATACTTTTTTGATCTCAATTTTCCCTGGTAATGTGACTTTTATTTGGGGTGAGGGAGAGAGATAAAGAGAGAGAGGAGGAGGGTAGTTTGAGATACCCCTTGCAGAAATTTGTGCAAGTAAACATGTGTTAAAGCTTCTCATGTACAAACAGTGACAATTTTTTGGATTGAATTTTTTTTGTTGATTGACTCATTTTGGACCTTTAATCTTCTTCTTCATCTCTCTTTCAAATATTCTGCAAGTATTTGGCTCATTACATGTTTACTGGCTGTCATGCTGTGTCAATACTTTTTTGATCTCAATTTTCCCTGGTAATGTGACTTTTATTTCCCTATTCGACCAAATATCACAGTAGATATGATTATCTGGTCTCACTGACTTGTTGAAGGATTCAATGTTTGTAAAATTTTCATTGCGTCACCTCTCTAGGCACAAGATGAATATGGGGGATTGTAATGAAGCAAAGGCAGCTGTAGCGACCTATAAATTATCAATTATATTGTCTTTATAAGTTAATTTTGACCAAAACCCCGATTTTATCAAGTTGAAAACCAATTCAAAAGCTTTAATTTGAGAAAACCCTGTTGTTGTTTGGTTATACTTGGTGGCCGGCAACGCGTTGATATGATAGAAAAGTTTAGCTAACATTGTCTAAAAATTTGGCTCCATATATTTTGCAGCCAGTAGAAAGCATTATATAGGCTTCCTTTCTCTTTGTGATGTTCCCTTATCTCTCTGTTTCTTTCGCTCTTCTTCTCTCTTTCATCTGCTTTTCCAATTCTTACAGCTGTGCCACAATACTGTGAAAGCAAAATAACAACATATTCGTAGTTCTTAAAATGATTTGAGGTTGTTTTACTCTGTCAGAAAGATTAGTCATAAAAAGTAAATGAAGAAATGCGGAATGATAGTTTAAAAAGTGATTGACAGCCTGACGGGTTCTCTCGGCCCCTGCCGTGAGAAGGGGAGGAGGGAGTTAGTAGCAAAAAATTGCTGTGTAATGTCGAAACCCATAAACCTAGGGTACACTGATAAAATTTAGGAAATGTTTTTGAAATAGATCTAAGAAAGCATGAAAAAAAATTATGAAGGCTGAATAACAGAATAAAATACAATAAATAGCTAGAAACAAAAACAAAGTTTGTATACTTGTGTTTTTGATTAATATGCTTGTTTTATCATTATTATTATTCATTTGTAAACAGATTCCTCTTTTGTCTTTTGAACATTCATATGTTGTCTTCTTATTGAACAGGTAGCATTGAAAACATTAATAGTTGTCCATCGATTGTTGAGGGAGGGTGATCCAACTTTCAGGGAAGAACTTTTTAATTTTTCACAGCGTGGACGTGTACTGCAGCTATCCAATTTCAAGGATGACTCAAGTCCAATCGGTTATTCTTTAGTCCCTTATTGTCATTATTTTACAATTTTTTGGTTTATTTGTGTCTGTTTTTTGAATCTACTAGCTTGTTATGGTCTTTACTTCTTTCCGTGGAGTTTTGATGATTAGCTTTGTTTATTTCTCCATGGTAGTATTTGCAACCTCTTATAAAGCATAATAAATGAAATACTTGTTGCAGCTTGGGACTGCTCTGGTTGGGTTCGTACATATGCACTATTTCTGGAAGAACGGCTTGAGTGTTTCAGGATTTTAAAATATGATATTGAAGCTGAGCGCTTACCAAGACCTGCCGAGGGGCAGGAGAAGGTGTGAACCTCTTCTACTTCACTTTTCTTTTCAGCTTGTCACTTATACCATCACTAGGCTGAATGAAATGAGCCTGTCTGGCATTGTGTGCAATATTGTGGCAGAATTGAATGCTGGATTAATGCAAGTTGAGGCGTTTTTTTAATAATTTTTAAATATTTGTATAATTAGTTTTTAACACTTTATGAGGACTCGATACTATCAGCTCAGCACATGGATACAGTGGCTTCACATGGAGATGCCTTTTGTTCCATGTGAAGAAAAATCCTTCACATCTCTAACATTGCATGCACCCTTTGGATATAATAAAGTAGGAAAAGGCAGAAATTGATGATAAGCCCTAATGAATTCATTTAAAAACTTACTGGCTGGGCTTCTTGCTATTGCACAAAACTAGTTGGTTTTTTCTAAGCTATACCCCTGAACTATTCACTTTTCTAAAATGTACCCTTATTTTTTTTTATTCTCAGATGTACCCTCCAATTAATTATTTTTAACAACTACTAACCAATTTAAATATTTTAACTAATAGTCGTTTTCAATTTTCTCCCTGACTAACTGATCTTTTTCTCCAAACCTCCTATTTTTTTTACCAAAACTGATATTCATCTCCATTCAACCTTCTTCTCTTTGTTTTTCAATTTTCATGTCATCTAACAACACCAAAACACCTCCTTTACCCCAACATCAAACTCCACTCAATTTTCCCAAATTAAATATTAATCCTTGTCTCCAAACTTAAGAACAACAACAATACTACTATTATTGCTGATGCCATCAATACCATTGCAATTGGCGTTGATTATTTCACTCTAATTTGTGTTGCTTTCCTCAATTCATCAATTGATTGTTCTTATTAATTGGGGTTAATTGATTGTTCTTAATAATCAAGGTTAATTGTAGTTTGAAGTCATGTAATGTTTTAAACTTTAAATTGGTAATCAATGTAACTTTTGTAGGGCAGTAGTGGAGTTGATGAGAAATAAGAGGGATAAAATAAGTGGGCAGTGGGGTTGGTATGCTGAGAAACAAGGTACTGAAGATGGAGATCAAAGATTAAGTCTGCAAGACCTTCAAAGGCAGAGGAATAACTTTGGCTGCATTGCATATATTTGGTTTTTGTTTCTACCTTTTTGTGCTTGTGTTGAAAGGTGAATGATGTTGATGAATAAGAATTAGATTTGAGGGTGTATAATTAGCAGAGGTT
The DNA here is from genome assembly GCA_016808085.1 of Suaeda aralocaspica. Classification (NCBI taxonomy): domain Eukaryota; kingdom Viridiplantae; phylum Streptophyta; class Magnoliopsida; order Caryophyllales; family Amaranthaceae; genus Suaeda; species Suaeda aralocaspica. The sequence continues at coordinate 1,435,301 of PYUH01000373.1, read as the reverse complement.
GGAGGTGAGCATGATGAGTTCGGGGTGAAACAAGAATGCAAGGAATAATAGTGCAACCAAACACTTATAAAGGGAATTGAGGGAGTTAATGGTATAACTAACGGTGAGTTAACGGAGTGGGAATTGTTTATAAAAAAATGATAGTTCAGGGATACATCTTAGAATAAAAATAAGTTTGGGGTACACCTTAGAAAAGTAAATAGTTCGGGGGTATATCTTAGAAAAACCCAAACTAGTTTTTATGGTGCAGAGGATTTGAAGAAGGGTAGAATGGCTGGTGTTGTAGGTATTACTGTATTAGAGCCCTTAGCTAGGGATGTCAATGAGCCGAGCCGGTAATTAGCTTGTTCGAGCTAGGCTTGAGCTTGAGCTAAGCTCGAGCATAACTGATCTTTCAAAACTGTTGTTTGAGCTTGGCTCGTTTAAATTTGCAGTGTTTGAGCTCGGCTTGTTTAAGCTCGTTTATTTTTCGAGCTCGAGCTCAAATCAAGCCTATGATTGAACTGACTTATGAATAAACGAGCCTTCTACATATTTTTTAATCATCTCTTTGAAAAATTTACGCAACGAAACATATATTAAAAGCAAAAGTATAATCATTAATAAAAGTAAAAACTTTAGTGCAATGCCAACTTATTCAAATAATTAAATTTAGATGGAATAAAATCTGATACAATTTATTTATGTTTGTAATCAATAATTGAATTATACTACCTTAAAGAAAATCGAGCTTGAATGAGCTATAAACGAGCTATATACGGGCTATGACCGAGCTTATAAACGAGCTATGAACGAGTTGTTCGCAAGCCTTAAAGAGCCGCGTAATAAGATGTTCGAGTAAAGCTCATTCATTACTTGAGCTTGAAACTTTTGTTCAGACTCGTTTATTTATATATGAACAAGCTTTGACCGAGTTTTGACCAAGCTTGTTCACGAGCTACTCAAGAGTGTATCGGCTCATTGACATCCCTTCCCTTAGTTAATGACATATGGTAATATTTTCCATGTTTGAGGGTGAGCTTTGTTTGTAAATTTTTTTCTTACTCACCTGTTTACTCTTTTTCAATCTAGAAGCAAAGGTTTTAGGTTATTGACCATGGTCATTTTTAACTTCCATCCACAAAGCAACATTAATGATGTGCTTTATCCCTAATTGGAGCATCTTGAAGTCCTGCACCTTCATTCAAATCCTTGCCTTTTCAGATGCTAATTATAGGGTGCTCCTTTCCTTTTATATAGTTAGATTGTTGTAGTGTCCCATGCTCTTTGACATTCTTGAGGCATGCATCGAAAACTAAATGGAAGGGATGCTCCCGGTTTGTAAACCTCTTTTGTTTGAAAATCTGCTGTTCAACATGCAGAAACAAATCATGGTTATTCTGTTTCTGAATAGCTGAAGCGCTTAGGTTTAGCAGCATTAATGTTAGTATCAGTTTCCTTGAGAATTGAGATACATATCATGTCATAAAAAGGCTCAATCTAATCAAGGTGATAGGGTTTCTTGCCTTAGACGCTTCTCAGTTCGCCTCATTGAAGTGAGGTGCATTTCATGAAAGTGCAAAACAATTTCGGAATAAAATAGGGTGCTTCTTAAGCTATGCCTTAATGACTTTTTCAAAAAGTGATCTATATACAAGTTTCTTTGTATTTTAAATGATTTGTCTTCCCTCTATGGTTGCGCTTTTGTTTATTTGAATTAGTGTTTTAGAAAAATGAAACATGAATCACATTTTCTGTTGATGCTGCGCAGTAGTCTCTAACATAACAAATAGTTTTGAGCTCAGAGGAATATTTGTTTGATTTTCCTCTCTGGTTCATTGGATAGGGTTACAGCAGAACCAGGGATTTGGACTCAGAGGAACTTTTGGAGCAGTTGCCAGCCTTACAGCAGTTGTTATATCGTTTAATCGGTTGCCGGGTATGTGGTCACCCGATGTCTTAGTTTTCAATTCTTTTTAAAATCTTATTAAGGACAAATCTTTTTGACTTGTTTTCTCAAATATCAGCCGGAAGGTGCAGCTCTTGGAAACTATGTTATACAGTATGCTCTTGCTTTGGTATGTCATCCTTTTAATTTTGTTATTTATTATTTTGTTGTTTTATCTTTTTTTCTCTTTTTTATATGCTTTTTTAAGCTCTGGCATCTGCCAAAACATCCATTCACTTTGATGATATATCAAATGGTGACTATTGTCCTGCAATTTTGCATACATAGGTTATATGAACTTGAATACTTTCTGTAGCTTGATTTAGTGATCCCTTGTCCTCTTTAGCTAATAATATATGTGAAAGTGAAACTCAGAAACATCAATAATCCATCTTGCGATTAATACTCTCTTTAGGTTCGGAACCGAATGAATCTATGTCCACATTGATAGTCAAACTGCCTGAAACGTTTAAATGTGTTGCTGACTTGACCTTTCAATATGTGATTGAACTTCATGCTCCAATTCACTGTAGAAAAATGAACCTGCACTATGTTTGGATAGAGACTAGAGAGAAAGGAAAAGAAGAGTAAAGGAGGGATGCATAACCCCACCCCTAGTTTAACCACAACTTCACCTTTACTGAATCTTCAATATTTGCTACTTCCATATGGAAAACTGGAAAAGTCTGCATCTTCCACATACCCTGTTGATGAGAGGTTTTTTTGTTCTCTTCTAACCAAATACTCGTATATTTGATATCTGCTGTATTATCGCATAAACCTTCATCAATGAAACAAATTTACCACTGCTGAATAGAATTACGAAAAAAAAAAGAACAAAAAAATAAAAAACACAAAGAAACAATAGTCTCTCCAGGTAGGGTAGGATAAACTCTTTCTTTCAAGGGTGCAACAATCTTCTCTAATGAAGGAAGTGTTATTGATGACTCAAAAGTTAAAACATATAAACAAAAACAAAGAAGAAAGAATTTTTTTTTTTCGGAGAGAAAAGAGGGAGGAGAGAGGCTTCTTGTAAGTCTACTTATACTCCCCCTAATATGGAAATGTCTACTTGCTATGTTACGTAATATGGAAAGTTTTTATGTGCTTTTGGTGAAAACTGAAACAGACCATATGACTCCCACCACTTCTCCACACATTACTCTCGGTTTACTTTTAAAATGGCAGATGCTCTTACTCTCTCTACTTCCAAAAATCCCTTCACTTTCTCCATGCTCCATCAGTATAAAATGGATGATGTATAGTGTATACCCTTACATTGCTCCCTTTGCAACAATGTTTAGGTTTTAAAGGTTGAAATGTAGTCATTGTTTCTCAGGATATTATTAGTAGTAATTTTTATTTCTGTATTATACACATTTTTAAAAAAGTATTCCATAAAAACTGATCATGTGCTTTCAATAATATGGGCTTTTTAATTGTCTAGTTAATGTCCAGTTATTAATCAATATAACAGCCAATAAAAAAGCATGTTAGAACCATTGAAATGACTATCTGAGTTCAATCGTGTTATGTTGATGTTTGTTGTTTTAATGATTTTTAGTCACCACTTTTTTGAGTTAAATCCGGTTGTATGCTAGGTGACCTTGTCATCTTTTATTAAGTTTGCCTCATGTTAAGCCTTTTAAAGTTTCCCCTCTCTATAAAGTTCGCTCTTGTCATGTCAATTTATGTACAATAAATACTCTCCTTAATTTCACCATGTCTGTCTTATTACTCTTGTACTAGAAATGCCTTTTGGTTTTGTGATTGGATAAACCTCAACAATTCTGATTAGTGAATTGCACTTTTGCTTCATCTAGAGACTACATTTTGGGATCAAATTAGCGACCAATACAATAACAGTTTTATTTATTTATTATTATTATTATTTATTTATTATTATTATTATTTTTTTTTTGTGCTGTGTGTGTTAAATAAAAATTTCATGTGTTAGATGACTTGAGTAATTGACAATTAAATTATCTATGACTAATGGATTTTTCTAAATGTTTCTATAATGTCCAAATGAATTTCACTCACACGAGCTATTTGACTGTCCTCCTTGTCTCAGGTTCTGAAGGAGAGTTTCAAAATATATTGTGCTGTTAATGATGGTATCATTAACCTGGTTGATAAGGTACACCGTACACGTCATATTTTTAAAGTCATATAACTAAATCAGTCGTATAAGTTATCACTGATTCAAGTTTCTCTTTCGGCAGTTTTTTGAAATGCCAAGACATGAAGCCATTAAAGCCCTCGAAATCTATAAAAGAGCTGGCCAACAGGTAATGCTTATCTATGCTTTATGATTTCCAAATTGTTAGTTCTCTTATGACATGTTCCTCTTAACATTATAATTTAAATCAATATTATAACTTGTTGTATATAGGCTGTTAAAAAAAGCTCCTTAGGAATTCATCGGTACTTTTAGACTATGTCTCTTAATTCTCTTTTCCATTTGTGTTTTCATGGTCTCCTAGCATACCTTTGATGGCGATTATTAATTTCTCTAATCATGTATCTTAAAGATTATAAAGAAGATATACAGGGTAATTTTTTGGTTGAAAAATCATTTTTTCTTTGTATGGTTTCCTATGTGCAGCTTTGACCGTTTGTTAATTTCTCAAAGCGTGTCTTATTTAAGATATGAAAGATGTTGAGTGTAATTTTTGTTGAAAATAATTTTTTAAGATGTCACTTAATGACATTATTTTTTATTTAGTGAATAAAATTATTGTAGTCCAAAAAAAAAATAATGGAGCAAATTAGAAGTGTTGAAGATAGTATTTTTTATTTATTTGCATTTTTGGCTAAATACACAGCCCAAATATCCAATATTGGCATTATTTAATTCCATATCTGTTTTCAAATTTTCCATATTTTTAGATGTTTGAAATCTGCCGGATCGAATGATTTGGATATCTGATATCTTGTAATTCCCAAATATAGTAAATGACTTTATTTGACTTTGTTTTATAAGCCAAAATTTAGAAGTATATTGGTTAAGGATACCCATTTATTTTGAATATTTGGTTGGAAATCCAATATCAACATCTGATTTGATATTCAATATCGGAACTACCAAAATGCTTTTGGAGTAGAATCTGAAATAGGTCCGCATGGAATCAAAAAGGATTTCTTGATTAAAATCTCAAAACAAAAAAAAAATAATAAATAAATAAAAAATAAATAGATAGCTTTGGATTTTGGATTGTGACTACTCTGTAAATAATATGTTTGTTGGAAATTTTCTTATTGTTTTAATCCACTGTATGTCTGTATGATCTATAATAGAAAAAAGAAATGCATCATTAAATTTTGATTTGAAAGCGTCAAGTTGTCAAAAGAAAAGCAATGACGGAGGAGTGAATGCAATATTGAGTTATGTTACAATGTTAAACTAACTTGAAAATATAATCCAGGCTACCAGTCTTTCTGAGTTTTATGAAGTTTGTAAAGGATTAGAACTCGCACGGAACTTCCAGTTTCCTGTTTTAAGAGAGGTAATTATTAAAGTTAGAAGTATTCTATATGCATTTAATTTTGGTGATGTTATTGTTTGCGATGGTGAAAATCTGTTCTTGCTTTTCCTTGCAGCCACCTCAGTCTTTTCTTTCAACCATGGAAGAATATATTAGAGAGGCACCTAAGATGGTAACGCTCCCCGCACAGCAGCTGGTGAGTTTTGTTTCGATGTTACGGAATAAATGTTTTTGTCCAATGTCCATTTTTAGTTATTATTTGATTATCTTGTCTTCTTCCTAAGTTTTTGCCTTCCGCATTTAGTTTACTATTCTTAAATTATTTCCTATCAGGAATTTCCGGAAAGGCTTCTACTGGAATATAAACCTGAGGAAAACTCTCTTTCTGAAGATGGTATATCAACTCTGGAAGAGCCTCAACCAGTGGCTTCAGATGATTTAACTTCCAGTGCCGACGCTGAAGTTGCCCCTGCTCCTCCACCTGGCAGCAATTTAGACTCTGGAGATCTGCTGGTGTGTCACTTATTTCTAGATCAAGATATTAATTTTTGTCAATGAGAAGTTTATTTTACATTTTCTCTTGACTTCAACCATATTGATCAAGGTGAAATTTATCTCTAAATTTTCTTTAGAGAGTTAGGAGTAAAGTCATGTCTGCTGGAGAATTGGAGAGAAATTGTGGAAGCTAGCTTTGGTAGTAGTTTGGTGGTCTTTGTCATTCTTTAAAAATATTATTATAATTTGTTTCTTGACAAATATTACGGAAAGTGTGCAGTATATTGTATAAAAAAATAACGGCGTTTAGGTAATTGAGGGGGCAAAGTTTCTTTCCATTTTATTTCCTAAATGTAGTGGAATCTTTTATAAGAGAATATATTATTACAACATAGTGTAGTGAAATTAGACTGAAAAGAGAACAAAATTTTAAGGGTTGTAAGGATTGAAATATAAAAGTTGTTCAGACTATATGGATCTGGTATTGGTCGTGAAAGGCAGGCTTGGACGCTTGGTAAGGCCTGGAAACTGGAAAGCCACCTATTTCTAACTTGAATAGCTCCCTAGAAATGAATAGCTTCTAATTCTTTAAGCGAAATCATTGAAATTTTTCACTATTGATAAACTATCTCTAACCAGTGACGAGATGTGAAGGACCACCATTCTGACAGCTCCTTTGCATAATTGATCTGAGAAAGAAAGGTCTATGGTAGTCTGCAGGTTTAGATTTGTTAGATGGAAGAATTAGCTCAGCAAGGTTGCCCAAAGTTGGACCAAAAATGAACTAGATTAGCCAGATCAAGCTATACAAACCCTTGATCCTAAATAATCTGGGGCCTTCCAGATTCAAGTTTGTTTTTGTCTTCCTCTACCTCTTACCTTTCCATCCATTGGCCAATCTTCTAGCCTCCTTACTATGACCAAAATATCTTAAATGATTTTTCCTCATTTGATCCTCAATAGATGTATTCCCTGCCTTCTACCGAATAACCTCCTTTTTAGTAGAGATTGTTGGATTGGATAAGGCTATTAAAGATGAATTTTGGGAAGATCTAGAGAAAGTGGTGCAGTAGGTTTCTACTAGATGGAACTTGATCACTATTGGTGATCTTAACATGCATGTGGGTCCAAAATGGGATGACTTTGAAAGAGTCCATGGAGGTTTTGGTGTTGGCGATAGAAATGATATAGGATGAGATGTTTGGATTATGCATTGGCTTACGACTTGGATAGTTGGGTATAATGAACACCTGGCTTGTGAAAAGACTCCCTTACCTAGCGACCTACAGGAGTGGTGACCATGAAAGCCAAATTGACTTTTTTTTTTTTTAGCGAGGAACACTAGTTGATTGTAATTGATTCTCGGTGAGAGTATGGTTATCCAACATAGGTTGGTGATGCTAGATTTTCCAAGATAGACATGTTTAAAGAGACGAAGACCAATAGTGGAACCTCAACTCAAGTGGTGCAAGCTTTAAGAGCAGAAAAAACTGCCATTTGTGGATAAAATGGTTGGTATATTTGTTCAACGGATGAAGTTTTGGATATAGTTTCAGTTTGGACAAGAATGGAGCATAGCTTAAAGGATGTGATGAAGGAAGATCTTAGAGAATTTGAAGGAAAAGGTATGCCACCAATAAAGGACACTTGGTGGAACGAAGAAGTAAAACAAGATACAAGGAACAAGAGGGATTACCTTAGACGAAGGTGATTGGTGGAGATATGAGGTTGGAGCTTGAAGAGAATTTGACCTAAACAGGGAGGAGTGGAAAAAGAATTTATCTGGATGACTTTAGTAATTCCTCTTACAGATTCATGTCTAGCCCACCATAAATTATTTTGAGACTATGGCTTTGTTGGTACTGTTGTCTCCTTCCTTTCTTTCCATTTCCTTGTATCCAGAAGAGAAAATATTAGTATGCATTCTTAATGTTGAGTGGCACGACAAATGAGGGATGTATGGTAAACAAATCTAAAACGTCAAACTTCCTTGATTGGTTTCTTTTTCATTTACTAATTATTGCTGTTTTAAATATCGGTCTTTTGTCCTCAGGGGTTAAATGATCCAACACCTGATGCATCAATCATTGAGGATAGTAATGCATTGGCTTTGGCCATAGTGCCGTCAGGTGAATTTCCTCTTTTTTTTTTCCGTCTCTTTTGTTTTGTTGTATTTTTACACATCCTGCATTGGGGGAGTATTAAATGTCAGTTTCTGTTTTTGATGTGAAGATGATGTTTCAACTTCAAATTCTGGCACTGCTACAGCTAAAGAATTTGATCCTACTGGCTGGGAACTTGCTTTGGTCTCAACCCCAAGTAACGACATATCTACTCCTACTGATAGGCAACTGGTATGGTTTAGGAAGTGTTTTGAGGAACTAGAATTAATAGTATCTGGTTGAGCATTATCTTGTGGTGTATTAAATTTTGTTGCTGACTTTATCTTGAGAATCTGTGTCTCACAGTTCATTGCATGATGTGTTATTAGCTGTTCCCTCGTCCTTTCATCTTCTTCTTGATGAGCTCATATGCTGGATTTTTTAAATCACTGAATCTCTTGCTGAGCTCATGTGCATGATTTGTTGACAACTATGTTCCCCAAGTTTTTATATCACTTGATTTGGTTTATCACAAATATGTATGTTGTATTGCAAGTCTGTTTTCAGCAATTGAATATGAATTCTGTTATTCTATACTTCATAGTAGTACAAGGGCAGCTTAAACTACTGCATATCCTTCATATGGTTATTTGATAAATTGATAGGGGCAATCTTGACATTTTATATTATTATTATGATTATGTGGAAGAATTAATTTTTCTGGCTTTCTTGTTTTCCCTGTAGGCTGGGGGATTAGATTCACTCACATTGAATAGCTTGTACGATGAGGCAGCCTATAGAGTTAACCAGCAACCTGCCTACGGAACGCCAGCCCCCAATCCATTTGAAGTACACGATCCGTTTGCTATGTCCAACAACATTGTTCCACCTTCTGCAGTTCAGATGAACCCTATGGCTCAGCAGCCACCACTCAATCCTTTTGGTTCTTATCAAGCTCCTTACCACACTATGTCACAGCCACCTGCAGGAGGACTAGGTGCACCAAACCCTTTTGCTGACAATGGTTTTGGACCATACCCAGTTGCTCCAGCCAACCATCCACAGCAAGCTGCTAATCCATTTGGAAATACAGGACTGCTGTGATGTTAAGATACTGTGGTGTGGCACATTTGGTTTTGGTTAGCCCTAGTCTACAACAGCAATGTTAATATGTCCTAGTTTTAGGTATGAGGCGTGAATTTGATGAGAGGCATTCCTTCATTTGATGTTCCAATATTGTATTGGTATCATGGTAAAAAGAGAAAAAAATATTCATTGATCTAGTGGTCATGGGTAATAATTGTTATGCTTTCCTATTCAAAGGGGGGAAATTATAAGGATTGTATATCTTAATTAGACAAATTTGTGTGTAAAGAATATAAAGAAGATATGACGTAAGATTTTCAAATACTTGATGTGTTTTATTGTTAATCAGAAGTGCTCGTCTTTGCTCTCTGAAAGCATTTTTTTTTGTATAGGGCCTAAAGTTTATTAGCTCAAACATTGCATCTTGTGATAGGTGATATACATACATTTTTTTTATACGTAGTAATTCTCTTACAAATGGCAGAAATAATTCTTCAGATGAGCAGTCCCATATAAGTTATATGTTGTGATTTTGAAGGGACTCGAATGTCAGGGAGCATTTCTCTGCCAGCAAGCCTTGGATTTTGATTTGTCATTGTTCTTTAGGGGTCGTTTGGTTGGAGAAGGGGCAAGGTATTGACTTTAGGAATGAGAATGAAATGATAATACTTTAAGGGGTCGTTTGGTTGGGGGTATTCAGAAAAGGGTTGTTTATTAGACCTTATTTCTTATTCCCTTCATTCCTCCAAAACCATGTACACCCAAACCCTCTTACCCCCTATCTTTACCATTCCTTTTCCCTACCCCAACTATGCTACCAGTCCTCCACCCTACCCCCACCCCCACCACCAAGAAAAATCGTCTACTTCATGGCCTCCCTTCTCCCACCCCACACCGGCACGACCCCCTACCTTGCCGCCAACCCATGCCGGCGTCCCCCTTTCCCTTCTCATTACCAACATCCATCATCCAAAATCGCCACCATCACCACCGAAACCCCTCCACTTCCCCTTTCCAACAATCTCCGCTCCTCCATCACCCTTCGCCGCCCCTCTATAACGAGATCGAAATTAATATTTGATCAAATTAAACTCAATAGATTCAACGGAATTAGGGTTTCGAAAATTTAATTAAGTTAAACATAGGGCTGTACAGAGACTGTTCTGGACCGCACCAAACCGCGGACCAAATCGTATTTCTGCGGTACGGTCTGATCTGCAGTCCAAAATTTATGGTCTGTTTTTTTTTTAAGCTAGACCGTAATTTTTACGATCTGGTCTGTTTTTTTAAACCAGACCATACTGTAAACCGTAAATAATTATGGTTTGCTGTTTTAGATCGTAAACCGTAAACCATAAACTGCATAAACATTAAGAAATATGGAACCTTTTAAATTTGTAACTTTGTATGGTTTTTCATTTTATGATTGATTGATGGATGTTATATTGTCATTTTCTGTTGTGGACTTACACTTGGTTGTATAGGTAAACTTATCGTTTGTTGTGTATTAACAATTCGCTCTTATAAAGTTATAGTTCATAAAATCTTTCAGGAATTACGGTTTAACCGCAAACCGCACTAGACTAGACCGTTTAAAAAATTGTGGTCGATTTGTTCTGGTCTAAAATATGGTCTGGTCTGGTCTGGAAAACACTTAGACCGCAATTTTGCGGTCTGGTCTGGTTTGAACCTCAGGCCGCACCACATCGGACCGTGTACACCCCTAGTTAAACATAAAAAATTCAATCAATTAAGCGCCAATTAAGTTGAATTTGAAATTTAAGTTTTCAAAAAAAAGAATGCCGAATCAATTAGGGTTCAAAGATTAGGGATTTAGGTTAAATAGGGTGGAGAAGGGAGGCGAATGGGTTGCGCAGGGAGTGGAAGGGATGGCGGCGACAGTCTACAAAGGGTGGGGAGGGGCGTTTGGGTGGAGGGTGATTTTTCATGTTGGCTGGAAAATCTAGGGTGGTTGTAGGGTGGTTCCATTCCTGGACTATTCTAAACCAAACAACCAACTAAAACTAAGGATTTTCAATTCTATTCTCCTTGTTTCCCATTCTTGACCTCATTCCCTTTCCCTTTGTTGAACCAAACGACCCTAAATGTAGATAGTTTGTTTTGTAAAAGAAAGGAATGAAGTCACTACCCAACAACCATCGCAAATTCTTAGGTGCACCAGGAGCAACTTCCTCTAGGTGCTCTCGGGCGTGTGTAAGACACGCGCGACAGTTTAAATTTTTTTTTTCATTTTTTTTTTCAAAAATTGAATTTTGTCCCAAATAACTGTTTGTTCTCTCTTATGTTCATTTTGTCAGTTGCTTTTTGATTTTTCAACTTCCTTTTTGCCTTTTACTTTATATTAACTCCAAAAGAACCATTTTTCAATCATTTTCGATTCTTTTCATCTTCTTTTCGAATCACTTTTTTTGTTTTTGCAAGTAATTTCTCATGGATAAGTCAATTGAAGGAGGAAATGGTTCTTCACGGTTAGTTTTCGTGACTTTCATTGTTTATAAATTTCGTTTTTTATGCTTACATTGTTTTAATTATTTTTAATTTGTGTAATTTTGTTTGCTTTTGTAGAAATTCTAATTCTCTTACTTTAAGAGAGTTAGTTAGTAAGTTTAAGCATAAGGATGATGTAGAATCACAATCACCATCGTCTAAGGTTCAAGAAGTTTTAAGAAAACTTGATGCAATGAAGGATGTGGAGGATGAGGAAGATAAACTGTATGTGAATTTTAGGTCTTTGTAATTGAATTTTTTTTTATTTTTTTTTATTTTTATAAACCGTAAGTTGTTGCATGTTAATTTTTGTTGTTTTTGGTTATGATTTTGAATTATTTTGGTTGATTTTTGTTTTGGTTTGGTTCTGTTTTTGTTTTTTTTTTGTAATAGCTGTTTTTTTTTTTTTTTTTGATATTATTGTTCAAAATTGTGTTGTTCATATATTTGTAGTTGATATTCATATAAATCTAGTTGATGTTCATATAATTACTTTGGTGTTCATATTTTTGTAGTTGATGTTCGGGTATTTAACAAAAATGTTCATTTTTGTAAAGCTAATGTTCAATTGCATTTTATGATAATTTCTTAATGTTAATTTTTGTTGTTGGTGTTGATGTTCATTTTTGTGAAGCTAATGTTCAACTGCATTTTAGTTTGATAATTTCTCAATGTTAATTTTTGTTGTTGGTGTTGATGTTCATTTTTGTGAAGCTAATGTTCAATTGCATTTTAGTTTGATAATTTCTCAATGTTCTGTTTTCTTATATTAATACTCATTTTTTATGTTAGAATGTTCATATCTTTCTAAATAATGTTCAGTTACTTTTGAATGTGTATATATGTGTTGCATTGTTTTATATGTTTGTATTTCAGATCTGAAAAGTATTTATATACATTTCAGACATGAAAAGAAAAAATTGGTTGTCAAATTTAAATTAAATAGAGATAGAGATTCAGAGAAAATCAGCCTCCTGTCAGGTATCTTTGTTTTGTTATTATATATTATGTATTTGTTTAAGTGCTAAACATTTGATGTTTCTTTTTATTTATTAGTTTTATTTTATAATATGTTAGGAAATCCAAAAATGATGTTGAAGGTAGATTAGTTGCTAATGTAGTTCCTTTTGAGGGAACAAATACTGAATCACAAATAGAAGCTGAAGGAGATGTGGGTGCTTTATCTGCTGTTGTTGGAAAGAAGAGGAAGCATGTTGCAACTAAGGTTGCATTAAAGAAGAAGGTTAATCGTGAAGTTAAGCTTGATCAATTGGAAAAGAGGTCAAGGCCTCTTGTAAAAAATGCTGGACCAAAATCTCTTCCTAAATCAAAGGAGAAAAAAATCTGTGAAGTCTGATGAAACCAAAAAATTGGTAGTTTCGAAGAAAAAGCCTGTTAAGAAGGTTGATTCAACAAAAAAAAGTGGATGATGTTGAACTAGAAAGAAAGAAGAAAGCTTCTGCTAAAGATAAAGGGAAAGGAAAAATGGTAATTATTTGATGATTGTTAATAATGTTCATTTTTATAGTTGTAATGTTCATTTTCTTATTGTTATTGTTCAATTTACTTATTTATAATGATTTCATTTTATTGAAACTGTTTTTCATTTTCTTACTATTAGTGTTCATTATTATTTAAACTGATGTTCATTTTATTATCTTTAGTGTTTAATTTCATTTTTTATAATGATGTTCATTTTTGTAACATTGAAGTTCATTTTATAATACTTAGTATTCATTTTGGCATTGATAATGATGTTCATTTTTTTTAATACTGATGTTCATTTTGTTAAAAGTGATGATCATTTTATTAAAAGTGATGATCATTTTATTATTGATAGTGTTCATTTTCACGTTTTTTATATTGATGTTCATTTTTTAAACACTGATGTTCATTTTCTTATACTTATTGTTCATTTTAGCAATGATAGTGATGTTCAGTTTTTATTATTACTGTTTATTTTATTTTATTCTAAACTTCAGCCATGTTAATTGATATTGTTTATTTAAATTTGTTAATGTAGAAAGTTGTCTCTGTTCGAGATGCTGATGATGATAGTGATGCTGAGGGTGTTGAAATTGAAGCCTTTGATAAAGATAAGGCTGCAGTTAGGGGTGGTCCTTTGAAGTTTAGGAAGTTTGTTGATAATCTGACTGAAGCCATGAAGCAAGCGATTGAATCTATTGGTTTTCATCATTTGTTAGCCATTGATTTTCCTACTTCTGATCTTGCCTTCAATGAGGTTCTATTGGTTGTTTTGATAAAGATTGTAGTGCTTTTGTTTTATCTGGTAACAAGAGCTTTGGTATAGTTGCTGATGATGTTGAATTGGTTTTTGGGATTCCCAAAGGTGAAATTGACATTGTTGAGCCAATAGCTAGAGATTATTCTGATGATTTTGTTAATTTTTTGGCTGAGTGGCGGGTGTTTTGGGGCTTACCTACCCATAAGGGCAGCCCATTGCTCAGTGCTATGATAGATTATTACTCTGTAGAAGCTAAAAACAATCCGCCTGATGACAAGTTCATCATTGATTTTGTTGTTATCGCTGTCAATTGTTTGTTTGGGGGATCAACTAATGCTTATGTGAAATTCAACTTTCTGTATTCTATGTTGACCGTTGAAGTTATCACCCACTTAAATTGGTGCAAGTATGTGCATCAAAGTCTTATCAATGCTTGTGTCAAGTTAAGAGCAAGAAGAGTTCTTTCAATGGTCCTCTCTCTTTTCTCACTGTAAGTACAACTAATGCTCAATTATATAAAATTGTTGTTTAGAATTTTTGTATTAATGTTCATATAACAATTCTGATATATATCTTTTTTGTTTATTGTGTTTGTAAAGTTCAAGTAGTTTCCACTAATGTTCATGCATTTCTTGTTGAAGTTCATTTTTATAAAATTAATATTCATGTTTAATGACACAGTTTTGTATTGTATTTGTAGACTTGTTATTTTGATGGAGTGAGGAGACTATGTATTGAACATCCTAGAGCTTATCCTCTAGTGAGAGCTTGGACGAAGCAAATGATAGTTGAAAGAATTCAGATTGAAAATAGCAACGGAGTTGGTAAAGGTTTCATTCTTCCCCCTATTTCGAAACCTGCTCCAGTTGTAAACGAGAATTTGGGAGGCAAAGGGGAAGGTGAAGCTGCATCTGACAACAATTTCAAGGTGAAATACCTTTTTTTAAGAAAATAAAATTTTGTTTTGTAATTTCTAATGTTCAATTTTATTGAATTATTGTTCATTTGTTTTGTAGGTTATTCTTAAAAGATTTTTAGAGTTGTTGACAACTATTGGACCTCAAATTATAACTCTTAGTTAATTACTTGAAGAAGCTCAGACATTGTTTCCTGATGTTTCATTGTCTAAGGAGTTGTCAAAATACATTGAGGAGAGAGTGAAAGAAGGAAAAATGCAACATTCTTTACTTAGTCAAAGCCAAGAAGTTTATGAGAGTGTTAGTTTCTTGGCTGAGATTGATGCTATTGAAAAAGAATTGTTAGCAAAAATGAAGAGAATGGAGGAGAACAAGTGTAGGAAGGAGAAAAGGAAGAAGGAGGTTTTAGTTGATAAGGAGGATGTTGATCCTTAGAATCCTTTTGACATAAGTTTCAGATATGTGACTCAATCTACCCCGTCTTCTGATGAAGGACCTAGTTCTCCAAAAGGAACTTCTGTTAAATTTGTTGATCCTTCTTCTCCAAAATCCAATATTAACACCAACCTTGAATTGGCAACACCTACTTTTTTGAATACTAATGATGTTGTCAGGTGTTTTGACAGTGAAAAGAAAAAGAATGTTGTTGGTTTGGATGAGGATTTTGGTTTGACTGAGAGTGAGCTTGTTCAGTCTGTTTCAAATGTTTTGTCCAAGGAAAAAGACAAAGTTGAAGAAGAACAAGTTGGTGAACCTGCTGGTGATATGGAAGCTGTTATTGAAAAACCAGGGGAAAAACTACCAGTGCTTAGGTAAAATGAACATTGATGTTTTTGTTCAGAACTTTAATGTTTTTTAACTGAACATTAATGTTGTTCTTATGTAAAATGAACATTTATGTTTTTATTTTGAATATTAATTTTTCTTCACTGAACATTGATTCAGTGCTTAGGTAAATGAATATTTATAATTTTATTTTGAACATTTATGTTTTTGAACTGAACATTGGTGTACGTAGTTACCTTGAACAATGATGTTTTTTTGGTCATATAGTTTTTTGGTGAACTTTAATGTTGTTATTTGAACATTATTGTTTTAATATTGAACATTTATGTTATTATTTTGAATATTAATTTGAATTTATACATATAGATCCAAAAGAGCTCGTGTACCATCTATAGCTTATGGATCTCCATTCATGGTGAAGTATGCTGATCTTTTTAAAGACTTCAATACTATGAATGCTGCTGTTAGTGATTATGCCTTTGGTGTTGGAGAAGATACGTGAGTTATTTAATTTTGTAAATTTTAAATATTTTATGCATTTTAGATTTTGAATTTAATTTCTTATCATTTATTTCTTGTTTTTGTAGGGAAGTTTTATTTTTTGATGGTGAGAATAGTATTAGTAGAAATGAAATGGCTACTTTGGGTGAAGAAAATGAAGTAATGAATTGCATCATAGATTCTTGGTGTATGAATCTGAATTTTGGAATTGTTAGTGAAAATGATAGACCAAGAAATACATTTTACTTCAGCACAATGCCTTTTGTAAGTTAATTCAATTTTGTTCTTATAGTTGTTCAGATTTTTAAAGTAAATGTTCAATAATTTTACCATTTCTAATTTTTTTCCTCATAACATTATATTTATTGTAGTTGATGATGTGTACAAAGGAAATTATTGATTTGGAGACTCCTTTAGAAGAGAAGATTGAAATTGCTCTCTACAGAATGAATGAAGAGTTTCATACTGCCAATGTCACTAATGTTGCTGTTATCAGAAATGTAATGTTTATTTTTTTTAAGTGAATACAAGTTGCTGGATGATAAAAGGTATTTGTGTTTGTTGCTTTTATCAGTTTGTGTTTCTCGTTTGGTATTCTGGGCATTACTATATGCTTTGGATTAGTTTGGATGAGAAGCTTATTAAGATTGTTGATAATAGAAAACTTCCTGTTGGAATTACCGTTGACAAAAAATATGGTCATTTACCCGATACTATGGTAAGTATTTCATTTTCTAAAGTATTATTCATTTTTTGGATATTAACGTTCCGAATTTTTATATAAATGTTCATTCATAATTTTTTGAATTTTTTAATATTTGCAGCTGTTGGCTCTTGATAGATTGCTGCATTCTAAGGGTTTGTCAGAAATTTGGAATTGTTAGTGAAAATGATAGACCAAGAAATACATTTTACTTCAGCACAATGCCTTTTGCAAGTTAATTCAATTTTGTTCTTATAGTTGTTCAGATTTTTATAGTAAATGTTCAATAGTTTTATCATTTCCAATTTTTTTCCCTTATAACATTATATTTGTTGTAGTTGATGATGTGTACAAAGGAAATTATTGTTTTGGAGACTCCTTTAGAAGAGAAGATTGAAATTGCTCTCTGCAGAATGAATGAAGAGTTTCAAACTGCCAATGTCACTAATGTTGCTGTTATTAGAAATGTAATGTTCATTTTTTTCTGTTTAATGTTCATTTTTTGTTAAGTGAATACAAGTTGCTGGATGATAAAATGTTTTTGTGTTTGTTGCTTTTATCAGTTTGTGTTTCCTGTTTGGTATTCTGGGCATTACTATATGCTTTGGATTAGTTTGGATGAGAAGCTTATTAAGATTGTTGATAATAGAAAACTTGCTGTTGACAAAAAATATGGTCATTTACCCGATACTATGGTAAGTATTTCATTTTCTAAAGTGTTATTCATTTTTTGGATATTAATGTTCAGAATTTTTATATAAATGTTCAATCATAATTTTTTGAATTTTTTAATATTTGCAGCTGTTGGCTCTTGATAGATTGCTGCATTCTAAGGGTTTGTCAGAAATTAGCTCTATTTCCAGATTTCAACAGAGTTTGACCTTGATGTCTTGGAGGAATTCTAAAGATGTTATGGATTGTGGTGTTTATTTAATGCATCACTTGAAAACNTGCATCACTTGGAAACTTACAAAGGAGAAGATGGTGATTGGGAATGTGACTTCTCAAACTATAGAGCTTTGGTAATTTTATATTCATTTATTATTGATTAATGTTCAATTTATGTTTCTTTATATTCATTTCATTGTTTAAATGTTATTCAGAAAGAAAAGTTGGTTAAGTTACGTGTTAGATACTGCTACCAACTTATATTGCATAGCCGCAACCAGTACAAGTCAGAAGTTCTTCACAAAGTGAAAGCAAGATGAAAGATTTAGTTGATTAGAAATTTGGAAGTTGTAGAACAATTTGATTAGCTTGTGTGTTTTTTGAAAACAATTTGATTAGTTAGTTTGAAAACAATTTAGAAATTTAGTATGTATAGTTTGCTTATGGATAGTTGTCTAATTTAGTTTATGACTTTTAATGTTATTTAGTATGTATAGTATGCTTATGGATAGTTGTCTAATTTAGTTTATGACTTTTAATGCTGTTGTTCATTTTTTTAGTTCTTGATGTTCAGTTTCAATTCAAAAATGTTCAGAAATTACAATTAGTATGATGTTCATTTTGTGACTGTTGTTGTTCATATAATTGAATAGTGTTAGTGTCCATTTCTGAACAATTTGTAGTTAAAAATTACAAGTAGTGTACAATAGTTGCTCATAAATTTTACTTAAATGTTAATGTCTTTTGTATTAGTGTCTATTTCTAAATAATAATGTTTATAAAAAAAAAAAATTCACAAGTACAATCATTTTTGATGCACTAGAGGTATTATATAAAAATCAATATTATAAAATATGTAAAAGTATCTATTTATTTACAAAAATTACCTATAATTTGGATCAAAGTATGACAAAAGTGTACTAAAAAAAGGATCAACTCTAGAAATTTCTTCATATAAACTATAAGATATATCTGGTTGTGTTGTTGTTTGTTGTGGATCTGTTGTATGAATATATGGTGTGTATGGAGTTGCATCTTGTTCTTCTTGGTAGTTGTTACTTGAATTTGATGCCGAGGTTGCATTTTGTGGTTGTTGTTTCTTCTTTGTTGAACTTGATGCTGGGGTTTTCTTTGATTAGCCTTTTGCTTGTGTATTTTGTACAACTGGGATTGCTGTTGTTGCAGTAGTTGATTGACTAGTTGCTACAAGATGTGTTAATCCTGATCTTGGAACTGTTGGTTGTACAAAACCATAGGAATTTGGATCAAATTCCTGTATACATAAATATATGTAATTGTTCATATCAAATGATAAGATGTTCATTTTGTGTACAATAATGTTCATTACCTTCAATGCATATTGTGTTGCTGCTTTTGTGTAATCTATGAAGAGTGCTTGTCTTTTCTTCCATGATTTTGCCCTGTTTCTTGCCTTCTCAACTGCACCTTTTGGTCTAATATTCCTCTCATAGGTTTTCTTAGGCATTGGTGGATCCTGTATGCAATAAAACAAACTTTATATTAGTGTTCACAATTTTGAATAAAAAAGTTCAGAAATTACTTAGTAATGTTCAGTTTACCTTGATTGACAGTTTAGATATATCTATTGTTTCTTCTTCAAGTTTCTGATCAAAGTTAATTTTCCCCTCATGCTTTCAATGCTTTCTTTCAGTGACATCAAAGTCTTATCTATTTCTTGTCTGCATATTGGTATTTGTTGGCATGTTGTGATCAAGACGACAAGAAATCTCAGAGTTTGTGCTCTCCAAACTGAAGGTTGGACAATCTTATTTGTTCCATTTTCTTCCTCTTGAGAATGAGTTGTCATAGCAGTCTTCAACCATCTCTTCAATATGTATCGTTCTAGAATTTTTTCAACATTGTGCATGTGGTATATTCGTAATGAATGGCAACAAAGTATTCCCATTTCACTTAATAGAGTGCATGTGCAATTCACCTCATGAGTGTGCTTGTCAAATACAATTTGTTGTCTCATAAAATCTACATTTGGCCTCCAAACATAGAAAGATACAACTTGAGATTTATCATTAATTGATAAATTGTTGCAAGCAGTTCCTTTAATGAACTCATCTTCAAAACACTTGTATATTTCAGCAGTGTATATCTTTTGAGCATGCTTTAAGTTTAATGATATTTGCAAACACCAAGTTTCTATCACTAGTGGAAAAAAACCTTTTTGCTGCGGTCATTTGACCACCTTTTGCTTCGTTTTTTGACCGCAGCATATGCCAAAGAAGCAAAAGGGTAAAAACTTTATGCTACGGTCATTTGGCGCAGCATAAAGTATAACTTTATGCTGCGGTCATCTAAACAACCGCAGCATAAAGTCCAATTCCCACCAATATTTTGAGACTTTATGCTTCGCTTTTTTTAAAAGACTGCAGCATAAATTTTTTCTTACCACCAAAATTTAAGACTTTATGCTGCGGTTGTTATGTATGACCGTAGCATAAAGTCATTTTCCCACCATTTTTTTGTACTTTATGCTTCGTTTTTGTTACATTATATGATCGCATCAACAACATTGTATCTATATATATATTTTAGTAAGAATATTATTAATACTAATAGATCATTATTATGATATCTATTATTCATATATTAATCATTATTAAATGATTAATATACCAATAATAATCATCATCTTTTTTTTTTGGTGCAAATGTAAAATTTTTTATTAATCACCAAAATAGAAATACAACCTAAAATCTGAATTTTGGTGGTCGACTTAACCATACAAAATCAGATCAAACAACTAACACAAACACAACAAAACCAAAAAACAAAACTCTAAAACCAAAACAACAAAAACACCAACTAGAAAAACTACCTACAAACAGCCAAGACAACCAAACAATCCACACCCAACCAAATTCAACAAAACAACCAACCTCTAACCCACTGCAGAGCTGTAATGCCAAAACCAAAAACCTACAGACTGCAAGAAACAAGCAACAACACCTACAACCAAACACAATGCCACTGCCATGACAACCATACACAACAACCCCAGCACCAAAGACCACCACCAGAGCTCCTCAGCCAGCAACTACACCAAACAACAAGACCCATGACCAACACAAACCTACTGAACCTGACAAAACTGCAGCAACAAATCAGCCTATCCTGAGCCCACTGAACCTGACTCAGCAGTAACCAAACCATGGCTGATCACACCACTCTAGATCAGACCATGACTGATCAGCAGCTATTGCCAGCTAAAGCTGATCCACATGCACCACCACACCACCAAAACAAAACACCAACACCACAGTTTTCCACCAAGAAAACTTCCTTCCTGAACCAATCTCCACACCACCACTACACATACTAGCAACCAAACACTGTCCAAAACCAATACTGCAGCCTTGCAACTTCTGAAGCAGCAAGTTCTGCAACGTGAATGCCAAAACTTTGATCACAAGCCCCCGGTTCAATCTGAAAAGGCAAAAAAATGCAAATAGCTCTGAGTTCCATACAATTTCAAGATTGCAAAATTTGATGAGAAAGTTTTCATTTAACATGAACTACAGCCACAGATTAATAAAATATCAACTTATTTTACAGCAAGAAAAACAAAGTTTAAGTTCATAAAACCAATTGAAATTTGATTTGAACAATAAAAAATCACATAGACAGTTTAGAAACTTAAGACAGACCTTGTAGAGCATCGTCAATTTGCGGCTTGATGAATCTATGTGAGCACTAACATGGTAATTCGTTATACCAACACTCTTTTAATTAGAGGGTTCACTGCCCTTGTCATCATGGGCTAATGCAGTGAGTTCATGGAAGTGGGTGGCAAACAAGGTTGGCGCCTTATGACATCAAGGCTCCCGGGTTTTTTCAAGTAAAATCAACAAAATGAGAATTTTCCGGTAATAATCATCATTATAATCAATTATCTGTAGAAAATTTGAATTTTCCTATTATCAAATGTGAATTTTCATAGTTCTAAAAGCTTATCCTCAAACTAGGCACTATCATATTTTTGGCTTCTAAAAATCTCAACTTGAGTCACCTAGGAACAATCCCAATTGCCACGAAAATACATTAACCAACATTGAAAATATCACCCAATACTAAAACAAGACTTCTTATCTACAAACAACAAAAACCCGAAACCTCACCAACCACCTAAAAACCCCAACCACCCAAAAATTCGAAACCCTAACCCACAACAACCGTAACAACCAATTAAATTCAAAAATTATAAACCCTAACATATTCCCAATTAAACCCTAATAAAAAAAATTACCTTTTTCTCTATATCGAGAAGAAGCCGGCGAAGACGAGGAAAGAAGCCGGCGACGGAGAAGTAGGTGGCGTCAAAGGGGAGAAGTGAGCAGCAGATTTGAGTGGTTTACAAAGAAGTGAAGTGAGGGGGAAGTGGAGCGAGACTATGTTTTTGTTGGGTGAGGAAAATGTATGTTTTTAGGTAATGAGTGTTTTAATATATATATATTTTTTAATTTCTAGTGTATTCCCTTTGATAGTGTTATCTTCTCCATTTTCCTTACTTCTCCATTCAGATACCACGTCAATAAAGCAATTGTAAAAGTCAGAGAGTCCTATGGTCTTGGTTAGCCTCTTTGATACAGACTTGTTTGTAGTTTCACTTCTTTGAGATGAAAAAAATACCCCCAGAGAAGTACTTTTTTGAAAAAGCTGGACACCATTGAAATCTATCTGTNCCATTGAAATCTATCTGCCCATAATTTTTGCAGCCACTCATTATCGGCACAATTGTATTTCATCAGCATTCTGAAAAAATGAACAATCTATACTAAATATCTGAACATTAATGCAAAATAAGCGTTTTTCATATTATTAGTTTCTAGAGTCCATTTTTAAATAATTGATGTTCAGATGATAAAGGTTAAATGTTCAATTTTAACATCCATAGAATTTTTCAATATTGGAGTATTGTTATTTGGTATAATGTTCATTTATATGCCATTAATGTTCAGATATCTCTACTCAAAGTTCAAATAATAATTTAGAAGTTAAAAACATACCTTGACCAATAGTGGTCGAATTCAGCTGGCGTTTCACAATACTTCAGAATAAGGTTGAATATGTTGTTGAATCCATCCAAGCTTTTCAAATGACCAATGTGTTTTGCTGCATTTTGAGCAATATGCCATGTGCATAGTCTGTGATTAGTGTTTTGTTGAAATACTATTTTTATTGCAGCAGCCATTGGTGCAAACTGATCAGTCATTATTATTGTTAGATGTCTTCCTCCATTCGCACTGAGAAACGACTCGAATAGCCAAATGAATGATTCAATTCTCTGATTGAAGACAAATTCCATTCCAAACATCACATTTGAACAATGGTGATTCATTCCAACGAAAGGAGCACATATCAGTTTATACTTGTTGGTTCTGTAAGTTGTAACAAATACTAGCAAATCGCCAAATGCTTCATAATCTCTTTTCATTTTGGTATCTCTCCAGAATATGCTGATTAATGTTCCATCTTCATCCACCTCAAATTCATAGAAGAATTCTGGATCCTTTGATTGCCTGCATAAAAGTTCAGATAATATGCATAAAGTTCAGATATACCTTTAATGTTCAGCTAATTTGCATAAAAGTTCAGATATAGTTTTAATATCCTTTGATTGCCTGCATGTTTTTAATGTTCAGTTTTGGCTAAAAGTTGTTCAAATAATATGCATAAAAGTTCAGATCTCAAAGTTGTTCAATTTTTGCAGTCTGCTCCACCTATTTCTTTCTTCTTCTTTATGGATAATTTATTGTAAGCATCCTTCCCGATGAATCCTACCATTGGAGATCCTCCTGCTTCTTTCTTCATTACATGCATTGCATCTGCAATTTTTACTCCACTTGCTTTTAAAGTGCTCATCAAATTGTAGCTGATTATCTGTTAGTTTCCTTTGAGATATGAGATAGTGTCTCTTCTCAATAGGTATCATTAGGTGGTTATGTTGCATATTGTGCCTTGAACATGTCCATTGCCCTTTTTTTATTAATGGTGAATTAAACAAAAGCATTGCGGTTTGTCCTTGTATCTGCTTTTTCAAAAGACCTTTCTTTCTTAATTTGATCATCCTTTCTGCCAGTATTTGAACAAACAAACTTCCTCATTGTCCAACTTCCATCAGCACGCAATCTCACTTTATCTTTTCTGATGCTGAATCCTTTTCGAAAAGCATATTTGTTATACAAATCAAATGCTTCTTCATCATTGTTCACTTTTACATTCAACAATTCAGATTCATCAGCTTCATTTACAATCATTTGGATTGAATCATCTGCAAAAATTGAAAACATTAAAATTAATAAGCTGAACCCTAAGTCATTGTACAACAATTAGAAGAACATAACTGAACAACAGTTCAATTTTTCTGAATGTTCAGAATTTTTATGAAAAAGTTCAGAAATAAGATTATACCAATTACTAGAGAAAACTGAACAACAATTCATTTTTTCTGAATGTTCAAAATTTTTATGACAAAGTTCAGAAATATGATTACATCAATTACAAGAGAAATTGAACAACAATTCAATTTTGCTAATGTTCAGAATTTTTATGAAAAAGTTCAGAACAACATATTAATATAGAAATTTAATTTCTGAACATTAATTCATTTTTTCTGAACATTTATGAATCTTCATCAGCATATATGCAAAATTTCAGAACAATAATTTCTGAACTTTAATTGAAACTTTTTGAACGTTTATTAAATGAAATTATGAAAAATTAGACGAAAATTATAGCTTACAATGTTCTGTAAAATCTTCATTGATTACTTCTTGTAGATCTTCGTCTGTTTTTGTGTTGTTTTGAATTGTATTTCTTTGATTTTCTGTTGAATCTGCCATGATTGAAATTCTAGGGTTTGAAATTAGAGAGAGAATTGTTTTGATTTTGAGAGAAAGAGGAGAGAGAATCAGAGAGAATGAAGGATGAACTAAAAAAACAAAAAAAAAAGAAATTTGCTTTGTATTTATAGCAATTGTTGTGTGGAGATTTATGGAAATTGCGTAAAACGCAGTGTTTTGTACCGGGAGGACCTAGAGGAAGGTGCTCCGTGTGCAGCTAATCCAGATTGAACAACCATACCCACCACCAATCCACCACCCAATCCTAACCCCCACCACCCAAAAAGTCAACCACCTCCCTTCCCCTCGTTGGCACTGTGAACCTCCATCTCCGCTCCCCAAAACCCTATCCCCACCCCTAAAACAACCAAAAAAACTATTACACCTCAAAACAACCTCAACGCATCTGGTCGCTCCTCCACTACTGCTTGTTGTCCCTCGCCGCCCATGCCACTCCTTTCGCTGACCCTTATAGCACCCAATTACCCTCCTTGAAACCCTAGCATCATTCATGTTAACAATTTCTTTTAAGTTTCTTTTTTAAAAGGGTTAATAATAGTTCCAAATTGTAAGAGTTTAAATAATATAGTTTTTACTTAATGGTAAAGACTCTCGCTATGTGTGTTGAACTTAGAAGAAGAAGAAGAAGAAGAAGAAGAAGAAGAAGAAGAAGAAGAAGAAGAAGAAGAAGAAGAAGAAGAAGAAGAAGAAGAAGAAACACCAAAATATTGAGGAAAAAACAAAATTTTCTAATATTAAACTCTACCTAGTCATTTAGATGCGAATTCGAGCAAAATCCCTCAACAAATTACGATGAAATTCGTAGTTAAAATGTAGCGTTTTTGATTTTTTTGTTTTATTTTTATAATTCCTTCATTATAAGTCCGATTGATGCGACATTTTTATACAAGTGATTATTGGTAGCTTCATAGCCCTTAATTGCTATTGTGTGTATGCTTTTAATAAAAAATTCATGGTATCTTGTTTAGGTTTTAGTCCTTGTTTCCTTTTCCGTTGCCATGCATATTATGTCTTATATCTGTTGCTTTCTTAGGGTTCATGTTAGGCTTCTTGTTTTCTTATTCAAGTAATTTTCATATATTATCCCATGTCTTTTAAGGATTTATTAGAATATATACTTAGGACTTCTCTTAAGTGGCCTTTTCTTAGTACCGTGTTTAGGACTTTAGGGTCTTTGTTTTTATTGTTTTCATGCATATACTATACTATCTCGTGTTTCTTAAGCTTTCCTAGTACCATGCTTTAGGCTTCCCTTCCCTCTATATTTCATGTGCATATGTTTCTTCTTCTTTTTTATGTTATTGCACTAACCCATGCACATTCATAAACATTTCTGCTTCCCTAAAATTGCATAAAAAGCCATCCATATCACTCGTCTTAGGATAAAATAAAAGACCGATATATGTAAATCACACTTAATAAGATAATACATGAAATACGACTTTAGATAAAAATAAATAAACTAAAGTGATCACTAAAGCCAAAATAAATGCGCATTCAAAATAGAATAGCAAAGCAATAAATATATATATTTGCAAGGCTAGGTCCAACCAGAAATATTTGTGCAGCCAATGATTCAACCAAGGGTACTAAAACTGATATTCATACTCTTACTTGTAATACTGCGTATCTTTATGTACTTTATAGTTTAAATTAACATATATAAGTATATTTTTAGCATTTTTAAAGGAGTAATAAAGTTTTTTTATAAATAAAATAATTAATTATAAGAATTTAAATTAATTAAAGAGTTTAAATATTTATTTTAAGGGTCTATTATTTTTATAAAGTATTTTATAACATTTTAATATTTATTGAGAAGTTTTTAAATTTTTCAAATTGGGTTTTACAAAGATTTCCTTAATTCTTTTAAATCAAGGGCAAAAATATAATTCACATCATTAAGGGTATTATGGTAATTTCTCAAAAGATAATTTTTAGCCTATAAATACTCCTTTAATAATGAAAATTAGATTCTTTAATCACTTGTTTTGTTTTCTTGAGCCTAGCGCAAAAGGAGAGAAAAAAGAAAAACATAAAAACTCTTACCCTATACCCCATTTCTTTTGGCCCTGACCGACCCTCTTCCCCCCTTGCTCACGCCAGCGACCAGCCCAACCACCATTTGGCAGCTGAGGCTACCAGCGAATAGCCGGCACCGGCCACCAACCGCCGCTCCTCCTCCTCCCCTTTTTGGTTTTTCGGTCCTTGGTATAAAGAAAAAAAACTTTCTCCTCTTCTTTTTAATTTAAATCTAATGTTTAAATTATGTTTTATAATTACGATTAAGCATGTTTTATTGTTTATGTTAGAATTACGATTTGAAAAAGTATGTTCATTAAATTATTTAAGGTTTATAAAAGTTGTATGAATTCATTATTTTATGATTTTTAATACTCTAAATTATCATATTATGATTATGCTATAATGATTTGTGATTAAATTATGTAGTTTAGATGTGTTTAAAAGGGGCTTTAAAGGATTTAATATGCTGTGGTTTTATTAAACTCATGACAAATTTTATTTAAGATAGAGTTCATAATGAAAAAATTAATGACTTTATGTTTTTAATGCATGAACCTAGTGTATAATGATAAATGCTCAAAACATGAAGTTTAAAGGATTATAGAAAAGTTTTTAAGTGGTTTTAATGTGTAATGTATGAAATTGATTAGAGATGGTTTAGAGGTCGTTTTGGATTATTTTTGAAAACTTAGAAGTGATTTAGAGTTGCTATAAAATTTAATCAAGGAGGGTTTTTAATTAGTTTTAAATAGTATTTTGTAGGAAGCTTCAAGTTAAGCGATTTCTAGTAGTAGTGGCGAGTCATAGTTACTATAAAAGGTATGTAAGTACAAAAGATGTGTTCATGAGTATGGATCATGTTTAGAAGTTATTAAAGTGCGTGAGGTTTCATGCTAAAAGCTTTATGATATTTTGAGAAAAAAATGTTTGACCCTTGTTATATATTATATGTGTGATCAAATAGTATTAATGCATGATGATGACATGTTTACGCTTATGGCAATGTTGCGACTCAGCTATTGATATTCCATATGTTATCAAGTTTATTACATCATGGATTTGGAATATTTATGATTGAGAACGGTTGACTAGTAGCCAAAAGTAGACGGAAAGAAGTTTTGAAAATGTTGTTTTACAACTATGAGGTTTTTACTAAGTTTAATGTGTGGACAAGAAAGGAAAGGAATCTACTCACAGTTTGGATGGACTATCGCACACCTCTCAAAAGTAAACCAAACAACTTTAACTAATATAGCTAGGGAAGTAGGGTCCAATCCTCAGGGTAGCAATTAAACTCTTATTAGTTCTAAAAAGTCTAAATTGTTATTGATATACACTATTTATATAATATTCTTTTCCCATGTTTTTAGTAGATTTTGTGCTTAATAGTTAATTTTGCCGCTATATTTCGGTTAAATATTGTTCCTTGGTGTTTATTTCTGATTTGGATGAGTTTAAGTGGTTATGGTTGATTTTTAGTGCTTTTAATGGTAATTTTATGTTCAACAGTTATTACGCGAGGTTTTTCAGTTTGATTCATGTGTTTTAGGTGCGTAAATAAAGAGTTAAAAAGTCAGTATGAGCTTCAACAAGTCAATTCGGCTTAACCTCTAGATGCGTGCCAAGGAACGACAAGATACGAACATTAATCGATCGAGCAAAGAATAAGAAAACCGTCAAAAATGGGCTTCAAGAGTACCCATGCTAGCGCAGCATTTAATTGGGCCTTTTCTCTATGCGCTCGCAACATATAACAAACCTTTTAGAAGAAGCATTTCTACCTTACCAACGGGCGCACCGAAGGATTGCTGTCTGTGGGCTGCGGGCGCAGGGTGGCCGCATGCTGGGTCTTCGCTGGGCTTCCGTGTTTTAGTGCGGGCTTTATTCTTAAGCCCATTAGTTACTATAAATAGGGCCTTTGTTCTAGGGCGTTTTTACTTCTTCTTTTAGCACTTTTTGAAAATTACTCCTAGATTAGAATCATAATTACTTTCTTTCTCTAGATTAGTTTGGATCAGTTTGTTAAATACTCTCATTCAATTCAAGCTTTTTTTTTCTTTGGTAATTTATTTCTTTTTGTTTCTCTTTTCTTTTTAGTTTTATTATTGTAGTTTTGTTTTAGTTTTGTATGTTGTTTTGTTTATGTTGATTAGTTTTAGTTTTTCAATTAATTCTTATTTAGTAATTTGTTAATTGTTATTTATTTATGTTTATGAATTATGAATTATTATTTGATTTTTTTGTTTATGTGTTTACAATTATGTGTGAGTAGTTAGTTTTCTAGGGCTAGGAGATCCATGAACATGTTTATGGATTAATTTAGTATTAATTAATTAATTCGTGATTAGTAGTTAGATTTCTATTATTGTTTTCTATTGGTTGCAATTAAATTGTGGCCAAGATTTAGTTGTAAGTTTGGTAACTGTCGAAATCGAGACTGAGAGCTAAGATTTCCACAATAAGACCACCGCATAATAGGCAAAACAAGTCTATATGAGCGAGAGCCGGTAGAGGAGTTTTGAGGGAGTCTAAGTTCGAGAGAATTAGTGTGCCCTATTTAATGAAAACTAGTGAATTAATTGAATTTTATGTTATGAATTTGTTAATTGTTCATGGTGAACTGATTGCCCTACGCCTTTATAAATTGAGTTAATATCCATAATTTCCGTTGTTTCTTTTAGTTGTGAGTCAATTAGTTAAAAAATTAAACCAAGGACCATTATACAGTTTTTACTTTTTAAAACTAATAGAATTTAATAGCTTCCCGGTGGCTTGATCCCTACTTCCCTAGCTATATTAGTTAGTGTTGTCGATTTATTTTTCAGAGGCGTGTGATAGCCTGCTTCAAATTTTTGCGCCGTTGCCGGGGAGGCAATTTTTAATTTTGTTAGTTGGGTTTAAACTGTTTATTTTTATTTTGTTTTCTTGGCCTCAAGGAACTATTCAGTTCTTTGAGGCAGTTTCTCATATCTGTTCGGAGTTTTTATACTTGTGCAGGTTATCAATTTGCATGCCTGTGTGGATTGATCCTGACCCTGAAAGATCATTTCACAAGCGCTATCGCAGAAGGAAGTGGAGACTAAGGAGGACCTTCCTTACTAAACGAACTTTAACTGATTTATCACGATTATTGTGTAAATTGGATATTTCTAACGAAGGAGAGATGTTGGGTTATGAAAATAACGAAAACACGCCGCCGCCACCACCACCAGAAGATCATTGAGGGATTATTCTTAGCCCAATTCAACAACAGTAGGAGGTGGTTATCGGGTTCTTGATACATATGCTCTTAATTTCGAATTGAAACCAGCTTTGGTGAATATGGTGGAGAGGAACCAGTTTGCGGGAACATTGATGGTGTATCCGAATTGCACTTGACTAATTTTCTTCAATATTGCAACACCATTAACCAAGCCGGTGTGACTTAAGACTACATCAGACGTATAACGTTCCCATTCCCATTGAAGGACAAGGCTCGTACTTGGTTGAATGGTCTCAACATGGACAATATCAACAGTTGGGATGAGTTGGCTCTTGCATATCAAAGGAAGTATTATCCTCTGAATCAAACTACAACCCTTCGAAGCAAAATCACGAATTTCAACCAGGAAGCTGATGAGACTGTAACACCCTGGAATTTCATAAGTTCCTTCTCTAGATTTTTTAGAAATATAATATAAATAATAAAGAATAATAATTATTGAAATTCCTAATCAACTAGGAAAAACCAAAGTATTACCACCACCGTGATAACGGCTAAGGCTTTTATCAAAGTAATACAACGGAAGTCTTTAAAAACCAAAACCAAATTAAAACTCAAACTAAAACTTAAAAATAAACTCAAAACAAACCAAAATCAAAAGGAAAAATCCATAAATATAATCCCAACTATGGGCGTTCACCTAATAAAAAACCGAACTTTGATTAATCCAAAAATGAACCCAACTTTCATGTTCATTTTACAATTTTGGACTCTCCTAAATTTTAACCTGTAAAATCTAGTAAATCTTGTTAATTATCGGGTTTTTTCTTAACATTTGGAGGTTTCGGATGGAAGGAATGGTCGTGGTGGTGGTTTCGGGTGGTCCTGTTAAAGCAAAAACTAGATAATTAGAATGATGTACTTGACTTTACAAGTTAAAATTTAAGAGGGTCCAAAATTGGAAAATGGGCATGAAGTTGATCAACTTCATAAACTCGTAATTTAAACATGATCATAACTTTATAAAACATGATTAGAATCATAAAAACATGATCAAACATAATTATAGACATGAATTTTGCAAGATTGAATTAAAAAGAAAAGAGGAAGAATTATATATATATAAGGGCTTCGAAAATTACCAAACAAGTGGAGGAGAGGTGGTGGCTAGCGGTGGTGCAGGCGGTGTGTGCAAGAGGGGATGGTGAAAGGGGAGGGGCGACGAAGGGGAGAAGCGACGAAATAAGCAACGGAGTTTTTTTCTTCTTTGGATTTTCGAACAAGTCTTTTTTTTTGTTTTTTTTTTCTATGAAATCCTAAATCACTAAAGTTGCAAATTAAATCTGAAATCACTCTTCTATCCCTTTCTTCTTAATTCTTTCTATCTTTCTCAGTTTTATTTTTTATTTTTTATTTTTTGAATTAGGTGTTGGGTGGAGTTTTATTTTTTATTTTTTGAATTGGGTGCTGGGTGGGTATTCGAATTAGGGTTTGGGTTAAAAAATCGATTTAGGGTTTCGAAAAGTGGTGGTTCGGGGTTTCGAATGGGGTTTTAGGGATTTGGAAAGAAAGTTGTTGGGGCGGTGTTGTCGTGTTCATTATTCTGTCTTATCGTTGAAATATGTTCACTTTTCGTTGTCTAATTGAGTGGATTTTTCAAATTGTGTTTCTAGGGAGTTCATGTTTTTGAATCGGATTTTGTCCTATTGGGTTTTTCTAGTGGTTAAGGTTTTCGAATTGGGTTTTTGGGTGCTTGTTTCTTTGTGTAATTTAGTTTTTGGTGGGGTGGTTTTCGAGCTGTGTTTTTCGATGATGAACGAATAGAAGAACACTCCATCATGAACCAAAGTACTCCCTTCGATGGTAAACCGTCAATTTCTTTTTTCTTTTTTTTAGTTTTTTTGTTTGATCTACTTCATTTTTTGTTTATCCTCAAATTGCTAATTGCTTTTTTTTGGGTGTTTTTTTTTATTTCCACAATTTTTTGTTCATGCATTTCAGTTTTAGTTTTAGTTTTGAACTATTTGTTGGGGGTGAATTTTTTGGTTATCAGGCGAGTTGGATTACAATTGATGACTATTTATCATTATTATACTATGTTTTCTTGTGAATTGAGTGTAGTAATTTCTCGATTCGGCTCTTGTTAAATCAAATCAATTGAGTGATAGGCGTGTTTTTTTTCCATATTTAATAATCTGTGAGATTTGAATCATGTGGCTTACCGGCAGTAATTTGGGTTTTATGCTTTTGATTGTTTAATTTGGATGCATAAATTATTTTGAGGGATTGATTGTGTGAGTGAGTGACTGAGTGTGTCAGTGTGTGACTGTGTTAGTGAGTGATTGTGGTTGAGTGAGCGACTGTGTGAGTGACTGAGTGTGAGGGATTGTGTAAGTGACTCACTGTGAGGGATTGGGTGAGTGACTCTTAACTCTTTTGGATCATTATCCAAGAAGATACGAACAAGAATTTGTGATAAATCTAATTGGAGATGAACTGATGGCCACATTACTAAGTAATTTTTGTATTTGTTTGGGTTTTGGGGGTTTAGTCTTTTCGGGGGATTTTTGGGGGGTTTAATTTGAGTGTCGATTAGATTATATTTTTAGATTTTTGGGGGTTGAATTAGGTTTTCCATTAGTTTTTGTTTCTGATTTTCGATTTGATAAGCTTTATATTCTATTTTGTGTAATAAGGTTTCGACGTGGAAGACACACGCTGGCGAGGGGTTACTTAGGATCTCTTTTTGCCGTTTTTCATCAGGCAAATCAACTTATTTATTAAATTAGTGCTCCTTTGTTCAAATTCTTAGAGCTAATTTTATAGTAGTTTCTGATGAGGTTTTCAAATTTTCGAGGGCTTTGACTTTGTGTTGCATTTCCTTTTTTTTTTTTTTGACTTGGTTATGAAAACAAACCTCTGTTTGAGAAATTTGCACTACAATTGTGATTGAACTATTTCAATTTTTGATTTGTTCAAAGGTATGTCTGAATGGCAGTCTGAATCACTCAAAACTCGTGCTAATAGTCTCTTCAAAGCCATTACTCGCACTCTCGAAGAATCCGACCTCGCTTCTCGCACTAATTCCAACCTCAAATGGTACCTTTTATTTTTACTTTTTTTTTTATATTATTATTATTCACTTTTTTGATATCCGATATACTGGAAATTAATTTTAGTTTCATTATTAAAGCTTAAAAAAGCCTAGTTTTGTTGTTTCTCCTGGAACACTGCAAGAGGGGGGAGGGGGGGGGGGGTGAATTGCTGTGTGGAACTTTTATGCGGAAATTAAACTATTTTAAGCGAATTAAAGAGAGCGAGTGACATTTCTACAAAAAAACTTCCTTGGCCCAAAGGAAGAAAACTCCACTTCTATTATAGGCCTGTAATAACTTTTACAATCTAAATTCTATAATTTCACTCGTCAGTTCATGTAGGAACTTGATTCTCAATTCTCACCCTTTATCTCTCGTTTCTGTTTCTCTTTTTCTCCGCTCTTCTCTCGTTCTCACACTTCTCTTTTCTCACAGATTACAGCTCATTACAGACTCTAATACATTGAAAGATCTTGTAAACTGGACTAGAACATCAAATTAAACGTAGACTCGTTTAATACTCAAGTGTGTTCACTAATGTTCTGCACTTCTTCTTCTGAATTTCTTGGAGTATTTATAGAGTGATTCTGCCTTGTAAACATCAACCATAAACCACGTTCATTGATCGCCCACTACTCCATGACTCCTTCCATCATCCCACGTATTTAGACCAAAAGAATAGGATTTTTGACTTGAATCTTTTACCGTTTATTCTTGCCCATAATCCCATGATCTTATTCCAACATTTTAGGACTTCTAACAATATTTTATTTGACTTCTTAAAAACCCTAGATGTCGTTATTTTTTAACAAGATTAGTCAGATATTTTATCTTCCTAATATTAAGGTATTAAGGCATTAAGGAGAATATTATTATGACTTAAATTATAGCATAAATTAATCTAGACTTATTTGTGGGATAGATTGGTTTTAACCTCTAGATATGATGTTCCAACCAGATTTGGGATTCCAATGTATTTACAAAGATCCTAGAAAATTACTCTCATAATCTTCTTGAGAATTCTCTTCTCTTCATCAAGATACCTCGTTGGAATGCCTTGATGTTGTTTGCTTGCTCTTGTAGGAACAGAACTATTCTTATGCCTTGTTCCTACGCAACTGTGTTACTCAGGAACTTCTCTTCTTTCTTCAATGTTCCTTTGCAAAACTTTACACTTCTCCTTTAACTTGGTTGTTAACTTGTCACGTTCCTACCCTGGAATGCTTCAATATTGCTCCAAGTTCCTTACACTTTGAACCTGTGAAATCTTATAGGAAATCAAAGTATATATTAGTTAAGTTTGTTTGTGGTAGTCATCATCAAAACTATTCAATTCATGGGTCAACAATTTCCCCCTTTTTGATGATGACTAACCAAGGCAAACAAACTTAGGAAAACATAAAAACAATAAAAACATAAAGAACATATTTTTAATTTTTGAATTCTTGATTTTTACTGTTTTTTAATTTTTGAGACTATAAAGTATGTACATTAAACTAAGACTAGGATTATATGCTTAGAATTTTGCAGGTTCTTAAGAGAGTTAGAATTCAGACTTGATTTCAATATGCAATTTATTTTGCCTTTCTCTTCCCCCTTTTTGCATCATCAAAACTCATAACTACGTTCTTTTCGGAACTTCTCATCACAGCACTATTATTTCATATATAATGGTAGAGACCCCGCTTTTGGAAAAATTAATATGTATATCAAGCAGCAATCTAGCAATATTAGCCATCAAGATGCATCTAAAGAATCAAAAATAGAAGTATGACAGATATGTTCCCAAAAATAAAAGAAAGTAAGAAAAAGATTCACTACCCATAACTAATAATAATTTTATTGAAAGAAAAGAAAGAAAACAACGAAAACAAAGCAAGAATAAAAACGAAAGAAAATAGAAATCCAATCCAAATATTACAACCATATTGAAATAAGTTCAAAACAAAGAGAATGCAACTTAAGAAGGAGTGGGACATAAAAGGGTTTAGGAGGCAGGGGTAGTTTCTAGAGGAACCGGGTCAGCTGAGGTTTCTTCAGGAACTGAGGTAGGGGCTGTGTCCATAGGAACTGAAGTGCTGGCAACTTCTTCTGGTGCTTCTTCTTCAATATGAGTTCCTCCTACACCTGCAGCAGGAGCAGTTCCAGCAGGTGCAGATGGAGTTCCTTTCACATTTTTAAGCTCTGGAAGGCATGCCATAATTTCTGCATGCTTTTTGTCATAAGACAACATAAAGGAACTCAAGGCCTGTCTCATCATGAAGACTTGACCTTCAACATCCTGCTATTTCTCCTGGAGTTCCTTGAGGAACTGTTCCAACCGCTCTGTCTTCCCAGGAACCAGAACCTCAATTTCAGTAGTTTTAATCCCCTAAGCATCAAGATAAATAGTAGGAGGCTCACTATCAGACTTGTTAAGAAGTCTCCTACTCTTCCTCACCTTTGACTTTTCTTCTTCATCCCTCTTATATTTCTCCTCTAACCTCAAGACCTCTGTGTACCACTGAGTATGCCTATGTAAAACACCCAAATTCAGTCCATTCATTTTAGAAACTTGAATGTACTGCTCCTTCTTCATTCTAACTTTCCCATACCCCTCTAATGGAACATTAAAGCTTTTGGAAATTTTTTTTCAGCAAAGTTCCATAACCAACTTTCAATCCACTTGAAACAGTGTGATCCAAGTGAGAAATAATCAAGTTTGGGAAATTTACTTGAACATTAAACAAAACACAGTAAATAACCGCACAATCTAACAAATTTGCTTCACCCCTCTTCTGTGTTCGTGGGAACATAGTTCTCCTCACAACATTAAACATCAATTTTCCAAGAGGTGACAGCGAATTGTGATCAATTTTGTTCACTCCCTTCTTCCCTCCTAATTCTGTCAAAATCTCATCCTTACCCACCTTCCCAATCTTCAAATTATATCTACCCTTAAAGTAATTATCATAACCCTCATTCGGAACCTCAAACAACTTAGCCAAATAATTAGCATCAAACGAAATCTCAACATCATTCACGGAACTAGTGATAGTTCCTTTAGCAAATCCATAGTTTTCACAGAATTGTTGGATTGCTCTAGGATACGTATCATCAATTCCATGCTCACTTAGCAATTTTATCCACCGTTGATTATCTACAACATCCAACAACTCCATATAACCAACTAAACTACACCAATCTAAATCTAAAAACAAACCTGGAACGTACTTACTTGATTCCGCCTCTAACGTTTTTATTGTGTCATCCCCAACATCAACTTCTTCATCTTCATCCGTTGGTTCGACTTCCTCCCTTTTTTGTTTTCTCTCAGTCATGGAGGAACTGGGTTTGGTTTCGGATTTTCCGACAAGTTTTTCGGTCGGTCGTTGCGTGGGTTTGGTTGTGGGGGTTTGAATTTCGGTTTCAAGTGAAGATGAGTGTTGAGTATCCATGGTTAATGAAGAGTTTTAAGGTTTAAAGTTTTGGGGTTTTTGAAGAGTGAGAAAGTGAAAAGTGAGTAAAGGAGAGAGAGAGAGTTTTTACGGTTGAGAGTGAAAGTTTGGTGTGAATAGTGGGTTGATTAAATGGGTACTTAAGGGAAAAGTAGTGCATGTATGTAGGATGGTTAATTTGGTATCTTTTGGTGAATTCCTTCTAGATGCATTCCCCCTATTTACGTGATGTTGGTTGCAAATTTGTTCATGGAATTTAAAATTTAAAAATAAATATGTGCATCCTATAGGGTAGGAATTTGAAACAATCATAAATAAAAATTAATTTCTGGAAATTACAATTAATTAAAAAAAAAGAATTGAAAAGAATATATGTTACGTGAAATGAGGGAACATATTGCACATCATCTAATTAAATCTTCTTAGACAAGCAATCATGACATTAAGGATAATATTGATAGGCATTTGTGAGTTATATCAAAGTTCCTGCGGGAACATGCTTTCGCACAAGATTTGTGATGAAAAATGCATATAGGAACTTCGTTACAAATAATGACATACCTGGAGGAACTTCATGGCTTTTATTGCAATTTTATCAATCTGAGTTTCATGCTCATCTTCTCATATCTTTCTCTATTCAATGGCTTTGTTAAGATGTCTACAATTTGATTTTCAGTTTGACAAAATTCAAGTTTTATCAAATCTTTTTCTACATTGTCCTTGAGAAAATGATAACGAATATGAATATGTTTGACACGTGAGTGGTGAACTGGATCTTTAGAAATACATATAGAACTAGTATTATCACAATAAATAGGAATGCAATTATAGATAATACCAAAGTCCCTTAGTTGTTGATTATTCAAAGCACTTGGGAACAACATGCAGCAGCAGCTACATATTCTGCTTCAGCAGCGGATAAAGCAACATTGTTTTGCTTCTTGGAACTCCAAGAAACTAAAAATGTTCCAAGGAACTGAACCATACCTGATGTGCTTTTTCTATTTACCAAGTCACCTACATAGTCCGCATCTGCAAATCCTGTTAACTCAAATGTGTCACAGTGAGGATAGTATAAGGATAGATCATCAGTTCCTTTCAAATATCTCAATATCCTCTTGAAAGCTGTTAAGTGTGACTCCATTGGATTTGCTTGGAACCTAGCACAAACACCAACACTGTAAGCAATATCTGGTCTACTAGCAGTTAGATACAATAAGGAACCTATCATTCCTCTATACAACTTTTGATCCACACTTGTTCCACTGGGATCCTCATCCAATCTGGAGTTAGTTCCCATATGAGTATGGTTAGTTTTTGATGTTCCCAAGCCATATCTCTTGAGGAGTTCCTTAATGTACTTCTGTTGGTGAATGTAAGTTCCTCTCTTAGTTTGCTTGATTTGCAAGCCAAGAAAGAAATTTAACTCACCCATTAAGCTCATTTCAAATTCTCTGCTCATAAGATTAGTAAATTCTCGACACAAGGATTCGTTAGTAGCACCAAATATTATATCATCAACATAAAATTCAACAATAAGAAAATCAGTTCCTTTGGATTTTATAAACAAAGTTTTATCAACATTTCCTCTTTTAAGACCATTTTCCAAAAGAAACTTTGACAACCTCTCTTACCATGCTCTAGGAGCTTGTTTCAACCTATAAAGAGCCTTGTCAAGCTTATAGACATGGTTTGGAAATTTAGGATTTTCAAAACCAGGAGGTTGTTCCACAAAAACATCTTCATTAAGAAAACCATTTAAGAAAGCACATTTAACATCCATTTGATACAATTTAAAACCCATAAAAGAAGCAACAACAATTAAAATTCTAATAGCTTCTAACCTTGCAACTGGAGCAAAAGTTTATTCAAAATCAATTCCTTCTTGTTGATTATAACCTTTAACTACTAACCTTGCCTTGTTCCTGATGATTGTGCCGTACTCATCTAGTTTGTTCTTGAACACCCATTTTAGTCCAATTACTTTATGGTGTTTCGATTGAGGCACAAGGTGCCAACCCTTGTTCCTTTCAAATTGATTCAGCTGATCTTGCATTGCTTGGATCCAATCAACATCCTCGATTCTTCTACATGATTCCGAGGCTCCATAATGGACAAGAATGCATTATTGGCACAGAAGTTCCTTACTTGAGATCTGGTCAGAGTTCCTTTCGTAATATCACTAATAATTAGATTAATTAGATGAGACTTCTGGTGCTTCCAAGGTTTAGGCTGGAAGTCTCTGATAGGAACTGCTGTGTCTCCAGTTTCTCCAGGAACTTCTTCTGGATCAGTGGTGTTTTCTTCAAGTTCATCGTTGTATGGAACTTCATTCGCTGTTCCTTCAGGAACTGCCTCATTGAGCCTTCCAATTTGGAACTGATCTTCAGGAACTCTTGCTTGTCCCTTGTTGGATGTTAAGTCTTCTTCATCTAGATCTCTTCTAACCACCCCTATTTCGAAGTTCTCATGTTCCTGCAAAATGTTAGTATCTACACTATTTACACTATAGTCAGTTTCATCAAAAATAATATGTACGCTTTCCTCGACACTTAATGTTTTCTTGTTGTAAACTCTATAAGCCTTACTATCAGATGCATACCCTAGGAACACAGCTTCATCACTCCTTTCATCAAATTTCCCTAAGTTCCTTTTACTATTATTATGGACAAAATACTTACAACCAAATGTTCTAAGGTGAGACACATTAGGTTTTCGTCTTCTAAATAATTCATAGGGAGTTTTGTTAGTGATGGGTCTAATCATGACTCTATTTATAATGTAACAAACTGTATTTACTGCTTCTGCCCAGAAGTTCCTTAGGAGTTTGCTTGCTATGAGCATCGTTCTTTCCATGTCCTCTAAGGTTCTATTTTTTCTCTCCACAAAACCATTTGTTGTGGTGTTCTTGGAGCTAAAAAATTGTGATCCATACCATGTTCCCTGCAAAACTCATCAAACTTGTAATTTTCAAATTCTTTTCCATGGTCAGATCTTAAATGTATAAGTTGATAACCACTAGATTTTTGAATCTTCTTAGCAAAGCAAGTAAATTCATCAAATTTTTCATCCTTGCTATGAAGGAACATAGTCCATGTATATCTAGAGTAATCATCAACAATAACCAAGACATATAGCTTACTGCTCCTACATTGGACTCTCATGGGCCCACAAAAATCCATATGAATGAGTTCCAATGGTTTTGTTGAGCTCACGAACTTTTTGCTTTTAAAAGAACTTCTAACATGCTTGCTTCTAGCACATGCACCACATATTTTGTCACATTGGAACTTAATGTTAGGTAATCCAACAACAAGTTCCTTTGATCTAAGGTTATCAAGCAAGTGGAGACTAGCATGTCCAACACGCTTATGCCAAAGTAGGGGATCATCCTCAATCACACTTAAACAAGTGAATGTACTCTTAGTAACTTCATGTAAATCAACGATATAGTTGTTCCCTTTGCGTTTTCCTTCAAGTACAACTTGATTAGTGTGATTGTTGATGATTTGATAATGCTCATTAGTAAAACAAACAAGAAAAACTGGAGTACATCTAAATTGGAGTTTCGTTTGGAACATTGGCCTTTTAGATAACCCGTGTTCCCACAAAACATACACACTTTGCTACTTGGAAGTTCCACGTATTTATTCTGCTTTCCCACTTTCCT
Organism: Suaeda aralocaspica; assembly: GCA_016808085.1. Classification (NCBI taxonomy): domain Eukaryota; kingdom Viridiplantae; phylum Streptophyta; class Magnoliopsida; order Caryophyllales; family Amaranthaceae; genus Suaeda; species Suaeda aralocaspica. The sequence goes on along the minus strand of PYUH01000373.1, from coordinate 1,395,330 downwards.
TTTATAATTAAAATCAAGACCTTCAGTCCTTTTTGTTTGGGCGTTCAGAATCCATGTTGGAACTTTGTGTTGACCATCATTTTTGTTCCTTAAATTAGTGAGTTCCATTTTAACATTATCAAGTTCCTTCATAAGTTCCTTGATGACTGAATCATTTAATGTTCCTTCAGTGGAACTCTCATTTAGATTGGTCAACTTGTGGCAATTTAGTTCCATAGTGACTTGACTAAGTTCCTTTTGAAGTTTTTCAACTTTTACCTTTAAATTCGTGTTTTGATCTAATAAGTCGAAAAATCTTTTCTCACTTTCAGTTCTACTTAACCTTAGCCAATCATTGTGTTCCTTACGAGTTTGAAGAGCCTTTTCACATTCGGTTTTTACTCGTAATACATTAGTCCAGTTTTTGTGAAATTTTAGTACTAGATCTACTAATTCATGTTTAGAGAAAGCATCAAGAAGATCAGAGTTTGGATATACCTTGTTAGCGAGTTCCCCGCGAACCTCGTTCCTATCAATTCTGGCCATCAAGCATATGTTGGCAACTTCTTCGTCAGTTTGTTCCTCTTCATCTTCTTCGCTTTCAGAATCTCCCCAGGCTGCTACCATTGCTTTCCTTACATCATTCTTTGAATAAGAAGGTTTGTAAAATTTTTCTTTGACTTGTTCCTTCTTCTCCTTGACATACTCCTTGCCCTTGGACTTTCCTTTTTCAGTATCCCATAGGGGACAGCCTTTGATGAAGTGTTCTGAGGATCCACATTTATGGCACACGAATTCCCTTTTGTTGCTAGTGAATTTTCTGCCCGTGTTCCTATAGGAACTTTGATTCTTGTTGAAAGCCCTTTTGAATCTTCTGACCAGCAATGCTGCCTCATCATCATCTTCTTCTGATTCTTCACTTTCAACTTTCAAGGCCAGCCCTTTGCTTCTGTAACTCTCTCCAGTTCCTCTAAGATGCAATTCATGGGTCAGCATTGAACCAGCAAGTTGTTCAATGTTGAACTTTGTGAAATCCTTTGTTTCCATGAGTGCAGTAACCTTGGCTCTCCATCTTTCATCTTGTGGTAGACTCCTAAGCACTTTCCTAACCTGCTCATCAGTAGGTATATCTTTTGCAAGAGAAGAAAGCTCATTGGTGATGTTAGTAAAACGAGTAAGCATATCTTGTGTTAACTCTCTAGGTAACATTTCAAAACGTTCATATTTAGACATCAACAAATAAAGTTTAGATTGTTTTACGTCACTAGTTCCTTCATGAGTTAATTGTAGCAAATCCCATATTTGTTTAGCGGTTTTGCACCCCATGACACGGTTGTGTTCATGTGATCCAATACCACAATGTAGCAATTTGATAGCACAAGCATTGATTTCTATTTTTTTCAAAATCTTCTTTTTCGTATTCAGAAATCAATTTAGGAACTACTTCATTGTTAGAGTTAGTTTTTGTTACGTCATAGTCGCCCACTTCAATTACACGTCAAACCTGGTAATTTTCAGCCTTGATGAAGATTTCCATTCGATTCTTCTAGTTCGTGTAAAATTTCCCGTCAAACATAGCTGGTCTTTGAGTTGAGTAACCTTCCTCAAATTTCTCGTGAGTTTTCATCTTCAGGATCCCTCTTCAAGGTTGCTTGATTTTCCCGAGTTCCTACTCTAATACGAACTGTTGTTTCTACTGCAACACTGCAAGAAGGGGAGGGGGGGGGGGGGGTTGAATTGCTGTGCGGAACTTATATGCGGAATTTAAACTATTTTGAGCGAATTAAAGATTGCGAGTGACATTTCTACGAGAAAACCTTCCTTTGCCCAAAGGAAGAAAACTCCACTTCTATTATAGGCCTGTAATAACTTTTACAACCTAAATTCTCTAATTTCACTCGTCAGTTCCTGTAGGAACTTGATTCTCAATTCTCACTCTTTGTCTCTCGTTTCTCTTTCTCTTTTTCTCCACTCTTCTCTCGTTCACACACTTCTCTTTTCTCATAGATTACAACTCAATACAGACTCTAATACATTGAAAGATCTTTTAAACTGGACTGGAACATTAAATTAAACTTAGACTCGTTTAATACTCAAGTGTGTTCATTGATGTTCTGCACTTCTTCTTTTGAATTTCTTGGAATATTTATAGAGTGATTCTGCCTTGTAGACATCAGCCGTAAACCACGTTCATTGATCGTCCATTACTTCATGACTCCTTCCATCATCCCACGTATTTAGTCCAAAAGAATAGGATTTTTTACTTGAATATTTTACCGTTTATTCTTGCCCATAATCCCATGATCTTATTCCTAAATTTTATGACTTCTAACAATATTTTATTTGACTTCTTAAAAACCCTAGATGCAGTTATTTTTCAACAAGATTAGTCAGATCTATTCCTGTGCTTGTTCCTGTAGGAACAGATCTATTCTCGTGCCTTGTTCCTACGCAATTGTGTTACTCAAGAACTTTTCTTCTTTCTTCAATGTTCCTTTGCAAAATTCTGCCCAGGAACTTCTCCTTGAACTTGGTTGTTTACTTGTCACGTTCCTACTCTGATATGCTTCAATATTGCTCCAAGTTCCTTACACTTTGAACCTGTGAAATCTAATAGGAACTCAAAGTATATATTAGTTAAGTTTGTTTGTGGTAGTCATCATCAAAACTTTTCAATTCATGGGTCAACAAGTTTCTTATAGAGGTTCGATAATTATGTGTGTAGTGTTGCTGTTGTAGGAAGTATATTGCTGTTAGGGGTCTTTTGAGGTGTTAAGGCTTTAGTTGTGCTTGCATCTCTTCTGCATTGGGTGTCATGGGTGATACCCCTTTGTTTCTGCATTATTTTTTTGGGTTAAAAATGTTCTTCACATAGCTACTAAGGTATTTGACACTCAACTATTACAAATGCACTTACTTTGCATTTAAAAGGTATCGTGGAGTCATGGACTACTGAAAATTTTCTTTTCTAAACGGGGTTACATATATTTTTTCTAATCAGCCTTAATGCCTTTGTTCAAGCATAATCAAGTGAAACAACTTTATATGTGTGGGGTGAACCAAGATTCCATTTTTCTTTCCAATTTGTACAAAAGAAGATTTAGGACTCTATGAGGATATAGATGAATAATACAACTGTAAGTAAAATTAACAAAACTATGATTTTAGGTTTTCTAGGGTACTAAAGGTGTAGCCACAAAAACTATGTAACAGAAAATAACACAGTGCCTGAAATTTTTGATAGGCAAATTTTGTTGAATTTGAGAATAATGACTAAATTAAACTATTGCAATCTAAGCTACAAAATTTAACAATAAGCTAAGGCCTAGAGATTGTCGTCTTTAATTCTCTTAATTTGGGAGATTTGTTTCAACCTAATTAATGATGAATTAGTGTAAGGGAAGGGGAGTCATTCCACTAAATTTCTTAAACCCCCTTCCGTATGAGTTTTAGGCTAGTTGTCAGCTTAACTAAATAGTCCCTCCTATATAGACTTAAGAGGCTCACAAACAACATCATAGGTTTAAAGACCTAGTGACCTGCCAAAGATTGATCTCCTCTTGTCGAACAAGTAACAACCCAATCCCTTTGTGAAGTCACACTAATGGTATTAAGCATGGAAGGTAAGGTCCCGTTACGCTTTTATTTCGCCATAAATTTCTCTTCATGTTTCAGTGATTGAACTATTTTAATTTTGGATTTGTTAAAAGGTATGTCTAAATGGCAGTCTGAATCACTCAAAACTCGTGCTGATAGTCTCTTCAAAGCCCTTACTTACATTATCAAAGAATTCGACCTCGCTTCTCGCTCTAATTCCACCCTCAAATGGTACCTTTTATTTTTATATTATTATTTACTTTTTTGTTATCCGATTTACTGGAAATTAATCTTAGTTTCATTATTAAAGCTAAAAAAAACCTAGTTTCTTACAGAGTTTCGAGAATTATGTGTGTAGTTTTGTTGTTGTAAGAAGTATAATTGAATTTTGAGGTTGCTAAATTCTTTAGTTACGCTTTTATTTGAAAAAGAGATGCATACTGTAGGAGGTGCTGCTAATGGTGGTGGAGGAGGGAGTAGTAGTGCGCGGATGAATGCATTTTTGAGATTATTACTATGTCTTCAAGGTTGAATTTAGGAGGCTTGTTTGATAAACATGAGATGAGGAGGGCTAAGAGGTTTACAACGATAAATGGCTTGTTTTTTCTAGGTGTGAAGAAAGAGGAGGCGAAAGGGGAGGTTGAAGATGAAAATGTCTTGTGTATTAGCGGGCAGCGGGCAGCTGAGAAGGAAGAGAAGAATGATAAGTGGCACCATATTGAGAGGAGTTCAGGGTAGTTTATGAGGAAGTTTAGGTTGCCCGAAAATGCCAATGTTGATCAAATGAAAGCTGCTATGGAAACTGGTGTTTTAGCTGTTAGTGTTCCTAAGAATCAAGCTCCTAACCCTGAGGTTAAACAAATCACTGTTTCCAAAATCATATGTTGGTTTCTATGTCTTGAGTTTGTTATCATTTTATATAATAAGGACGGCCCTGTTTTTGTGTTTCTAGTTAAGTGCTCTGTTAGATATGTTAAGTACTCTTACTGTAATGTAATCCTTTCTACTGTGAAATAAATTATTCTACTCTTATTTTAATCTTGATTACCGTATTTCTTATTATTTTCTTTTCTGATAAATTATTGGTTCTACGGCTACCAGAACATGTCTGCGAACTACAATGGATTATTAACTCATTACAATTACAATTAGATTAAAACCGGGAGTTTTTAACCTTTTCAAAGTAAGTAATAAGTTCAAGGTAACTTTAAACCTTTTCAAAGTAAGTAAATTATAAACTTTCTAATAAGTTCAAGTAGCAGTTTTGTATCTTTTGTGACTAATAAGTTAAAGTAGGAGTTTTGTATCTTTCTCTTCTGACATATTATGCTTAGTAATTTTGATTTATGGGGTTTTTATTCCTTTTCCAACTTTTAACTTCCATTTCTGCATGATTACACTGTCATACACATATCCAGTATTCGTGTTCACCTTAATGTTTTTTCCATTGACAATAGTTGGTTTTTGGTCTATATGGCTCAATTATAACTTGGTTTTGGTTATTTTTGTTTTCTTGCACAGAATTTCAGGGCTCTTTGCACCGTATATTTATGCTTTACCTCTGAAACTCTCAAGTTAATTTGGTTATTTTGTTTTTCTATTTTGTGACTTTGTTGATGTTTTAACTTATAAAAACATGAGTATCACAATACATTTTATGAAGATGATTTAATCATAGATCAATAGTATGCAACAGTATTTCATGTCTTGCAGATAAGTAAATTAACTTAGTTTATAAGAACTCATTAAAGCTTAAAATTTTAAGTTGAGTTTTTTAAAATTTAAACACGAATACATACAGTAGTACCTGACTGTATGTGATGTGTTATTGGGTAGTTTCAGCGCTGCTGTAGGGTTAGACTGGGTCAGTTTCGGTGGCAGCTTTGTGCGTTTTTTTGTGTTATTTTAGTGGTTGTTTTGGTTCTGGTTGTAAGGATGTTATCATGTAGTTTTTTTTTGTTGATTTTAGATGCAGGTTAAGGGACTTTTGTTGTCTACTGTTGTCTTTCATAGGAGTATAGTTTTGCTGCTGCCTTCTGCTATCTTCTGTTGATGCTGCTGCTACTGCTGTTGTCTTTTGCATCGTTGCGCCACTTGGTGAAAACCCGATCCAACTTGGATCCACCTCATGAAGGTTCATCCTTCTCAAGGGGAGATATTGCAACTATATATTTTATAAGCATTTAGACTTTTTAAAACTTAGTTGTAGGTTTCTAGTTGTAAACTTCTTATCAAGTTTGTCATTATTAATTTGAATGAGCTAGTTTTTGGTTATTGTATTACTACTGTCAACTACTAATTATCATTGTGACAATTTAATTTAATATTGTTAGTATTAATTTAATTATTTGTCATTATCATTAAAACCAATTGTTTTTTGTTTTAAAATAATTACTATTAGTATCCTTTCCCAGGAATAATGATACTAATAGCTTTATTTTTATAATATAAAAAGAGCTATTAGTATCCTCTGTTAGAAAAAACGATACCAATAGCTCTTCTGTAGTATCCTTTATTTGAAAAAAACGATACTAATAGTCCCTGCTATTAGTACCATTTATTCAGACAAACGATACTAATAGTCCATGCTATTAGTATCATTTTTTCAAACAAACGATACTAATAGCACATGCTATTAGTATAGTTTTTTCAAACAAATGATACTAATAGCAGCCATTAGTATCATTTTTTACAAATGATACTAATAGCCCCTGCTATTAGTAACTGCTGCATTTGTAACCCTCCGAAAACGATACTAATAGGCCCATAAAAAGGATACTAATAGCACTTTTTTCCACTAGTGATTTTCCAACACATACAATCCAGGTTGGAAAGATCATCCATACTTCTCTTACAAGAATAACAACAATGTACGGAATTCGCAGCAATTTAATTTGTGCCACATCAAAAGTCACATTAGCAGGTGCGACGGTTCGCACCACCATAACCACCTGGGTTCAATAGGCCACCGCCTCTAGCACCACCACAACCAAGTAATAATGAGCTTTCAGAATTGAAGAATATGATGATACAAATGCAGAAAACCATGGATGCAATTTAAGCGCACAATCGACAATTAACGACTCAAGTTGCACAAATAATTTAATCTTGGGCTCAAAGGCAACAAGGACAACTTCCTCCTCAATCAACTCCTACAAGTCCACGTAGAGATCATTGCAATTCCATTTCAAGAAGGAGTGGAACCTATTATGAAGGTCCAAAGATGCCTATTGATGACACCAACAATGTTGAAGATGGAATGAAGATGACCAGTTCTGTAACACCCTGGAATTTCCTAATTTCCTGCTCTAGATTTTTCCGGAAATATAATATAAATATAATAGAAAACAATATTAAATAATCATAAATATAATCCCTACTTAACTAGCTGGGAAAACCAAAGTGTTACCGCCACCGTGATAACGGCTAAAGCTTTTATCAAAGTACTACAGTGGAAGTCTTTAAAAACTAAACCAAATTAAAAACTCAAAATGAAACTTGGAATAATCTCAAAAGCAAACCAAAGTCAAAAGCAAAAGAAAACCAAATTAAAACTTTATTACACTTCGGAACCATCTTAATGGCCCTTCAAATCCAAATAAACTTTAGACTTCAAAAATAAAAGTCAACATCCAACAATAACAATATTAAGTATCAAGTCCACATAACTACGAAAACTACAATGCAAACGCTCACACTCCAACCCAGCATCATTGACTATGCCCTGTACCTGTAGCTTTCTCTTATTCTAGACAACTACTCGCCAATAAATGTGTCATCGTAGAGCCAACTCAAAGACAAAGCCATGCACACAAACACACAACATCAGCAAAGGTGAGTACATAAACACCAAAGACTATGCAAAGCATGATTAATAATAAAATAACATAAAAGTATAACACACATACTTCTTACCATTAACATCTCTTCACCAGTGCATAGACACAACTCAAATAAATTATTTACTAAGTTTAAAATTTGTTTTTCGCATCGAACGAGTTTCCTTTCCTTTAAAATCGCCCTACTGGGCACCAACTTGGGAGCAACTCCAAGAAGGTATTACCTATGTCACATATAGTGACGGAATTCCAGCGCATTAAAAATATAAAAGAGTACTACGTCTTGTACCCCAATTAGAAGTCATAGATCACTCTTTCGTGTGACTCCTCCCATTATTCATACTCAAGGTATATACGTTCCAAGAGTTTTGGTGAGAATCCTCTTTCACTTTACATGATTAACAAGTTTAACAATATTATGACTCACACGTAACAACAAATAGAAGCATGCATAACATCAAACAAAGCTATATTATCTTAAATCTAAAGTGATTCTAAAAAAAACCCGTGTGTCCTTTAATTCAATTAAACTTCTTTTACCACACATTAAATGTGAGTGGATAACTACTTATCTTTCTTGACCACACATTAAGCTGTGAGTGGCTATATAAATATTTGCTCATTAAACTTTTATTAAACATGTGGTTAAAAAATTCGCAAACTACCTTTCTTGTTGATTAAGTAACCAACTCAACTAGCTTCCTTTTTCTTCTTTATGAACTATTGGCCAACTTAGGAAATAATTTTAACATTCCAATTACTCATGATAAATTATAATGCTATAGAGGTGGAATGTCAACTAAATATAAGAATCATACTTTCTTGCTAGCATACTTCTCATGCAAGTCAACCAAATAACAATTCATATTCACATACATATCATGTAAGATCAATAACCAAGCATGAATTCTACTTTTACTTTCGCTTTCAGTACTTACGTACCTTGTATTGTAGTGGTGATCCGCCACGACTCCTAAAAGTCAACTAACTCGAATTCTCCTACCTAGAGAAAATCGAAACTAAATTAAAACCTTGTTGACTAACTTCTACAACAACTCTAAACTAACTTTTTATATTGGAAAATTGTCCAAAATGTTCCTTATATGGTCTCTATTAAGTTCCATACTTAATTTTAATATTTTTTTGCAAAACACTTGATTTTTGGTAATTTTCGTAAAATGGCAGCATCATAAAATTACTTTAAAACACTTAAAAACCCTTCTAAATATCATATTTTGATCATAAAACACTATAGTCATGTCCTAAGATTAACATACAATATTTTGATGCATTAACATAATTATAACTAATTATTCCACGTGTTACTATTTTTATTGAGCATAAACACGTGTGAATGAAAATTCACAGCATTATTTATTTACTCAAAACTCATTAAAACCTCATCAAAACATCATAATTCAAGCATAAAACTCTTTTACAATCTAACACCATCATTATACATCTAATTTATGCTTTAAAATAATTTTTTGATGAAGTAAAACATGTTCATAATATATGTATTCTTAGTTTTCATGACTTTAAAAATTTTACAGCACTATTAAACAACTTTAAATCCCTTATTAACAAATCTAAACTTCATAAAATCATCACAAATTCATACTACAACAATTTATGATCATAATATAAAATTTTAGATCATTAAAAACCATAAAACTACAAATTTCATAATTTCATAAACTCTAATTTAAAATTTCATGAACAACTTTATGAATTCATACTTTAAACATAATCGTAACCTTATAAAACATGATTAAACATAATTATAAACATGAATTTTGCAAGATTGAATTAAAAAGAAAAGAGGAGAAATAATTTTTTTTAACATGGTTCAAAAATTACCAAAGGGGAGGAAGAGGTGGCCGGCACAGGGTGGCACACGACAACAGCGACGAGGGGGCCGACGAGGTTCGAAGGTTGAAGGTTTTTTTTTTTTTCCTTAAAAAAAATCCTAATTCACTAGATTGCAAAATAAATCTGAAATTTTTGGTTTTAAGGGGTATTTATAGGTCCAAAGTAGGTTTTGGTGCAATTACATAAATACCCTTAATGTTTGAAATTACTTTTGTGTCCTTGTTTTAAAACAATTTAGGTAACTTTATAAAACTCAAAGTGGCATGAAATATAATTTATAAACTTTAGAAAACATAAAATAATTATTTTAATTATCAATTATTTAAATTTCCTTCTTTATTGAACTTAAATTCTCAATAAAAATACTAAAAGTATATACATAAAATACGAAATTAACTTCTTAAAATACGAGAAAATACGGGGTATTACAAGTTCGGTGGTAATTGAAGACCTTGAAGAAGAAGTGGTGATAGGAAAGGAGATTGAAGCACCAAAGGATAAGGAAGTCGCCATGAAGAAAGTTCTAGCCACTGACTCGCCCGTAGACACGTTGCCACCATCCAAGATGCCATTACCCTTTATAAACAGAGTAACCAAGAGTAAGAATGATAATCACTTTTAAATTTTTTTAGAAATAGTCAAGAATTTACAAGTAACTGTTCTTTTAACTGATTTGATAAATCAAATTCCTACTTACACTAAATTTATGAAAGAAATTTTGAGCAGGAAACGTGAGTTGAATGTGATAGAGGCGGTCGCACTTATTGAGGAGTGCAGCGCTATACTTCAAAATTAATGCCCACCTAAATCGAAGGATCTGGGCAGCTTTTCAATTCCTTGCAACATTGGTCATTTGTTTATTAATAAAGCTTTATGTGATTTTGGGGCTAGTGTTAGTGTTAAGCCTTTATCTATTTGCAGGAAACTTGACATAGGAGACTTAAAGGTTACTAATGTTACTTTGCTGATGGCAGATACGACAGTAAAGTAGCCTAAAGGTATTTTGGAAGATGTACTTGTTGGAGTTGGAAAGTTCTTTATTCTTGTTGATTTTGTAGTGTTAGATATTGATGAGGATTCTCATTTTCCGATTATACTTAGTAGACCTTTCTTACACACTGCAGGTGCCGTCATTGACGTTACTAATGGGAATCTAATTCTTTCTGTAGGAGATGATAAAGTAACTTTTAACCTTAATAATGCTATGAAAAATCCCATGCTAGAGCAATCATGTTATGGAGTTGATGTTGTAAATGAAATTGTTTTAGATGATATGCCTCGATCTCTTAATAAGGATCTTATGGAGGTCGTTCTGTGCTTGGATGCTATTTCAGGTGAAGGAGATTCTGAATTTGATGCCATACCCATGACCTAGATGGTGAAATGGTGACTCTGGAGGAGAGCCAGAGATAACTTGAATTACCTTAACATGTTCCGTCAAGGAGGTAACGCAGCCTGAAATAAAACTCCTACCCTCTAATTTACAATATACTTTCTTAGATGAGAATGAATTGTAGCAGTCATTTTTAATTATGATCTCACTGATAACCAACTTGAAAAATTATTATCTATGCGAAAATCTCACAAAAAGGCTATTGGTTATACACTTGATGATTTGACTTGTATAAGCCCTTGATTATTGTATGCATAGAGTTCATTTAGAGGAAGGTCATAAACCTTGTATATAGGTATAACGCAGATTAAATCCTAATATGCAGGAGGTGGTAAAGAAGGAGGTCCTTAAACTCCTTAATGCAGGTATTATTTATGCTATGCCAGATTATCAATGGGTAAGTCCAGTACAGGTAGTCCCTAAGAAGGGAGGAACAACTGTTGTACATAATAAGAGGAATGAACTAATCCCTACTAGAGTTGTTACAGGTTGGCTTATGTGCATTGATTACAGAAAATTAAATGTCGCCACTAAAAAGGATCATTTCCCTCTCCCTTTTATTGATCAACTGTTAGAAAGGTTAGCAAAGAATAAATATTTCTGTTATCTAGATGGTTATTTGATAAGTTAATATTTGATGTGTATTTTACAACCCATCTCGATTGATTTTTATCTCTAATGCGGCTCTTGTGAGCCATTTCTACTAACTTTTGCTATTTCGAGTGTTTGTTGTGCTTTTTATAAGATTTTATAGGAATCGATGATTTATCATTGTTTTCCGAGCCTTTTGAAGCACTTGAAGAGTTAGTGAAGAGTTGAAGTCATTTGTGAAGCTTTACTAAGGATTAGGAGTATAAAAGAAGCAATTAATGAAGTGATTAAGAGAAAATGAGCAAAGAAATCAAAAGCGAAGCAAAGGAGCTACCTGCCCGGGTCGAGGAAGCGCGCCCGGTTGAGTGTAGTTCGCCCGGACCCCTTTGGGCGGGCCGCTCCGAGGACGGTTTTGCACGCGTTTCTTCTTGTTTTGGGCTTAGTATATAAGTAAATTTGTACTCCTAAGCCTAGTTACAAATTATTTATCACAAATTATAGTTTTTATCCCTAGTTTTCTCTCTAAGTTCTGAAGAATCTAATCATTCAATTCAATACAATCGAGGTTTTATTTTAATTCCTTTTCAATTATTACTTCAGTTATGTTTCTAGTTTATGTTTTTAATTCTTAGTTTAGTTTTATTTTATGTTCTCCGTTTTTGTGCCGTAGTTTCATGTTTAGATTTAGTTCTCTAATTATTGTTAATTTATTAGTTTCAATCATGTTTATAGTATTATTTTCCGTTATTGATTTAGTTTCTTTAAATTTAATCATGTGTGAGTAGTTTCTAATTATTGTTCTTGATGTTTTGTTCATAATTGTTAATTTGATTGTTGATGTTCTTGAATTCCTGTTGTCAATGTATATTGCTTTCAGTTAAATACTGGCCAGGTTTAATTATTAGTCTGATATTGTTGAAATCGATACCGAGAGGTAAGATTATCACAATTAGATCATAGGGACAATAGGCAAAACGAGTTTAAGTGTGTGAGAGCCATTAGAGGAGTTTTGAAGGAGACTAGATTCGAGAGAATTAGTGAACCTTAATTCAAGAAGTTCATAATCGGTTAATTAACTGTGTGCAATTCATTTGTTGATCTGTGGTGAACCGACGACTTATTTATAAAGTTCTTTTCTTAGTTAATTCCATTCCTAGTATTAGTCAACTTTTTGGTCAAAACCCAATATTCAAAGGCCCCTTACGACAGAGTGAATTTTTAGAATTATTAGAATTTCTTGCTTCCCTGTGGATACGATCTCTACTTCCCTGTCTACATAGTTAGAGTAGTAGGTTATTTTCAATAGGTATATGATTGTCCCTACCAAATTTTGGCACCGTTGCAGGGGAGGCAATTGTTTAATTTCTACTAAAGGGGTTATTTTGTCCTTTTTTGTTTTTTATTTTTTAATTTTGTCTCAAGGAACCCACTGTTCTTTGAGACAGTTCTTACGGATATCTACAGTTTCAATTCGTGTGCAGATACTAGGTTTGCATGCCGGTTTGGATTGATCATGAACCAGAATGTTCTTTGCATAAGTGGAGTCGTAGGAGGAAGTGGAGATTGCGGAGAGTTTTTTTTTTCTGAAAGGATACTATCGGATTTGTCACAACTCTTTTCTGATTTGAGCATTTCTGAGAATTCTGATAGGGAAGAAATGGCAGAGTCACATATTACTGAGAACAACGTACCGAATAATGATGCGCAGCCGCCGCCACTGCCGCCGCCGCAACTACGATCGTTGAAGTATTATTCCCAGCCTAGTTCTGCAACAGTTAGAGGTGGTTATTGGTTCCCTGATACTGCGGCTCTAAATTTTGTATTGAAGCCAGCTCTGGAGCATATGGTGGAAAGGAATCAGTTTGCAGGAACTTTAATGGAGGATCTGATGTTGTATTTGAATAACTTCCTGCAGTATTATGGTATGATTAAGCAAGCTGGGGTCTCTCAAGACTACATTAGAAGAATGATATTCCCGTTTTCACTGAAAGACAAGGCCCGTACTTAGTTGAACAACCTTAATATGGTTAATATCAACAGTTGGGAAGAGTTAGCTCTAGCATTTCAAAGAAAATATTACCCTCCAGAGCGTACTGCAACCCTTCGGAGTAAGATCACAAATTTCAACAAGGAGTCAGATGAAACATTGTATGAAGCATGGGAGAGATTCAAGGATCTATTGAGATTGTGCCCACAGCATGGTCTTGAGAAGTGGTTCCTGGTCCTATCATTCTATAATGGTTTAGGGAATGAGAGTCGAACATTATTAGATTCAGCTGCCAGTGTTCGATTCATGAACCAAGAGGTTAATGCTGCATATGATTTGATCGAAGAAACTGCTATTCATAATTCACGGTTTGGCAATCCTAGGGGTCATTTGAAGAAAGCTGGAAAGGATATGGTTGATGATATATACGAAAGTTTAGCTTCACAGGTCAGGCCATAAGCCAGAAGCTCGATAAGATTGGTACTACGGCTCCTCCACCATCACCTGTAGCTGTGATGGCTGCACTTTCGGGATGTACTGAGCCTTTCTGCGATTCATGTGGTTCATTCGGTCACAGTTCCCAATCATGTCACAGTTCGGTAGAGCAAGTGTGTACCTTCCAAGCCTACAAGAACAATCCGTTCTCCAATACATACAATCCAGGGTGGAAGGATCATCCATACTTTTCCTACAAGAACAACAATAATGTGCAGAATCCTCATTAAACTATACCACCTCAGCAGGTTCACCAGCAGATGCAACGATTTGTACCACCACACCCACCAGGTTTCAGCAGACCACCATTGCTAGCACCACCAGCTCAACCTAGTGGTAAAATTTCAGAGCTGAAGAATATGATGTTGCAGATGCACAAGAATATGGAAGCAATGCAGGCTCACAATAAGCAACTAGAAACCCAGCTACCTCAGATTGCATAGTCCACAACTCAGCGACAGCAAGGTCAACTACCTCCTCAACCGAATCCACCAGCTCAAAGAGAAAATTGCAACACCATCAGTATTAGAAGAGGGACCCACTATGAATGTCCTAAGAAGCCCACTGATGATGCTGATTCAGAGATAGGAGTGCAGACTAGCAAGACCAGCAATGTGGTGATTGAGGAGATCGCAGAGCCTACACCTTCTAAGGAGAAAGATGCCACGGAGAAGAGAGTCCCGGTAGCTGATAAGCCAGTTGATACATTGACACCTTCCAAGGTGCCACTACCCTTCTCGCATAGGATAGATCGCAGTAAGAATGATAATCATTTCCGTAATTTTCTCGATATTTTTAAAAATTTGCAGGTTATTGTGCCCTTTACTGACTTGGTTACGTAGGTACCCACATATACTAAGTTTTTAAAAGACATATTGAGCAGGAAGCGGGACTTGATTACCGAATTGAGTTCAGTAGAGACTGTTGCTTTAACTGAAGAATGTAGTTCTATTTTTCAGAATAAGTCTCCACCTAAACTCAAGATCCCGGAAATTTTTCGATACCTTGTGACATTGGTCCACTTTTTATTGATAAGGCTTTATGTGATTTAGGGGCCAGTGTTAGTGTTATGTCGTTGTGTATCTGTAAGAAATTAGATATGGGTTCTTTAAAGTTTACTAACATTACCTTGAAGATGGCGCACAAGACTGTGAAATACCCAAAAGGTATTTTGGAGGACATCCCGATAAGAGTTGGGAAGTTTTTTTATTCCCGTTGATTTTGTAGTGTTGGATATGGAGGAGGATGTACACATCCCTATTATTTTAGGTAGACCATTCTTAAATACTGCAGGAGTTGCCATTGATGTAAAGAATGGTAGTTTAACTCTTTCTGTAGGTGATGACAAGGTTACTTTTAACCTTGATAGTGCATTAAAGAGTCCTATGTTAGAGCAATCATGTTATAGAATTGATGTAATTCAAGAGATTGTTTATGATGACTTGCCTCGATCCCTTAAAAAGGATCTTCTGGAGGTTATTTTGTGTTTGGATGTGATTTCAGGTGAAGGCAATAAGGAATCAGATAAATTAATTCAAGCCCTTTCAAGCACAACCTAAGATGAAACCTCTTCTCTCTAATTTGAAATATACATTTCTAGATGAAAAAGAGCTATATCCTGTTATTGTTAGTGCTTCACTTACCGATAGTCAACTTGAGAAATAGTTATCTATGCTTAAATGTTATAAGAAGGCTATTGGTTACACTATTGATGACTTAACTGGTATTAGTTCTGATTTTTGCATGCATCGTATTAACTTAGAGAATGGTCATAGACCATGCATACATGGTCAGCGTCGGTTGAATCCTAACATACAAGAAGTTGTTAAGAAAAAGGTCATTAAATTACTTGATGCTGGTAATATTTATTCTGTTCCTAATTCTAGATGGGTTAGTCCAGTTCAGGTAGTACCTAAGAAAGGTGGGACCACTGTTGTTCGAAATGATAAAAATGAATTAATTCCCACTAGAATTGTTACAGGTTGGCGTATGTATATCGATTATAGGAGACTGAATACTGCTACTAAAAAGGATCACTTTCCCCTACCTTTCATGATCAAATGTTAGAAAGACTAGCTAGGCATAAGTATTTTTGCTATTTAGATGCTTATTCGAGATTCTTCCAAATCCCCATTCATCCAGATGATAGAGAGAAAACTACTTTTACATATCCATATGGTACTTTTGCATATCGTAGAATGCCCTTTGATTTATGTCATGCACCTGCTACCTTTCAACGTTGCATGATGAGTATATTTTCTGATTATATTGAATCAATTATGGAAGTTTTTATGGATTATTTTAGTGTCTATGGAACTTCATTTGATGCTTGTTTAGAAAATCTAACCAAAGTGCTTATGAGATGTGAAGAGGTGAGTTTAGTGCTAAATTGGGAAAAGTGCCATTTTATGGTTACCGAAGGTGTTGTGCTTGGACATTTAATCTCCGAATTAGGTATTGAGGTCGATAAAGCAAAAACTCAGGTTATAGAGCAACTTCCCCCTCCTGTGAATGTCAAAGGGGTAAGAAGCTTTTTGGGGCATGCAGGTTTTTATCACAGGTTCATTAAAGATTTTTCTAAAATTGCGAAACCACAACCCAATTGCTTTTGAAGGATTCTGATATTGATTTTACTGATGAGTTTGTTGAGTCTTTTAACAGGATTAAACAGGCACTGATTTCTGCACCTATCATCTAATCTCTTGATTGGGACCTCCCGTTCGAGATCATGTGTGATTCCAGTGACTATGCAGCTGGAGTTGTTTTGGGTCAAAGGAAGGACAAAGTTCTCCATGCAATCTATTATGCCCGCAAGAAACTTGATCTAGCTCAGGTTAATTATGCCTCTACTGAAAAGGAGCTGCTAGCAGTTGTTTATGCACTTGACAAGTTCAGATCATACCTATTGGGCTCTAAAGTGATTGTTCACACTGACCATGCTGCTTTGAAGTACCTCCTAGACAAGAAGGAAGCAAAGCCAAGGTTGATCAGATGGATTCTGTTGCTGCAAGAGTTTGATCTTGAGATTCGTGATAAGAAGGGAGCGGAAAATGTAGTAGTTGATCATCTTTCTAGGATCCGATTCAAAGATGCGGAGCTAGTTCCTATTGATGATTCCATCCCTGATGATCACTTACTTTCAGTTTCATTTAAATCACCATGGTTTGCTGATTTTGCTAATTATATTGTAGGTGGTGTCTTGCCTCCTAATCTTTTATCACAGCTGAAGAAGTGGTTCCTTCATGATGTCAGACGATATTTTTGGGATGACCCGAATTTATTTCGGGAATGTGCTGATAGTTTATACCGACGATGAGTTCCTGATTGGGAGTTTTATGGGATTCTAAACCATTACCACTCATCACCCTATGGAGGACATGCAGGCCCTTCGAAGACAGTGTTTAAGGTATTGTAGTCTGGTTTCTATCGACCTACTCTACTGGAGGATGCTAGAGATTTTGTCATGTCTTGTGATTCGTGCCAACGAACAGGTAATATCTCCAAAAGGCATGAAATGCCTCAAACAGGTATCTTAGAAGTTAAAATTTTTGATTTTTGGGGTATTGATTATATGGGCCCTTTCCCTTCTTCTAATTGTAATCACTACATATTAGTTGATGTGGATTATGTTTCTAAATGGGTGGAAGCTCTTGCTACCCCCCAATGTGATTCTAACACCGTGTTGAGATTGTTCAAGCAGGTTATTTTTCCTAGGTTCGGAGTCCCTAGTGCTATCATCAGTGATGGGGGAACACATTTCCATGAGAAGAGGCTAGATAAGCTGCTGGAGAAGTACGGTGTCTACCACAGAATAGGATTGGCATATCATCCACAAAGCAGTGGTCAAGTGGAGGTCTCGAATCGAGAAATCAAAGCTATCCTGGAGAAAACAGTTGCAAAGTCAAGGAAAGATTGGAGTAGCAAGATTCATGATGCATTATGGGCATATAGAACGGCGTTCAAGACCCCTATCAGTACATCTCCATATCGATTAGTGTACGGGAAGGCGTGCCATTTACCGATTGAGTTAGAGTACAAAGCTTACTGGGCGGTAAAGGAGCTCAATATCGATGCTACGCTTGCAGGTGAGAAGCGGTTACTTCAATTAAATGAGCTAGATGAGTTTCGATTGGGAGCTTATGATAGTGCTAAGATCTACAAGGAAAAGACTAAGAAATGGCACGATAAGCGAATTACAAGAAAGGAGTTCCAAGTGGGTGACAAGGTCTTGTTATCCAACTCTAGATTGAAGATTTTCCAGGGATGTTGGGGTCTAGGTGGAGCGGCCCTTTCATTGTCACTATGGTGAGTAAGTATGGATTCGTAGAGGTTCAAAACGAAAAAGGGGATTAATTCAAGGTTAATGGACACCGCCTCAAGCATTACTATGAAGGTGATGTTGTTGGTTTGGTTGAGGAAATAACTTTCCAAAACCCACACCCCCTATGAGCTATGAGGTAATATGATGACTGAACAGGCTATCGCACACCTATCAAAAGTAAACCAAACGACACTAACTAATGTAGCTAGGGTAGTAAGGATCGAATCCTCAGGGAAGCAGTTAAACTCTATTAGTTCTAAAAAGCTTAAACTGTGTAAAGAGCCTTGGTCGAGAAGTATTGACTAGCTAACTGACTATTGACTAATTACTAACTAATTACTGGAAATGACGAAGAATTAAACCAATAAACTAAGCCTAGGGTCATTCGGGTCACCAAGAACAACTAATGGATTCACTAACAAAGA
>PYUH01000373.1:1270856-1365210 GCA_016808085.1 Suaeda aralocaspica | reverse complement strand
AGAAACAATTGAAGACTTGAATTGAATTGAGAATCAATGTTATGAACAAAACCCTAATTTTCCCTAAATTAATTTGAGAGAAAAAGTGCTTAAATTCTATATCCTAAGAGAGTAATTCTAAATTATCAAAAGCATGAGTTCTTTTGCCTAGAAAACCGTGCCTAATGTACCCAAGTTGGGCTTACAAAACCTAAGTACAAAGAAAATAAAAGACGAATAAAAAGATCGGGAAAAACGTCTGATGCGGGCGCATAGGAGATTTATGCGCCCGCATCAACCTCCCAGAATGCCTTCTAAGTCTGCAAAATTCATTAAATGCGCCCGCATCTCATATTTGTGCGCCCGCATCACTACCTCAGAAGCTATTTTATTTTCTTTTCTTCTTATTTCTTCATGAGTTCTTTAAGACTTGTCTTTATACTTCTTGGCACGCATTTCCATGCATCTTCATTCTTATCCCGTCTAAGCTTTCCGGCTTCGTTCTGAGCCTCGGTTTTCGTGCCTGAAATTACAAAACATACCAAAACCGAGCATAACAACCGTGGATGATAAAAATCAACTAAAATGCTCTAAAATTGCCGGAAATTAATCAAACTTGACGAGACACTTCAAATTAGCTAAAGAACATCGAATGAGCTAAAATAAAACCAGAATGACACCCATTAAGCACAAAATTGACTCGAAACAAGGGGAAAAACACTATGAAAACCACACATATCAATGACGCTAATGACCTTAAAGAAGCGCTTTGCGGGAGGCAACCCGTAGTTAGTTTAGTTTTTAGTAGCTTTTTCATTTTCATTTTCATAGTTTAGTAGGGACTTTAGCTCTATTCTTAGCTTTGGTGAGGAGAGTGAGGGACTAACAATTTTCCAAGTGTTTTTGGTGTGCTCATAGGTGAATTTGAGGCGAAAAAACGCACGAAGAGCCGCCCGCCCGGCAGGTTCGGGCGAACAGCCGGGCTCTGGGCGTCTAACCCAATCTTGGGGACTTAGAATTTTTTAGAAATTTGGCAAAAACACCCCCTGGCGGAATGACCCCCTCCGGGCACACGACACTCGTCTAGGGCGCGGAACCCATTTTGGGGCACTAAGAAATTTTTGCAAAAATAGGAAGACCTGGCATTCCGCGAAGACCCCCGGGCGCATGCACCCCCCCCCCCCAACTTGTGCGTCTTTCTTTCATTCCTTCTTCTTCCTTTCTTTTTCTCTCTTCTTCTTCCATTCTTCTTCTCTCACCTCTCATAATCTTATCTCCTTTTCTCTCTACAATCTCAAAACCTCCATACTCCGTTTCTCACTCTAAACTTCCTTCCTCTATATCTCCCTCTTTACTCACTCGAATTCACTCAAATCTTCACCAAAATTCATATTTTTCCACCCTGTTTTAGATCCCCACCACAAATCTTTACAAAAACAGCTCTTAACTCACATCACAAATTTCCTCACTTGACATAATCAACCTCAACCATGGCATCCAAGAGACAACGAACGGGACCTAGCACAAGGAACGAACGACAAGGCTTCGGATGGGATTTCACCTATGGGTTAGTTACATTTGTCTCTCAAGAACAAAAGGTACGCTTTGAAAGATTAAAATTGAGACATGTTACTCCTACTCGTTTTGTAGATCATCAGTTATTACGTGCTTTAGGTGTTTATAATGAAATTGAGGAATTGTTTAAATCTATGGGTATGCACCGATTCTTTGCTATGGATGCCCCCACTTACCCCGATATAACTTATGAGTTCATATCGAGTTTTGATATTGACCGCCCCAACCCCAAAGCACCTGTTAAAGGTGTTAGTTTTAGAATGTTTAATGTCGATCGGTATGAAACGATCGAAGATTTTGGGGCTATTTTTGATTTAGTCAGTTGGGGGCGTGTTAGACCCCCAAAGGGCTTTGATGATGTTGCTTGGTGGTTTTCTTTGACAGGTGTTTATTTGACTAATTGGCAACATGCCAAAGCTAATTTAATCCACCAACCCTTTGCCAGGATCACTCATCGTTTCCTTGCAGGGACTATCTTTGGTCAGTATGAACAACATGAAGTTTATAGTAGAGAAATGTGGTGCCTAGGGAGGCACTAGGTAAAACATTCCTTTCCCTATCGTCTTCATTTTTCTCACTTATTTGCTATGCGTTTACATACTCAATGCAAGACCTATGCAGGAATTGATCGATTTTGCCAACCAACCATTAACAACATTGTTTTTGATGGCCTGCTAACTTATATTGCTAGGTAATACAAGGCAGACTTTGAGTATCACCGGACCCCTGCTGTGGGGTCCCACACTTTGGATGCCCCTTACCTTAGCCAATGTGATTGGCTATAGTTAAGGGAAGGGGGCCATATTAGATGGTACATAGGGCCATCTAGGGGAGTTTCTGTTATTCTCCCTAATGCTTCATTGACAGGACTGCTACCAGATCAGCAATCCTATACTATGCCTATGGATGGCCGTGTTGCAGGTTCTTCTGCAGGTACTTAGGGACACAGTAGACTGAGCCAATCGACGCAGATTGTGGCTCAGCAGCAGCCACCCCAGCAACCCCCTATGGACCCTGCCCCATGTCAGATACAGATGAACCAGTTGCATAACCAGTTTAACTATGTCTTGCCATGTACCACATTTATGACCACTACGTCTGTACTGGCATAGTGCCATCTACTGGCCCTCACCGTTCATGGTACACTTTCAACCCTGGATAGGGGATAAGTGGAGCAGGGTGAGCAGGAGGTGGTGTTGGTGGTGATGATGATGATGATGAAGATGCCAGTGAGGACACTGATACCTTCCTCCAGGATTCGGCTGAGAGGAGTCCCTTACTTCCTTCAGCATGAGCACATTGCTGAGTCCGGCTTGGAGGAGGTAATTTTATTGCTTTCTTAGTTTAGATTTTATTGCTTTCTAATGTAGTTTTTATTTCTTTCTTAGGATAGTCATATGGTTCGTACTACTTGTTAGAAGTAGGAGTTTACATATGACAAAAAAAAATGTATTGCTTTCACAGTCTAGAGTTTTCTTTTGCTTTTAGTAGTTAATTTTATTTGATTGATTGATTAAATGATATGTTTGATGAAACTTTGTGAATGGTGACTTCCCTGTGCCCCGCATTTTATTTAAAAATGTTTTTGATTGATTTAGGCATGTGATGAGTTATGTTTTGGGATTTTCCAACTTGGACTTGAGCTTAACTTAGCTTGAAACAGTTTCTTATCACGCCATCATAGCCATGCGTAGAGTAGAGGCTTGAAATGTGTTAACAGGAGGATTTGAGCCGCATACATTACTATATGCTTATTTCTTTTCATGTGTGCTTAGTTCCTGGTGCTTGTATGATCCGTGTTCTGGCTTTTGACTGTAGTAGCTTGGCTTTGGTGTGTTACATGTCGTGAATGATAAAAGGCATTCATTTATTTTAGGAGCTTTCAGATTTTAGGCATTCCTTCACAAATTTTCCCTTGATCCTTATTTTGAGCTTTTTATCCTTTATTTGCATTTTAGCCACATTACAACCCTATTTGCCCTTGTTCTATCAGTTGATATATGCCCAAGCTTAGCTTGGTTGAGTTGTGGAGCTGTTATGTTGTGTTGTGCATTTGTTGGAAGTTTTGGAGGATGTGCAAAATTATGGAATGGTTGATGTTAAAGTCTAATAATAGGTCTCAGATTATGGCTCTGCATACCAATGCCTAGTCTAGTTTTTAATGAAGAATTAAAATGATATATATCTTATATTTGCCTAGTTATGTATGTGTGATGCTTTTGTCTTTGACATGTCACTAAGAGTTGTGAGCCTAAGTTTTGAAAAAATTTGAAAGTTGAAAAAAAAAGAAAATGAAAAAAAAAAGCTGAAAAAAATTGAAAAAAGATGTTGAAAAAGAAAAGCTTGTGATATTTGGAGTTGTTGAAGTGTAAAGTTTTATGGTGTAATGTGATTCCATAAGAATTGGTTTGATGTTGGATTTGAATGATGGGGATATTGATTATGTTCTTTGATTGTTATATGCGTATAGCCCGCATTTACCACCACATTATCCCAAATTTTATCCTACCCATCACCCTAGCCACGTTATAAGCTTATAAAGACCTTTTTGATTGGCATGTGCATGTTTTTAGTTCTTGTGAAGTGAGTCAATTGCCAAAGCTAGTGAGTATTACTTGCATTTCTAGTCGACTTTCATATTAGGATTGAGTGACTACCCTTAAACACTTGCATGAGGTGTGAGATGTGGGTTTGGTTTCTCAAAGTTTGTAATTAAACACTTATTGCATTTGCATTCTTATTTGGGATTAAGGCTGAGCTTCATTGTTTATGCTCAATTATATGTCTGGAGTGACACCGAGTGAGCTATTCTAGTCATCGACTTCTATTTCTTGAACTGTTGGCTTATTGATTTTGATTTAAGTGGATGGCGGTCAAGGAATTTTGATGGTTTGGTTGAGGAACTTACATGTTCGGAATTGCTTGAGTTGATTTTGTTTTGCAAAGTTCAAGGGGTGAAGTCATTGTTTGCTTGAGGACAAGCAAGGGTTTGGCTTGGGGGAGTTTGATAACCTAATATTTGATGTATATTTTACCCTTGATCCCCATTGATTTTTAGCTCTAATGTGGCTCTTTTGAGCCATTTCTACTAAATTTCCCTATTTCAAGTGTTTGTTGTGCTTTTTATAAGATTTTACAGGAATCGATGATTTGTTGTTGTTTTCTGAGCCTTTTGAAGCACTTGAAGAGTTAGTGAAGAGTTGAAGTCATTTGGGAAGCTTTACTAAGGATCAGCAGTATGAAAGAAGCAATTAACGAAGTGATTAAGAGAAAAACGAGCAAACAAATCAAAAGCGAAGCAACGATGCTACACGCCCGGGTCGAGACAGCGAGCCCGAGTGAGGGTAGTTCACCCGAACCCCTCTGGGCAGGCCGCTCCGAGGACGGATTTCCACGCGTTTCTTCTTGTTTGGGCTTAGTATATAAGTAAATTTGTACTCCTAAACCTAGTTACGAATTCTTTATGACAAATTATAGTTTTTAACCCTAGTTATCTGTCTAAGTTGTGAAGAATTCTAATCATTCAATTCAATACAATCGAGGTTTTATTTCAATTCCTTTTCAATTATTTCTTCAATTATGTTTCTAGTTTATGTTTTTAATTCTTACATTAGTTTTGTTTTATGTTCTCGGTTTTTGTGCCTTAGTTTCATGTTTAGATTTAGTTCGTTAATTATTGTTAATTTATTTGTTTCAATCATGTTTATAGTTTTATTTTCCTTTATTGATTTAGTTTCTTTAAATTTAATCATGTGTCTAGTTTCCTTTCTAGGACTAGGGGATCTATGGATAGATCGTTCTTGATGTTTTGTTCATAATTGTTAATTTCATTGTTGATGTTCTTGAATTTCTATTGTCAATTTATATTGCTTTCAGTTAAATATTGGCCAGGTTTAATTGTTAGTCTGATATTGTCGAAATCGATACCGAGAGGTAAGATTACCACAATTAGATCATAGGGATAATAGGCAAAACGAGTCTAAGTGAGCGAGAGCCATTAGAGGAGTTTTGAAGGAGACTAGATTCAAGAGAATTAGTGAAGCTTAATTCAAGAAGTTAATAATCGGTTAATTAATTGTGTGCAATTCATTTGTTGATCTGTGGTGAACCGACGTCCTAGGCTTAGTTATAGAGTTCTTTTCTTAATTAATTTCATTCCTCGTATTAGTCAACTTTTTCTTCAAAGCGCAATATTCAAAGGCCCCTTACGATAGAGTGAATTTTAGAATTAGTAGAATTGCTTTCTTCCTTGTGGATACGATCCCTACTTCCCTGTCTACATAGTTAGAGTAGTAGGTTATTTTTGATAGGTATACGAGTGTCCCTACCATTATTCAGGTTTCTTCCAAATCCCTATCCATCCTGATGATATAGAGAAAATAACTTTCACATGTCCTTATGGTACTTTTGCTTATCGTAAAATGCCTTTTGGTTTCTGTAATTCTCCCGGTACTTTTCAACGTTGCATGATGGCCATATCTTCTGAGTATATAGAGTCTATAATGGAGGTCTCCATGGATGATTTTAGTGTCTATGGTATTGACTTTGACTCATGTCTGGCTAATTTGACTAAAGTGCTTAAAAGATGTGAGCTGGTAAATTTAGTGCTATATTGGGAGAAATGTCATTTTATGGTGACAGGAGTAGTTTTAGGCCATCTGAACGTGGTATTGAGGTGGATAAAGCTAAATTATATGTTATTGAATAACTACCTCCCCTAGTGAGTGTAAAAGGTGTTAGAAGTTGTTTGGGTCATGCAGGCTTTTATTGTCGCTTTATTAAAGATTTTTCAAAAATTGCTAAACCCTTAACTCTATTGTTTCTGAAAGATGTTGAATTTAAATTCACTGATGAATGTCTTGAATCCTTTAATTTGATTATACAAGCACTAATCTTGGCATCTATTATCAAATTACCTGATTGGGATTTGCCTTTTGAAATTATGTGTGATGCTAGTGATTATGCAGTAGGTGCAGTTTTAGGTCAGAGGAAGGATAAGGTTTTGCACGCTATTTACTATGCCAGTAAGACTTTACATTCGGCTCAAGTTTGCTATGCTACTACTGAAAAAGAGTTGCTTGCTATAGTGTATGCTTTAGATAAATTGTGTTCTTATCTCATAGGTTCGAAAGTTATTGTGTATACTAACCATGCAGCTCTTAAGTACTTACTTGGAAAGAAGGAAGCAAAACCGAGACTCATTAGGTGGATCTTAATGCTCCAAGAGTTTGATCTAGAAATTCGTGATAAGAAAGGAGTAGAAAATGTGGTGGTTGATCATTTGTCCAGGATTTAGTATGATAATAGGGAGATCTCCATCCCCATTGATGATTCTTTTCTCGATGATCACCTTTTAACTGTTCTTTCTAACACTTCTTGGTTTGTTGATTATGCAATTATATTGTTGGAGGAATCTTACCCCCTCATCTTATATATCAGCAGCATAAACGATTTTTGCATGATGTTAGACGATATTTTTGGGATGACCCTAACTTGTTTCGTGAGTGTGTAGATGGCTTATATCGCAAATGTGTACCTGATTGGGAGGTTTATGGCATCCTACATCATTGCCACTCATCCCCTTATGGAAGACATGTCGGGCCCTCTAAGACGGCATTTAAGGTACTGCAATTAGGTTTTTATTGGCCAATGATATTTTAAGATGCACGAGATTTTGTCATTGCTTGTGATTCATGCCAAAGAACAGGCAATATCTCAAAAGGACATAAATGCCTCAAACCGGTATTTTAGAGGTTGAAATTTTCGATGTTTGGGGTATTGATTACATGAGTCCCTTCCCTTCTTCTAAAGGTAATCGTTATATTTTACAAGTTGTGGATTATGTTACTAAATGGGCGGAAGCAATTGCTACCCCCCTTTGAGATTCTAACACCGTGTTAAGATTGTTTAAGGCAGGTAATTTTTCCTAAGTTTGGAGTCCTTGGAGCTATTATCAGTGATTGGGGAACGTATTTTCAGAAGAAAATTTTAGATAAGATGCTAGAAAAGTATGGTGTTTACCACAAAACTGGGTTGGCATATCATCTACAAACTAGTGGTCAAGTGGAATATCCAATAGCGCAATCAAGTCCATCTTAGAGAAAATAGTTGCAAAATCGAGGAACGATTGGATTAGCAAGCTTCACGATATTCTCTGGGCATATAGAACGACTTTCAAGACTTCGATCAGTACTTCCCCATATCAGATGGTTTACGAAAAGGCGTGCCATCTTTCAATTGAACTAGAGTATAAAGCTTATTGGGAAATAAAAGACCTAACATGGATGCCAAGATTGCTAGAGAAAAATGACTACTTATTAAATGAGCTAAATGAATTTCGGTTAGGAGCCTATGATAGTGCCAAAAACTATAAGGAGAAGACAAAAAGATGGTATGACAAGAGAATTATGAAGAGAGAGTTCCAAGTCAGGGATAAAGCCTTATTATTCAACTTAAGGTTACGGTTGTTCCCTAGAAAGCTGAAATCTAGATGGAGTGGTCCTTTCACGGTTATAAATGTGAGAAAACTTGGCTATGTTGAAGTTCAGAGCGACAAAGATCAACGGTCAATGATTAAAGCTCTATTATGAAGGTGATGTCAATGGATTGGTGGAAGTCATCTAACTCGATGACCTCGAAGCACATTGATCACCCCTCCGGCTATGGTCAAGCTTATGACCTTAAAAGAGCGCTTCTAGGGAGGCAACCCGAGCTTCCTATCCCTTTTTACCTCTTTTTGCGTGCTTTTAGTTGCTTTTATGTGTTTTTGGTGTGCTTATGTGTTTTAGTTTAGTTTAGTTTAGTTATTAGTTTAATTTTTGAAGCCTAGATAAGAGCCTAATTCATGCTTTAGACTAAGTGGTGTATTTAATAGATATTTAGGAGGGAATCGTGCTTAATTAGCAATAATAATAATAATAATAATTAATAATTTAAGATTAATTAAGGAAAAACGAAAAAAACCAGCAAAATAGGTCACCCAAAGCACCATTCGAGTGGAGCGCTCAAACCCCATCTTCCTATATGCGCCTGCATTATAGATTAGAAGAAAAAGAAAAACGTGAAAACGACCCAGCCCATGCAGCCCTTAAAGGGCTTCTGAACCCTACGCCCGCAACAACCCCCTCACGCGGTCCATCAGCCTTTTTCTTTCTTTTTTTCAAGTGGGCCCGATTTTGGTGGTTTTTCTTCGTTCCTCTTCTTTTTATTTCTTTTTATTATTATTATTATTATTATTATTATTATTATTATTATTATTATTATTATTATTATTATTATTATTATTATTATTATTATCTTGCTCCCTCTTTCACCTAATCTCACCATTAAAACCCCAAAAACCTTAACACCTAATCACCCATATCTCACTCATTACTACTCCAAATCACCCCAAATTTTACAAAACACTCATCTCATCATCCTAAAAAATCTCTTGACGTTAGAATTTGCAAAAGTAATTAATTTCACCCCCAACAAGACTCGAAAATTTTGAAGGTTTTTGGTTTTGATTTGTGGTGTTCTTCCTCAAATTAAGGTATAAGCTTCATTTTACCCATATTTTATTAATTTTTTGAAGTTTTCATAATTTTTAATTTTTTGGGTACAATTATTATGAATTAATTTTGTGATTATAAACTTGATTTTTGTTGTTTATGGATGTTTCTCAGTTGTTCTTAAGCTTCAATTTCATGCTTATAATTGCAAATTATGATTAATTTGAAGTTTTGGATGTTATGATTATGATGGATTGTGGGATGAATTTTGTGACTTATGATGTGTGATTCATTCAAGCTCATTATTCTAATTGCTTTAGAGCAATGTTAATTAGCTTCATGATTCAACAGTATTGCTATTATAATTGCTTGTAATATTATTTGTCCATGAGTTAGTAGCAAAGTTTTTGGTTATCTTTCATTGATTATAAGTCATGCTACTTAATTGAATTAATTTAGCATTCAATTATAGAATGATTTGAGTAAGTTGGGTTAGTTTGTGCTTGAATGCTATAGAATTTTGAGTTGAGAAGTTTTTGGAGATATTTTTGGATGGAAATTGAATTAATGGTTGAAGTGATGTTTATTGTTAATGTTGGAATTAGGAAGTTACCTTGGTTATTTATAATGCGCAATGGTCATGAAGTTGCCTATTGTTGGAAATTAGTTGGAGAATTTGTTTTTAATGGAAATTTGTAGTTTTAATGGTTTAGCACAAAAAACAAACGGATCGTCGCGAAATTTTCGCTTGATTTGTTTGTTCTTTGATTGATTGATTACTACAACTAATTTGCTTTGACATGTTCCGAAGTTATTCCCATTCTAGAGTCTAATTGCAATATCACTAGATGATTTACCACTAGCCCTTACCTTCTTTTCAATAATGTTGTTTTAAGCTATATAATCTTTAATACATCTTTGGTTTTCATGGATTTGTTTCGCAGATAATGAGGAAAATCGTCAGAATACTTTTTGGAGGAGGCCCTACAAAGTCATAAAATAACTAGGGCATCATCTTCATCTTCCAAGGAGGAATAACTAGGGCACCACCAACTAGCAGGCAAGAAAGGCAAAGGAAGCTCTAGAAGCTTTCTAAAAGAACAATTAGGTCGACAAGATTCTTTCACAAGGAAAATTGTGATTGATTGGGTATTACAGATCAAGTTATGAGGATGCATAAACCAAATCGGATGGGGGGAACTGGATAATGGTCGGCCCAGATAGTAGGACACAGTAGTTGCCCCACACCTATAGGGAGCTCACCCTTGAGTTCCTCTCCATCTATCACTTCAAAGTAGCCCAGGACACCCCTTTAGCTGAAAGAAAGGGGGAGATTAGCTTTACCATATTTGGGCAATATTATGAAATGGATATCAATGAGCTCAACCAGCAGTTTGTGTGGAATAAAGAAACAAGGTTTGGTCTACCATAGAGAATGAGTGGGCCCTCATCTAGAAGGGGCATGGTGGGACCATATCAGAGACGGTAGCTCTCCTTACGCTTCCACCGCGACAAAAGCATCAGAGCTCCAACATCCTACCCTCCAACACTTTTTCAGATACTTGGTCTATTGTCTTTTCTCGAGAGGGGAGCTCGGCCAGGTCTACTCGGATGAGATTTGGCTTCTTTGGATGGTTACCTAAGGATATGCTAGACAACCTTTGCACTACAACTTTGTGTTCTTTTTAGCCTGTCGGTTCGCAGAAATAGCCGAAGGAATCACAAACACTGGTACCATTTATATAGAGGGTATGATTACGTAGTTGCCCTATTCCTTAGGTCATGTGGAAGATATCCATCAGCTTCACCCCTTAGAAGAGAACCCCTACCTTGACTTTGGTACCCTCTATGCTGAAAACTTCTTAAGACACTATCAGAGAGGACACCAGGAGAGGCTTGTCTGGTGTATTAGGGAGATTTCTTGGTGCTACCTTCCCAATGCTTATGCTAGTATTCCTTATCAAGAGCACCCTTATGGCCAGAGTCCTTGAGGATCCTATCCGATAATATCCCACTACAGGAACGGGCCGACTTCGAGAAGAGGGCAGTCCAAATGGTTAATATGATACAACAGGCCTGAGCACAAGGACCACCTTAGCGCCAGCAAGCTCCACCTAGGATAGATCCTCCCCGCCACAGCTATACAGGGTAATCTTCCTCCACCTTCGATATGACTCCCCTTATGAACCGTTTAGATGACATGAAGCTTTACAACCGGCAACGATTTAATAGAGCAGACCCTACACTTAGACAACTCCGTACTGATGTAGATCTTTTGCAAAGAGTCCAGTGGAGGGAGCACATGAGCAATGTAGAAGTGAGGACGGTCCAAGGGTCCTCTAACCATCCAAACTGGCCGCCTACATATGATGCAGACACCGAGCCTACCTCCTATACTTTCTAGGCCTTCTATGACCAGTACTATCCTAGGTATTGGGGTCTTGGTCAGTAGTAGAGCTTGGCTTCTTCTCCTTCCATTCATTCTTCATGCTTATGTGTCCCGGGATGGGACAATGTTCAATTTTGGAGGAGAGTTCATTTCCTTTGTATATGAAAAAATTCCAAATAAATATATGAAAAAATACAAAAAAAATCAGAAAAATCAAATTAAAAAAAAAGAAAAAAAATATTTAGTTTAGTTGTTTTCTTTTAACCTTTTCTCTTGGAGTTTGGTTTGTTTTTCCTTTTCAGCTTTGATTTCAAGCAGGATGTATTCTGGGAAATTGTGCTTTTAGTGGACTCTTGCTTGGAGTAGGAACTTGGTTTGGTTAGATCAATCTGACTCTTTTTTCTATTATTTTTGTGTGGTTTAGTTAGTTTTATCGCTTTCATAGTTTAGTTTTATTGCTTTCGTAGGACTGTTGCATGGTTAATACTACTGATTAGGAGTAGAAGTTTACATGTGACTAAAAAGAATGTACAGTTTTTTTTAAAGATTAATTCTAGAGAGAGTAATTTGATTAGTTGGTAATTCTCGTCCCAGCTTGAGTTTATTTTGAGAAATTGACTATTCATACCCCTTGATATTTTTGATAACTTTATGACTCTTGACTGCGGATGAATTCACATGTGTGATTTGCTGGCTATAACTTGACTTTAATTGCTAGAATTCCTTGTATTGGTCAACTCTTTCAACCTTGCTTGGGTCTTAGACTTGAACTGTGTTAACGGGAGGATATGAGCCACTTTTGTTTATATGGTTTTTTATTATTTTTCTTTCATGTGTGCTCAGTTCTTGGTGCAATTATGATCTTGGGTTTGACCTTGGATTCTAGTAGCTTTAGTTGTGGATTTATGCATGTTGCGAATGATGAAAGGCTTTCATTTCTTGTATGAGCCTTCAGAGTTACATATTTCGGCCATTTAACCATATATCCCTATAATATTGCATAATGCACCATATACCCTCAATGTTTCTGGGATGCACCATATGCCCTTGAACTTTAAACTTAATTCAGAATATACCCTTATTTTGCTAATTTTACTCTAATTTCCTCTAAATTAAGATATTAAATTTGACTAACTATTATTTATAATAATTTAAATCAATTACTTATATTAATCAATTTAGTTTTACCAAAACCACCACTCTCCTTCATCATTACCTACTCATCACTCCCACTCACCTTCTCCTTCTTCCTCCTCTCTCTTTCTAAAAACCCCACTTCAACTTCATCTCCTCTTCAATGGACCCATTTTCACAAAAATGCATGAATGTTTATCATACCCACCACCACATCACCATCCCAAACCAAACGCCAACCATCAAACCCACCAAACCAAAATCTAGTAAATTCGAACCCTCCCACCCCAAGACCCATCAAGTTAAAAACCCCAAAAGCCATGGCAAATGTTTTGCGCACCTTGAATGCTCTAGTAATGTTTTGGTGAAATGAATGTTTTGAATTGTAAATGATATATTAGGATGGTGATGGTAAATTCAAAGGCAAGGAAGTGTTTGATTCTTTAAAATAGTGATTATCAAATTGAGTTTTAGGAAATTTTTGGTTACTTGTCTTAGAATCAATGGGTTTTGAATTTGTTGGGTTTAATGGTGATGGATTTAGAATATAGGTTTGGTTGTGGTCACCGTGGGTTTGGTGGTCGTGGACGGATTTGGGTTGTAGGTTTGATGGTGGTCACCACGCATTTGATGGATATGGGTTTGGGTTGTGAGGTGGTGGTGGTGGTGGGTGAAATAATTTAGATAATTAAATTAATTAGTTTAAGTTAAGATAATTAATAGTTAATTATATTTAATTTTTTTAATTAGAACGTAATCAAATTAAATTTAGAAAAACAAGGGTACCTTGTGAATATAGTTAAATGTTTAAGGGCATATGGTGCATTTCAGATTCAATGATGGTATATGATGCATTTTACAATAGTTTAGGGGCATATGGTGAAATAGCCGTACATATTTTAGACATTCCATCACATATTTTCCCTTGTTCCTGTATTTTGAGATTTTTATCCTTCATTTGTACTTTTAGCCACATTACATCCTCATGATTCATTTTTGTTTATGGTGCCCAAGCTTGGCTTGGGGGGTGAGGTGGCTTTGGAATTGTTATGGTGTTGTTGATATACATTTTATGGTGTTATTGGAGGATTGTTGGTGAAAATTTGTTGGAATTGCTGTTTAGTGAGGTTCTTTTGATTACAGGTTTCACATTAATGCTCTGCATACCAATGTTGCTATTGGAAGTTATTTGAAAAGTTATAATTTATATGTAGCTGTAACACCCTGGAATTTCCTACCTTCCCTCTCTAGATTTTCTGGAAAACATATTATAAATAATCAATAATTATATTTATTAAAACTCCTAAAGAACTGGGAAAAACTAAAGTATTACCGCCACCGTGATAACGGCTAAGGCATTTATCAAAGTAATACAGCAAAAGTGTTTAAAGTCAAAAACAATTTAAAACATGAACTCAAACATAATCTCAAACTAAAATCAAAGAAAAACAAAAAGAAAATCAACTTAAAACTCTATTACACTTCGGAACCATATTAATGGCCCTTCAAAACCAAAAACTTTAAACTTCGGAAATAAAAACAACATCCAACGTAACAATAGTTAATTAAGTCCATAAGCAAATAAATTAAGAAACTACGAAGACTACAAGCAAGCACTCCCACTCCAGCCCAGCATGATTGAATTATGCCCACTTGTACCTGTAGCTTTCTCTTATTCTAGACAACTACTCGCCAACAAGTGGGTCATCGTAGGTCCAAGTCCAAGACAAAGCCATGCACACGAAACAAACAGTCAGCAAAGCCGAGTACGTAACTACTAAAGACTATGTAGCATGATTAAAATAAAATAAAAGTAAAGCATACATACATCTTACCTTTGACAACTCTTCACCTGTGCATAGACTCAACTTAAACAATTTAATTATCATATATAAACTTTGGATTTCGCATCGAACGGGATTTCTTTCCCTTAAAATCACCTTATTTGGCACCAACTTGGGAGCAACTCCAAGAAGGTATTACCTATGTCACCTAAAGTGACAAAATTCCAGCGCATTAAAAATATAAAAAGAGTACAACGTCTTGTACTCCAATTAGAAGTCATAGATCAATGTTCCATACGACTCCCCCCATTGTTCATACTCAAGGTATATATGTTCCAAGAGTTTTGGTGTGAATCCTCTTTCACTTTACGTGATTAACCGGTTTAACAATATTATGACTCACATACAACATCACATAAAAACATGCATAGAATCTAACAAAACCATATTAATTATCTTTGATTTAAGGTGATTCTAAAGTAATCTTGTGTGTCCTTTAATTGAACTAAACTTCCTTTACCACACATTAACTGTGAGTGGCTAACTATTTACCTTTTTCCTTGACCACACATTAAACTGTGAGTGGCAACATGTATAGAAATATTTGCTCATCAACTTCTATTAACTATATGAATAAAAATTCACGAACTGCTTTTCATGTTGATTAAATAACTAATTGATAAGCTGAAATTTGACATGTATTTTACCCCCGATCCCGATTGATTTTTAGCTCTAATAAGACTCTTTTGAGCCATTTCTACTAACTTTTGCTATTTCGAGTGTTTGTTGTGCTTTTTATAGGATTTTACAGGAATTGATGATTTATTATTGTTTTCCGAGCCTTTTGAAGCACTTGAAGAAGTTAGTGAAAATTTTAGGTCATTTGGGAAGCTTTACTAAGGATTAGGAGCATTAAGGAAGGAATTAACTGAAGCAATTAAGGAAAACGAGCAAAGAAATCAAAAACGAAGCAAAGGAGGCTACCCGCCCGGGTAGAGGCAGCGCGCTCGAGTGGGGGTTGCTCGCCGGGACCCCTCCGGGCGGGTCGCTCCGATGAGGCTTTTTCACGCGGTTTTGGTTTGTTATACCTTAGTATATAATGTTTTGTACTCCAAAATCCTAGATGACGTTTTTAATTATTCACAAACCCTAGTTTAGGCAAAAATTCTCTCTAAGTGTGGAATGCTTTTCAATCATTCAATTCAATAATATTCAGGTTTCATTCAATCTTAATTCTTGTTATTTATTAATGTTTAGTTTTAATTTTAATTTATGCTTTTAGTTTTAGTAGTTTCATGCTTAGATTTAATTCTATAACATTTGTTAAGTTATTTAATTTAATCATGTTTAGAGTTTTGAATTCTATTATTGATTTAGTTTTTGTATTTTCAATTATGAGTGAGTAGTTCCCTTTTTAGGACTAGGGGATCTATAGATTGATTTTGATGTTTTGCTTATAATTGCTAGTTTGACTATTAATGTTCTTGAATTCCTGTTGTCAACTTTTATTGCTTTCAGTTAAATACTGGCCAGGTTTAACTGTTAGTTTGATATTGGTGAAATCGATACCAAGAGGTAAGATTACCACAATTAGATCATAGGGACAGTAGGCAAAACGAGTCTGAGTGAGCGAAAGCCATTAGAGGAGTTTTGAAGGAGACTAGATTCAAGAGAATTAGTGAACCTTAATTCAAGGAAATTAATAATATGTTAATCGATTGTGTGCAACTCATTTGTTAATCTATGGTGAACCGATGTCCTGGGCTTAGTTATAGATTTTTTCCCTAATCAATTCATTTCTAGTATTAGTTAACTTTGTAGTCATATCCCAATATTCAAAGGCCCATTACGGCAAAGTGACTTTTTCGAATTAGTAGAATTGCTTGCTTCCCTGTGGGTACGATCCCTACTTCCCTATCTACATATTTAGAGTAGTAGGTTATTTTTTTATGCTAATCAACTTAAATAAATTCCTTTCCTCTTTATTAAGCTATTGGCCAGCTTTAAACTAATTATAACATTCCAACTCAATCTTGAAGAATTTATATTACTATAAATGTGGAATGTCAAAATAATATAAAATCATGCTTCTAATACTTT
This sequence comes from Suaeda aralocaspica, assembly GCA_016808085.1. NCBI lineage: Eukaryota > Viridiplantae > Streptophyta > Magnoliopsida > Caryophyllales > Amaranthaceae > Suaeda > Suaeda aralocaspica. The sequence goes on along the minus strand of PYUH01000373.1, from coordinate 1,348,756 downwards.
CATAAACTTGTCATACATGTCAATTCACAATCAAATCAGGCAAAACAACATATCATATGAGATCAACCAAGCATGAATTCTAATTTTTATGTCTGCCTTTAGTACTTACGTACCTTGTGTTGTAGTGGTGATCCGCCACAACTTCTAGAAGTCAACTAGATCGAAGTCTCCTACATAGAGAAATCGGAACTAAATTAAAATCTTGTTGACTAAGTTCTACAACAACTCTAAACTAACTTTCTACATTGGAAATTTGTCCAAAACATTCCCTACATGGTCTCTATTCGATTCAATACTTTATTTCAGTTTTTCCATTGCAAAATACTTGATTTTCGGTAATTTTCCAAAAATGACAGCTTTGTAAAATTCCTGAAAAACACTCTAAAACCTTTCTAAATATCATATTTTTATCATAAAATATTATAGTCATGTCCTAATTAAGATCAATATACAATACTTAGATGCATTAAAAACAATTATAACTTACTATGTCACATGTTATTACTTTTATTGGGCATAATTATGTGTTAATAAAAATTTACGGCTTTATTTATGTATATAAAACTCATAAAAATATCATAAATTCATCATAAAACTCTTTTACAATCCACTATCAAGATCATGAATCAAATCTATGCTTTAGAATAATTTTTCATAAGATAAAACATGTTCAGAATATTCAATCCATTGATTTTCATGATTGCAAAATTTGGACAACAATATAATTCAACTTTAAAACCTTTAAAAATCAAACTATACTTCATAAAATCATCATTAATTCACCCAGCAACAATTCATGATCATAATATTGCAGTTTAAATCATTAAAATCCATAAAATCAAGAATTTCATAAACCCTAATTTAAAATTTCATGATAAAACAATTAAAGTCATGCTTTATACTAAATCATAAATGTATAAAAACATGATTAAAACTATAGAAACATGATTATTAATCATAATTATAAATATGAATTTCCAAAATTGAATCAAAAAGAAAAAGAAAAGAAATTTTATTTTTTATTTTTTTATAAAAGGTTCGAAACTCCCAGGGGAGAAAGAAGGAAGGTGGCCAGCTGGTGGATGCCGGCTGGCAATGGCGCGCAGCGTGGCAGAGAGAGGAGGAGTGACGGCGAGGAGAGGGAGGCTGTAGTTTTTTTTCGGCCTTTTTTTTCTTTTTCTCTCAAAATTTTTGGAATTCTAATTGTAACACCTTGGAATTTCCTAACTTTTTACTTCTTATTTTTCCGGAAAACATATTATAATTATTACGGATTATATTTTTTAAAACTTCTAAATATGAAAAAACCAAAGTATTACCGCCACCGTGATAACGGCTAAGGCATTTATTAAATTACTACAGCGGAAGTCTTAAAACCAAAACAATTTGAAACTAACTTCAAAACCATCTCAAAAAAAAAATTAACTTTAAACTTATTACACCTCGGAACCATATTAATGGCCCTTAAAAACCAAAACCAAAACTAAAAGTTTTTAGAAATAAAACAAAATCCAAAATAAGTGTTAGTCATTCATAACCAATAAAATAAAGTAAAGCTACAAAACATAGCAAGCGCTCTCACTACAGCCCATCATGAAATGACTTATGCCCACTTGTACCTGCAGCTTTTATTTTACTAGACAACTACTCACCACAAGTGGGTAAAGGGTCAAGTCCAAGACAAATCCATGCACACAAAACAAACAGTCAACAAAGCTAAGTACATAACTACTAAAGACTATGCAACAATCAATAAGAAATAAAACATGCGCTCAACTTACCTTTGACAACCTTTTACTTGTACATGGACTCAATTAAATTGATTATTATATTTAAACTTATGGATCCTGCATCGAACGGGTTTCCTCCTTACAAAAAATCATCGCCCTATTGGGCACCAACTTGGGAGCAACTCCAAGAAGGTATTACTATGTCACATAAAGTGACGGATATCCAACGCATTAAAAATAGAAAAGAGTACAATGTCTTGTACTCCAATTAGAAGTCACAAATCACTGTTCCATACGACTCCCCCCATTGTTCATACTCAAGTTATATACGTTCCAAGAGTTTTGATGCAAGCCCTCTTACACTTTACGTGATTAACCGGTTTAGAAATGTTATGACTCACATCCAACATCACATAAAGACATGCATCAAATCAAGCAAACCAAATTGATTATCTTCAATTTAAGGTGATTAAAAATTAAACTCATGTGTGTCCTTTAATTAAATTGAACTTCCTTTACCACACATTAAGCTGTGATTGGCAACATATCTAAAATAATTGCTCATAACTTCTTTTAATCATGTGAATAAAAATTCACAACTACCTTTCCTGTTGATTAAGTAACTAACCAACTCAAAAATAATTTCCTTTCTTGATTAATAAATTATTGGCCAAATTAAACTGATCATAACATTCCAATTCAAGCTTATAAAAATTTATATTACTATTTAACATAGAATGTCAACATACTACAAAATTAAGCTTCTAATAAACTTGGCATGCACATAAATTCATGATTCAACAAGCATAACAATATTTCATACAATCAAGGCTCATCAAAGCATGAATTCTAGTTCCTGTGTTTGTCTTTAGTGCTTACGTACCTTGTAAAGTAACGGTGCTCTGCCACAACTTCTAGAAGTGGACTAGTTCAAAATCTCCTATATAAGGAAAAACTGCAACTAAATTAAAACCTTGTTGACTAAGTTCTACAACAACTATAAACTAACTTCTATATTGGAAACTCGTCCAAAACATTCCTTATGTGGTCTCTAGTCAATTCCATACTACACTTTACTTTTCTATTGTATGATTACTTGGTTTTCGGGACTTATGCTTTATAAAACCTTAATATAATTTTTATGCCACTTAAGAAAAGTGGACAGCAATATAAAATTACCAAAACTCCTTGAAAAGCTTCAAAAACAACATAAAATCAATCATATAATGTATTACTTAATTTATATGATCAACTTATGCTAATTACATACTTTAAAAGCCTAATTATTCACTTTATAAATTCTCGTCAGAATGCTAAACATGCTTAAAATCACTTTTAAACTTCATAAAACATACTAAAAATTATATGTAACATCATAAAATTCATATGTGATCATACTAGCATAATATGAACAAGTAAAACTTACTTTAACTTGTTTTTATAAAAATTTCAGATTTATTTATTAACTTTAAAGTCATGAAAAACTCATAAAAACATCATAATTTCATGGTAAAACTCTTCTACAATCAACTAACATAATTATGAAACCAACCTATGCTTTAGAACAATTTTTCATAAGCCAAAACATGTTCATAATATTTATTCAATTGAATTTCATGATTAGAAATTTTGGACAACAATTTATTTTATTTTCAAAGCCTTTAAAAATCAATTTAAACTTCATAAAATCATCATAAATTCACACAACAATAATTCATGATCATAATATTGAAATTTAAGTCATAAAAACTCATGAAAAATAATAACTTTCATGATTTACAAACCCTAATCTAAAATTTCATGAACAACAATTTAATTCATGCCTTAAAAAAATCATAACTTTATTAAACATGATTAAAACTCATAAAAGCATGATTAAACATAAATATGAACATGAATTTGCAAGATTGAATTAAAAAGAAAGAAGGAGAAAATTTTTATTTATATATATTAGAATTCAAAAATTTTTATTTATATATATTAGAATTCAAAAAGAAAGATTGAAAAATTATGAACATAAAATATTATTTATGAACACAAATAATTACTTTCAATCAAAACTTATTTATTATTTATTTTATTTATTATACTATTATTAATTTCTTTTTATTTAATATTCCAATTGAACATAATTTTTCAATCAAAATATTAAAATCATATGAATAAAATACAAAAATACTTTCTTAAAATACGTGAAAATGTGGGGTATTACACTAATTCATCAAAGTTGCAAATTAAATATGAAATTTTGGGTTTTAAGGGGTATTTATAGGCCCCAAAGTAGGATTTGGTGCAATTACCTAAACATCCTTAATGTTTGAGATTACTTTTATGCCTTTTTTTAAAACAATTTAGGAAACTCTAAAATTTCCATTTTTAGAAACTTTTCAAAATATTCAATAAAATATGAAATATTATTTAGAAACGTAAAATAATTACTTTGATTAAAATTTATTTAAATTTCCTTTCTTTAATATTTTTATTGAACTTAATTTCTCAATAAAAATATAAAAAACATACGTACGTATAAAATACGAAAATAACTGCTTAAAATATGTGAAAATATGGGGTATTATAGTACCCTAGTTATGTGTGTATGATGATTTTGTCTATTTTATTTTAATTGAGCAAAGACAAATCATTAAGAGTTGTGACCTTAATGTTCTAATTATGCTTGAAAAGTAAGAAAAAAAATAATAAAAGCATGGGTAAGTTCAAAAGAGCAAAAAAATTGGAAAAAGAATGAAATAAAAATAAGATAAAAATTCAAAATTCAAAAGGAATGAAATTTATGAAAAAGAAAAGAAGTTTAAAGCTTGTACTTGTGGATATAGTTGGTTGCCTTTTGATTTATGAGAATTGTGGTGTTGATGTGAATTTAATTTGAAAAGAAGTTTAGTTTGGTTAGATTTGGTTGAAATTGGTTGTTGAAGGAAGTTGTTGATATGTTTTGGAGTTGTTAGCGATTTTCTTTAGTTTTATGCGCGTATATCCCACATTCCACCACATTATCCCAAATTTATCTTACCCATCACCCTAGCCACGTTACAAGGTTATAAAAGTCCTTTCTGATCTTCATGCACATGATATGGTTTTTTTGTGAAGTGAATCCTTTGTCAAGGTTGTAGAATGTTACCTGCATTTTGAGTCGACATTTAGGATGAGTGAATACCCTTAAACACTTGCATGAGGGTGTGACATGTGGGATTTGGATGCCTCAAATTTGCAATCGAACACACTTTACATTTGCATTCCATCTTTGGTTGGGAGATGAGGGTTAGAGCTTCATTAATATAACCTCATAATTAAATGTGTGGAGTTACAACCCGTGAGCTACTTTAGTCATCGATCCATTAAACTTCCTTGGTTGGTTTTGTTGAATTGTATCTAGGAAGGATGGTAATTGGGTGCTTGATTGGTTGGCCTTAAACCATGTGTCTTGGGATGTTCTCTTGAGTTGGAATGGCTATTTAGTTTTATGGGGTGTAGTTGGTTTATATGTTAGCTAGGGACGAGCAAAGGTTCAGTTTCGGGGAATTGGATATAATGGTTAATTTGTTTGACTGTTTGTTTAAGTTGAGTCTATGCACATGTAAAGAGCTATCAACGGTAAGGTGTATGTATGCTTTTATTTTATTTTATCTTAGTCTTGTTGCATAGTCTTTAGTAGTATGTACTCAGCTTGACTGTTTGTTTTGTGTGCATGGCTTTGTCTTGGACTTGGCCCTACGATGACCCACTTGTTGGCTAGTAGTTGTCTAGAATAAGAAAAGCTACATGTGCAAGTGGGCATAAGTCATTCATGCTGGGCTAGAATGAGAGTGCTTACTTTGTAGTCTTCGTAGTTCTTAATTTTATTTGCTTATGGAATTATCTAACCATTATTTGGATGTTGTTTTGTTTTCGAACTTTAAGTTTTTAGTTTTGAAGGGATATTAAGATGGTTCCGAAGTGTAATAAAGTTTTAAGTTGATTTTTCTTTTGGATGTTGGTTTGATTTTAGTTTGAGATTATTTTTGAGGTTTAATTTTTTAAATTGGTTTTAGTTTTAAAGACTTCCGCTATAGTACTTTGATAAATGCCTTAGCCGTTATCACGGTGGCGGTAATGCTTTGGTTTTTCCTAGTTAATTAGGAGCTTTAATAAATATATTTCTTTAATATTTATAATATGTTTAACGGAAAATCTAGAGAAAGAAGTTAGGAAATTCTAGAGTGTTACAGAAGAAAATCGCCAACAACTCCAAAGTATATTAACAACATCCTCCAAAAACCAATTCTAACCAAATCAAACCAAACTTCTTTTCAATACTAATCACACCAACACCATAATGGTCATAAAACAACAAATTAACCAACTAATTCACAAGCATTCAGTTACTTCTTCCTTTCTTTTCAATTTTTTTGAATTTAAATTTGAATTTTCTTTATTACTTGAAATTATACTTTCCTTTCCTTTTCTACTTTTAACACATATAAACTTCTGGGTTTACGACCCTTAATGACCAGTCTTTGCTAATAAAATAAACAATAGACAAAATCATCACACATACATAACTGCGCTCTATATAAAATATAACTTCAACTTCGCAAAATAATATAATAACCCAGATATCAGTATACAGAGCCTTAATGTGAAACATATTCATAAATACTCACTAGACAGCAATTCCAACAATTTTTCACCAGCAATCCTCCAACAACAATAACAACACCATCAAATGCATCAAAACACTACACTTAACTCAAAAAACTCTCCCAAGCCAAGCTTGGGCATACATTAAAATCAATGAAGTGCAGTTAAACAAGGTTGTAAAGTGGCTATAAATACAAATGAAGGATAAAAGCTCAAAACATAGGATCAACAAAAAACATGAGAAGGAATACCTATAATGTGTAAACCTAAAAGAAATGAAAGTTTCTCACCATCCACAACATGCACAAAACCACTAATAAAGCTACTAGAAACCATTGTTAAACCCAAGATCATAATTGTACCAGGAACTAGGCACACATAAAAAAATGATAAATAACAGTATAAATAAAAGTTGCTCAAATCCTCCTGTTAACACAACTTAAGTCCAATATCCAAGCAAGTTTGAAAGGGTTGACCAATACAAGTCATAGCCAGCAAATCACGCATGTGAATTCATCCACGATCTAATAGCATAAGGGGTACATGAATAGTTAAGTACTCAATAAAACTCAAGGTAGGGCGAAAAACTAAGAAAACAACACATTCTTTTTGTGTTGCAAGCAAACTCCCATTCTTCTTGAATTCTACAAATCAAGCAACGATCCTAAGAAAGCAATAAATAACTGAACTACAAAGCAATTAAAAACTAAACTAAGAAAGCATAAAAACTAACTAAAATAAAGTAAAAAAAACACAGCAAAAATTAAAGAAAAAGAGAGTTAGAATGATCTAACCAAAACAAGCTCAAATAAAAGCAAGAATCCAATAAGCACAAATAAACTACAAGAATAAATCTCGCTCGAAATCAAACATGAAAAGGGAAAAACAAACCAAACTCCAAAGAAAAGGTTAAGGAAAAGCAACTATAACTAAACACTCTTTTTTATTTATTGTATTTTCCTGATGATTTTTTTTGTCTATTTTTCTGAATGCAAAAATAAAATAATTACATATATAAATATGAAACTCTCCCCCCAAACTGAACATTGTCTCGTCGATCCTGGGACACAAAACCATGAAGATTGAATGAGGAATGGAAGCCCGAGCCCCTTATTTCGAACGAGGACCTCGATAGGAAGGGTACGTAGTATTGGTCGTACAAAGATTGGAAAGGATAAGAGGAAGGCTCGAACTCTAAGTCGTAGGATGGTGGCCAGTTGGGGTGATAAGTTAATATTTGATGCATATTTTACCCCCGATCCCGATTATTTTTAGCTCCAATATGGCTCTTTTGAGCCATTTCTACTAACTTTTGCTATTTTGAGTACTTGTTGTGATTTTCATAAGATTTTACAAGATTCGATGATTTATCGTTGTTTTCCGAGCCTTTTGAAGCACTTTAAGGGTTGGTAAAGAGTTTGAAGTCATTGGGGAAGCTTTACTAAGGATAAGGAGTATTAAAGAAGCAATTAAAGAATTAATTAAAGAAGTAATTAAGGAAAAACGAGCAAAGAAATCAAAAGACGAAGTAACCGGCTAACTAGTTGGGTCGAAGCAACGCGCCCGGGTAAGGGTTTTTCGCCCGGACCCCTTCGGGCGAGCTGCTCCGGAGGTCATTTTCACGCGGTTTCTTCTGTTTTGGGCCTTAGTATATAAGTCTTTTGTATTCCTAAACCTAAGTACGAAAATTCATATCATAATTTTTAGTTTTTAGCCCAAGCTTCCTCTCTAAAATTGTGAAGAATATTAATCATTCAATTCAATTCAATCGCGGTTTTATTTCAATTCCTTTTTCAATTATTTCTTTAATTATGTTTCTAATTTAAGTTTTTAATCCTTAGTTTAGTTTTAGCTTATGTTCTTAGTTTTTGTGCCCTAGTTTCATGTTTTAGATTTTGTTTATTAATTATTGTTAATTTGTTAGTTTTTATTATGTTTATAGTTTTATTTTCCTTTATTGATTTAGTTTCTTTAAATTCTATCATGTGTGAGTAGTTTCCTTTCTAGGGCTAGGGGAACTACGGATCGTTCCTGATGTTTTGTTCATGATTGTTAATTTGATTTTTGATGTTCTTAAATTCTTGTTGTCAATTAATGTTGCTTTCAGTTGAATACTGACCAGGTTTAATTGTTAGTCTGATACAGTCGAAATCGATACCGAGAGGTAAGATTACTGTAGGGGCCCCGGATTTTAGGGTCCCAAATTTTTTGGGTCACCTTTCCCAAACCGTCCATAGGTCGAGTAAGACCTACAAAAATGGCTTAAGGAAAGGTGAAATTTGCTTTTTTAGAAGTATTTTGCAACAAAATAGGAGCGCAGGAATTTCAGCCACACTGGCAACGTAGCGTGACAAAGTTTGTCACGCTGACTATGCGGCGCTGCAAAGTTTGTCACGCTGCAGGTGTAGCGCAGCAAACTTTGTGATGCTACGACATTAGCGTGACAAAGTCTGTCGCGCTACGCTATTTTAGTGTTTTTTTAAATTTTTAAGTATCTTTTTTCAAGTGAGATAATATCAACGAATACGGACGATGCTAGTAAGGAGTCGCCAATGAGTTCTAGGAATCAAACTCATAAACCGTGTATTTAGATTGATTACGAATGGGACACGAATATGGGACGATAATCTAAATTGCACGAATAACCCTTTCAATCCCATGGGGATGAATCTAAGTTATGATCATACGAACCAAAGGTTGGATTCGGGGGTGAAGGTACTAATATGGCGGAGTGCGTCATATTAGCCCGTAGGCGCCCATTACTAGTTTTCTCTCAATTATACACAACTTATATAAAAAACCACAAAATAATAATTTACAACCTAACACAAAATTACTATTATAATGGTGAAATCATATAAAACTAATTAATATAGTCAAATCGTTGTTAAGATTAATTCAAGGTTCCTAGCATGGTACAATTTGTCCAAAATTTATCTTAGTTTAATGTGATAAATTAATTCAAATTAATCCCATAAACAATAACATTGTAAAAAAAATGAAATAAATATACAAATAAATACAACAATAATACATAAAATTTAATTTAAGACTCTCAGAAAACTTACACTTCTCGCTTGATTATTGGTTCTTCGAGTATTAATTTGGACAAAGTTTCGAATTTAATTCGTAATAATAGGAAATTAACCCACTTTATTAGAAATGAAATAAAAAATAATTTGATGGAGAAAAGTATAAGTGTAAAGAGAAAAGGAGAAAAAAAGATAGAGTAAGTAGGTGTCACGCTACGCAGCTAGAGCTGGCTTGCTTGTCACGCTATTGCGTCAGCGCGACTTGCTGAGTTGCGCTACACTAAAAATCTTTCTGCTTTTTTTTTAAATGAAATATTGGGCTTATATAAAAATCCAATAATATAAATGGGCTTTTTAAAAAATATTTTGTAATTTAAGAAAAATAGTAAAATTAAGTCCAATAACATCAATTGTCCAATAATCTAGAGAAGTGGGTTTTATTGTTTATCATGGAGTCTTACCACGGGACCGGGGACTACATTAGGTGTCTACAATTACCACAATTAGATCATAGGGACAATAGGCAAAACCAGTCTAAGTGAGTGAGAGCCATTAGAGAATTTTTGAAGGAGACTAGATTTGAGAGAATTAATGAACCTTAGTTCAGGAAGTTAACAATCGGTTAATTAATTGTGTTGCAATTTATTGGTTGATCTGTAGTGAACCGACATCCTAGGCTTAGTTACTGTAATATTTATTGGGTTTAATTCCTTTCCTAGCAGTCATTAGTTCATTAGTCAAAACCCAATTCAAAGGCCCCTTATGGCTGAGTAACATTTTAGAGTTAGTAGAATTACTTGCTTCCCTGTGATACGATCCCTACTTCCCTGTCTACATAGTTAGAGTAGTAGGTTATTTTTGATAGGTATATGACTGTCCCTTCCAAAGTTTGGCGCCGTTGCTGGGGAGGCAATTGTTTAATTTCTACTAATCGGGTTACTTTGTCATATTTTTGTTTTTCTGATTTTGTCTCAAGGAACCCACTGTTCTTTGAGACAATTCTTACAGATATCTCCGATTTTAGTTTGTGTGCAGGTACTAGGTTTGCATGCCAATTTGGATTGATCCTGAACCAGAACGGTCATTGCATAAGCGGAGTCATAGGAGGAAGTGGAGATTGTGGAGAGTTATTCTTTCTAAAAGGATACTATTGGAAGTGTCACAACTCTTTTCTGATTCGAGCATTTACGAGAATTCTAATAGGGAAGAAATGGCAAAGTCACATATTAACGAAAACAACATACAGAATAATGATGCGCAGCCGCCACCACCGCCGTTGCCGCAACCATGATCGCTGAAGGATTATTCCCAGCCAGTTTTGCAACAGTTGGAGGTGGTTATCGGTCCCTGATACTGAGGCTCTAAATTTTGAACTGAAGCCAGCTTTGATGAATATGGTGGAAAGAAATCATTTTGCAGGAACTTTAATGGAGGATCCGATGTTGCATTTGAATAACTTCCTCCAGTATTATGGTACAATCAAGCAAGTTGGGGTCTCTCAGGACTACATTTGAAGGATGATGTTCCCGTTCTCATTGAAAGACAAGACTCGTACTTGGTTGAATAGTCTTAACATGGATAACATCAATAGTTGGGAAGAGTTGGCTCTTGTATTTCAAAGGAAATATTAACCTCTAGAGCGAACTGCAACCCTTCGGAGTAAGATCACTAATTTCAACTAAGAGTCATACGAGACATTGTATGAAGCATGGGAGAAGTTCAAGGGTCTATTGAGATTGTGCCCACATCACGGTCTTGAGAAGTGGTTCCTGGTCCAGTCATTCTATAACGGTTTAGGGAATGAGAGTCGGACATTGCTAGATTCAGCTGCCAGTGGTCGATTTATGAACCAAGAGGTTAATCCTGCATATGAGTTGATCGAAGAAATTGCTATTCATAATTCACAGTTTGGCAATCCCAGAGGGCATTCGAAGAAAGGTGGAAAGCATGTGGTTGATGATAAATACGAAAGTTTAGCTTCACAGGTCAATGCCATAAGCCAGAAGCTCGACAAGATTAGTACTACAACTCCTTCGCCATCACCTATAACTGTGATGGCTGCACTCTCGAGATGTAAAGAGCCATTCTGCGATTCCTGTGGTTCATTCGGTCATAATTCCCAATCATGCCATAGTTCAGTAGAGCAAGTGTGTGCGTTCCAAGCCTACAAGAACAATCTGTTCTCCAATACATGCAATACAGGGTGGAAAAATCATCCATACTTTTCCTACAAGAACAGCAATAATGTGCAGAATCCACAGCAAACTATACCACCTCAGCAAGTTCACCAGCAGATGCAACGATTTGCACCACCACACCCACCAGGTTTCAGTAGACCACCATTGCCAGCACCACCGGCTCAACCTAATGGTGAAATTTCATAATTGAAGAATATGATGCTACAGATGCAAAAGAATATGGAGGCAATGCAGGCTCACAATAAGCAACTAGAAACCCAGCTCGCTCAGATTGCAAAGTCCACAGCTAAGCGACAGCAGGGACAACTACTTCCTCAACTAAATCCATCAGCTCAGAGAGAAAATTGCAACTCCATCACTACCAGAAGAGGGACCCACTATGAAGGTTCTAAGATGCCCACTGATGATGCTGATTTAGAGATAGGAGTGCAGACTAGTAAAACCAGCAAGGTGGTGATTGAGGAGATCGCAGAGCCTACACCTTCTAAGGAGAAAGATGCAGCGGAGAAGAGAGCTTCGGTAACCAGTTGATACATTGACACCTCCCAAGGTGCCACTACCCTTTCCGCATAAGGTAGACAAGAGTAAGAATGAAAATCACTTCCGCAAGTTTCTCGATATTGTTAAAAATTAGTAGGTTACTGTGCCTTTTACTGACTTGATTACACAATTACCTACATATACTAAATTTTTGAAAGACATATTGAGCAGGAAGCGCGAGTTGAGTTCCGTGGAGACTGTTGCTTTAATTGACGAAGGTAGTGCAATTTTGCAGAATAACTATCCACCTAAACTCAAGGATCCCGGAAGTTTTTCGATACCTTGTAACATAGGTCCACTTTTTATTGATAAGGCTCTATGTGATTTAGGGGCCAGTGTTAGTGTTATGCTGTTGTGTATTTGCAAGAAATTAGATATGGGTTCTTTAAAGTTTACTAACATTACCTTGGACATGACGGATAGAACTGTGAAATACCCAAAAGGTATTTTGCAGGATGTCCCGGTAAGAGTAGGAAAGTTTTTCATTCCCGTAGATTTTGTAGTATTAGATATGGAGGAGGATGCACACATCCCTATTATTCTTGGTAGGCCATTCTTAAATACTGCAGGAGTTGTTATTGATGTAAAGAATGGAAATTCGACTCTTTCTATAGGTGATGGGAAGATTACCTTCAACCTTGATAGTGCATTGAAAAGTCCTATGATGGAACAATCATGTCATGCAATTTATACTCTTAAGGAGATTATTCTTAATGACTTGCCTCGATCCCCTAATAAGGATCTTCTGGAGGCTCCTTTGTGTTTGGATTGTATTGCAGGTGATGAAGATAGTGTTAATAACAAGCTATGTCGATATAAAAAGAAAAGGAAATCCCATCCCAAGAAACGCTGGAAACCTCGAAAACAATCTTCTCATGCTTGTAATGTGATTACGACAAATGATGAGGTTTTTAACAAGGAACGTGAGGCATTTGAGAAACCAATAAATCCTAATCGTTTTGATTATCTAACTAAATGTGGTTCATTTTCACTCTTCGATCCTCCATGAGCTATGAGATAACATGGCCAAGCTAATGACCTTAAAGAAGCGCTTTGAGGGAGGCAACCCGTAGTTAGTTTAGTTTTTAGTAGTTTTTTTTATTAATCATTTGTACGGAGTTTAGCTTTATTCTTAGCTTTGGTAAGGAGGGTGAGGGACTAACAATGTTTTCCAAGTATTTTTGGTATTTTTATAGTTGAAAATTGAGCAAAAAGGAAGAAAAAGCACGAAAAGCGGCTTGCCTGGGGGGGGGGGTCCGGGTCAACAGCCGGGGTCCGGGCGCGCAACCCAAATTCCCAAACTTAGTTTTCTTTAATTTTTCCAAAATCCCAGACCCGGGCAGAAGGACGCCTTCCAAGCGTGTAGCCCTTCAACCCGGGCGCCCCCCCCCCCCCCCGGCGTGTCATTCCTTCTTCTTTCTTTTTCCTTTCTTTTTCTTTCTTCTTCTTTCTTCTTCTTTCTTCTTCTTTCTTTCTTCTTTTCTCACCTCTCATTATCTTATTATCCCCTTTTCTCTCTCTAAAAATCTCAAAACCTCCATACTCCCTTTCTCACTCTAAACTTCCTTCCTCTATATGTCCCTCTTTACGCACTCAAATTCACTCAAATCATCACCAAAACTCATAATTTTTCACTCTCTTTTAGATCTCCACCACAAATCTCTCAAAAAATTCTCTTGCCTCACATACCCTAATTTCCTCACTTCACATATTTACCTTCAACCATGGCACCAAAGAGACAACGAGCAGGACCTAGCACAAGGAACGAACCATAAGGCTTCGGACGGGATTCCACCTATTGATTAGTTACCTTTGGCTCTCAAGAACAAAATGCAAGATTTGAAAATTAAATTTGAGACATGTTACTACTACTCGTTTTTTAGATCATCAGTTGTTACGTGCTTTAGGTGTATATGAGGAAACGGAAGAATTGTTTAAATCTATGGGCATGCAGCGATTCTTTACTATGGATGACCCCACTTACCCCGACATAACCTATGAGTATATGTCAAGTTTTGAGATCGACCGCCCCAACCCCAAAGCACCTGTTAGAGGTGTTAGTTTTAGATTGTTTAATGTCGATCAGTATGAAACGATCAAAGATTTTGGAGCTATTTTTGAGTTAGCCAGTTGGGGGCGTGCTAGACCCCCAAAGGGCTTTGATGATGTTGCTTGGTGGTTTTCTTTGACAGGTGTACAGCTGACTAATTGGCAACATGCCAAAGCTAACTTGATCGACCAACCCTCTGCCACGATTACTCACCGTTTCCTTGTAGGGACTATCTTTGGTCGGTATGAACAGCATGAAGTTCATACCAGAGAGATATGGCGCCTAGGAAGGCACTTGGTAAAAAATTCCTTTCCTTATCGTCTTCATCTTCCTCCCTTATTTTCCATGCATTTACATACTCAGTGCAAAACCTATGCAGGAATTGATCGACGTGGCCAACCAACCATTAACAACATTGTTTTTGGTGGCCTACTGACTTATGTTGCTAGGTACTACAGGGCAGATTTTGAGTACCACCGGACCCCTGCTGTGGGGTCCCATACTTTAGATGCCCCTTACCTTAGCCAATGTGATTGGCCAGAATTAAGGGGAGCAGGCCGTATTCGATGGTACGTAGGGCCATCTAGGGGAGTTTATGTTATTCTCCCTAACTCTTCTTTGACTGGATTGTTGCTTGATCAGCAATCCTATACTATGCCTTTGGATAGCCATGCTGCAGGTTCTTCTGCAGGTACTCAGGCACAGAGCGGACCGAGTCAATCTCCTCAGTTCATGCCCCAACAGCACCAGCAGCAACCACCTCAGCAACAATCCCCTATGGACCCTGCCCCATGGCAGACTCAGATGAACCAGGTGCAAAACCAGTTTAACAACTTCCAGCTACAGCAGCAGCAGTACATGCAACGGTTTGATACTTTTGAGCAAGACTACCGTCTTGCCATATACCCCAGTTATGATCAGTACGTCTGTACCGGCGTAGTGCCTTCTGCTGGCCCCCACCCTTCATGGTACACTTTTAACCCTAGAGAGGGGACCAGTGGAGCAGGAGGAGTAGGAGGTGGTGGTAGTTATGATGATGATGATGACTCCAGTGAGGATACTATCACCTTCCTTCATGATTCTAACTGAGAGGAGTCCCTTACTTCCTTCAGCATGAAGACATGGCTAAGTCCGGCTTAGGGGAGGTAATTTTATTGCTTTATTAGTTTAGTTTTAATTGCTTTCTAGCGTAGTTTTTATTGCCTTCTTAGGATAGTCATATGGTTTGTACTACTTGTTAGAAGTAGGAGTTTATATATGACAAAAAAAATGTACTATTTTCATAGTTTACAGTTTTGTTTTGTTTTCAGTAGTTAATTTCAGATTGATTGATTGATTGAATGATATGTATGATGAAACTTTTTGAATGGTGACTTCCCTATGCCCCGCATTTTATTTAAAAATGTTTTCTATTGATTTGGGCATGTGATGAGTTATGCTTCGGGAATTGCCAACTCAGACTTGAACTTGACTTAGCTTGAAACAGTTTCTTATCATGCCATTATAGCCATGTGTAGAGTAGAGGCTTGAGCTGTAACGGGAGGATTTAAGCCGCATACATTATTATATGTTTATTTCTTTTCATGTGTGCTTAGTTCCTGGTGCTTGTATGATCCATGTTTTTGCTTTTGACTCTAGTAGCTTGGCTTTGGTGTGTTACATTTCGCGAGTGAAAAAAGGCATTCATTTCTTTTAGGAGCTTCTAGATTTTAGGCATTCCTTCATAATTATTTCCTTGGTCCTTATTTGAGCTTTTTACCCTTCATTTGCATTTTAACCACATTACAACCCTTTTTGGCCTTGTTCTATCTATAGATATATGCCCAAGCTTGGCTTGGGGGAGTTGTGGAGTTGTTTTTTTGTTGTTGTGCATTTGTTGGAGGTTTTGGAGGATGTGGAAAATTTTGGAATGTATGTTGTTAAAGTTTAATTATAGGTCTCACATTAAGGCTCTGCATACCAATGTCTAAGCTAGTTTATAATGAAGAATTAAAAATGTTATATGTCTTATATTGGCCTAGTTATGTATGTGTGATGATTTTGTCTTTGACATATCATTAAGAGTCGTGAGCCTAAGTTTTGAAAATTTTGAAAGTTTAAAAAAGGAAAAGAAAAGAAAAAGAAAAAAAACGAAAAATTGAAAAATGTTGAGAAAGAAAAGCTTGTGATTTTGGAGTTGTTGATTGTAAAGTTTTATGGTGTGATGTGATTCCATAAAAATTGGTTCGTTGTTGGAGTTGAATGTGGGATGTTGATCATTGTTTATGATATTTCATATGCGTATAGCCCGCATTTACCACCACATTATCCCAAATATATCCTACCCATCATCCTAGCAACGTTACAAGCTTATAAAGTCCTTTTTGTTCGGCATGTACATGTTTTTAGTTCTTGTGAAGTGAGTCAATTGCCAAAGCTACTGAGTATTACTTGCATTTCGAGTTGGCTTCCGCATTAGGATTGACTGACTACCTGTAGGGGCCCCGGATTTTAGGGTCCCAAATTTTTTGGTCACCTTTCTCAAACCGTCCATAGGTCAAGTTAGACCTAAAAAATTGGCTTAAGGAAAGGTGAAATGGACTTTTTTAGAAGTATTTTGCAAAAAAACAGGAGCGCAGGAATTTCAGTCGCGCTAGCGTGGTAGCGTGACAGAGTTTGTCACGCTGACTGTGCAGCGCTACAAAGTTTGTCACGCTGTAGGTGTAGCGCGACAAGCTTTGTGACGCTGCGATNCAGGTGTAGCGCAGCAAACTTTGTGACGCTGCGACGTTAGCGTGACAAAGTCTGTCGCGCTACGCTATTTTGGTGTTTTTTTTTTGTTTTTTTAATTATCTTTTTTCAAGTGAGATAATAATATACGAATACGGACGATGCTAGTAAGGAGTCGCCAATGAGTTTTAGGAATCAAATTCATAAACCGTGTATTTAGATTGATTACGAATGGGACATGAATACGGGACGATAATCTAAATTGCACGAATAACCCTTTCGATCCCATGGGGATGACTCCAAGTTATGAACTTACGAACCAAAGGTTGGATTCGGGGGTGAAGATACTAATATGGCGGAGTGCGTCATATTAGCCCGTAGGCGGCCATTACTAGTTTTCTCTCAATTATACACAAATTATATAAAGAACCACAAAATAATAATTTACAACCTAACACAAAATTACTATTATTAAGGTGAAATCACATAAAACCTAACAATTTAGTCAAATCGTCGTTAAGATTAATTCAAGGTTCCTAGCATGCTACAATTTGTCCAAAAGTTATCTTATTTAATGTGAAAAATTAATTCAAATTAATGCCTTTAATAAAAAAAATGATAAAAGCGGTAAATGATTCGGAAAACCAACAACAACAAATCCACAAGTTTGATTTTTAGGGCTCTCAGGAAACGTACCACTTCCCGTATGAAGATTGGAGTCGTCGAGTGTTAATTTGGGCACAATCGAATTATTGTTTCAATATTATCAAAATTTGTAGCAACTTTTTTAAAATAAAAGGCAAATAAATAATAAATAATTATTATAAAAAAATAAGGTTGTTTAAAAGCAATAATCGGATTAATTAAGTATGAGGGAGAGAATAAGTAAAAAAAGTGTTTTTTTTTTTTGAGAAATGAAGGAAATGAACGTTTTTATAACAGCGTGGGAACCCTAATCGCGCTGAGCTGCTAGCGCGGTACGCCGAATCGCGGTGGCCCAGTAGCGCAGGGAACCCTACAACGCTACTAGGGTAGCGCTGCTAACTTAGTCACGCTGAGCTGTCAGCGTAACTAAATTAAGCACGCTGCGTTTTTTTTTTTTTTGAAAGATCTTTTTTTTAATTTAATTTTATTTATTTATTTAAAATAATTAAAGAGGCATTGGCAAAAAAGGTCCGTTAAATAAGAATGGAAATATTATAATATCCGAGATTTATTTTTATGCCCAAGTATACTCGATTATCCAATATTCTAGAGAAATGAGTTTTTTAATCATCATAGAGTCCTGCCGTGGGACAGGGGGACTAAATTAGGTGTCTATTGTTAGCCCCCACTTTGATTGAGTCTAAGTAAGACGACAATCAAAGTATGCTCGAATCGTTTTTCGAGGCTTTCATATCCAGAGCCATGAACTCGTCATTAACCAATGGGCGTAGCAAATTTTAGAGAGCAAAGGCTCTCGAAACTGAAATCGAAAATAGATTTTAATAAATTCGCTTATTTATCAAAACACTTAGCAAATAAATTAGTATTAGTATTTTGAATAAGTTTCGTTTTGACTGGAAATAAGGTAATAAATTCGCTCATTATTACTATTTTGACTAAATTCGCTTATTTATTGAAATTATTGAAACAATGTAATAAATTCGATTATGTATTATTTTGAGTAAATTCGCTTATTTGCTGACATTATTGAAATAATGTAATAAATTCGTTTATTTATTACTATTTTGAGTAAATTCGCTTATTTACTGAGATTATTGAAAAAAGTGTAATAATTTCGCTTATTTATTACTATTTTGAGTAAATTCGGTTATTTACTGAAATTATTGAAAAAAATGTAATAAATTCGCTTATTTATTACTATTAGAAATGAAATAAAAAAGATAATTTGATGGAGAAAAGTTTAACTGTAAAGAGAAGAGGAGAAAAGAGAGAGAGAAAGTAGGTTTAGGAGAATAAGAGAATCGATTTTGGAAGTGTGAGAATGGGTAGAAAAAATCAAGAAAGTCAAGAGGATCGTTTTAGAATGAAAAAAGGGTATTTATAAGAAAAATGTGTAGCGCAACAGGTTTTATCACGCTGGCCAGGTAGTGTTACAAGTTTAATAACGCTGACCAGCCAACGTGACACGAGTTGTCAAGATAATAAATTCGCTTATTTATTTTATTTTATTTTTAAATTCGCTTATTTACTAAAAAAGTGTTTGAAGAAAATGTAATAAATTCGCTTATTTATTACTATTTTTAGTAAATTCGATTATTTACCAGAATTGTTGACAAAGTGTAATAAATTCGCTCATTTATTAGTTTTTTGAGTAAACTCACTTATTTACCGAAATTATTGAAAAATGTAATAAATTCGCTTATTTATTACTATTTTTAGTAAATTCGCTTATATACAAAGAATATTTGAAGAAAAGGTAATGAATTTGCCATTTATTACATTTTGAGTAAATTCGCTTATTTACCGAAACTATTGAAAAAAATGTAATAAATTCGCTCATTTATTACTATTTTGAGTAAGTTCGTTTATTTGTCGAAATTATTGAAAAAGTGTAATAAATTCGCTCATTATTACTTTTTTGGAGTAAATTCGCTTATTTACTAGAATTGTTGACAAAAGCTAATGACGTTGTCATAAAATCACAAACCTTAACTCAATGTATTTTTCCTTTTGAGTATTTTGGATACAGGAGTGAGAAAAGGGATTAACATCAAAAACAAAGTCAAAGCATTTGAAAATATAACAAAGCACAGTCAAGAGCGCTAGCCTTGTAGCGTCACAAAGCCAACCACGCGGATGCGTCAACGTGACAGTAGAAACTGCGCTAAGACCTTCAGCGCGGTTGCTGCTATCACGCTCCCAAGTGAGCATTTCTTCAGTTGTTGTGTTCGAAAGGTTGCTCAAATTATAAAAGTTGATGTTGAATTGATAGTACACGATAGTGTTGTGTAGGGACATTGGCGTGGTTTCATTGCTGGGCTTGAGTGATGGCGTTGTAGAATTAGTCGCGCTACATGTGGTAGCGTGGTAGAGTTAGTTGCGCTACATGTCGTAGCGTGGTAGCGTTAGTCGTGCTACTGACGCAGCGTGTTTAGGTTTGTGACACTGAGGTGTTAGCGTAGCACATTGTCTTGCGCTACTCTTCTCTTTCCTTTAAGTGCTTCTTCTTTTGTAATGTAAGTGCTTCTATCTCAAACATTCTTTAATTAAGATAATTTTGAGAAATATGAGATGAATTTGTGCTACATGTTGATTTAGAGAATTATTTGTTAACTTAATGAAATGTAGTCATACAAATGTTCAAGCATATGAAATAAGTTTGTTTTATAACGATTATTGAAGAATGCTCTAAGCATCGTAAGAGTAGTATGCTTTTATTTTATTAAACAAAAGTGCTTTGACAAATGATTCTCTAAATAATGTTATAAAATGAAGTATAATGCTCCATGAACTATTGAGAAGTGCTCTTGATTAGTATAACTCGTTAGCTTCTAAATGTCATGATTAATATATTTTGACATTTTTAAGAGTGGTAGGTAGTTCCTAATTTAATAATCAAAAGTGATAGTGCTCTTGATTAGTTTATTATAAGAGTAATGGGCTCTTAATTAATAATCACAAAGTGAAAATGCTCTTAATTAATTTATTTTAATTATAAGAGTAATGAGCTCGTAATTTATAACCAAAAATGGAAATGCTCTTAATGAAGCAACGTGCTCCAAGAATAAGAAATCCATTATCCCATTATTTAGTATGATAAAAGTAAAAATGCTTTTAATTTTACCTCAAATGACATAACGCAAGAAACTTAGTACCGCTGCTGCTGTAGCGTGACAAACTTTGTTGCAATGCGCTATGTAGCGCTGCATAATTTGTTGCGCTTGTTAAGTAGCGCTTAAAACGTTGTGACGCTCCTCATTTAGCACTACAAAGTCTGTGATGCTACGCTTTTTTAATTTCTGGCCTTTTTTTTTGTAAAAGCTTTTCAAGTTTAACTTCATTTGTTCTTGTATTATTGATTAGACCTTGGGCCTTTTATTTTTGACATATAAGTAATTAGCTATATTTTGAGACCCAGGGTCCGAGTAGGGGAAAAATGGCAATATTTTCTGGAGGGTTATCCGACTTACTCCCAAAAAATAATCGCCAAAATGAAGTTTCAACTGAGACAACTTCCATGTTTTTTTGTTTTTTTTTTATAAGGGGCAACAAGCAAATGTCATAAGCTTAATGAGATTTTGAAGCAAATGTCATAAGCCCCCAGAGTGTATAAGGTGGTGTAAGTACAGAGACTTGTAGCAACAAGAAAGATCATAAATATGTATGCAAAGCTAGCTAGAAGAGTATGTACAAGTTAGTTATAATCTAAGTACGCTCAAAATAGCTACAAATAAGCACGAGGAAAACAACCAAAAATATGCACAAATGAACACGGAGGTGGCATAGCATGAGTTAGTAGGAAGCAAGGGATGGGGGTGTCTCAACTTTCCCTAAATCAAGTTTTTTTTTTTGAAAAAAAACATGATTATTTTTTTGTACGAGGAGAATGAGGAAGAAAGAATAGTAGAAGTTAAGGATCCAAAATTGATTACAGTTGTTGTATAATGTGCTTGACAGCGATTATGATTCAAAGGGGAATGATTTTAGCTTGCTCATTTGTTCTTAGATTATGAGCCATCATCTTATACTTTCGTGATTGTCTTGTTTGAGAAGTTTGTTTCAAATTCAACTATTGGCTATTAGTAATGTGAATCTCTTTAGAGAAATAAGAAATCAATATTATAAATGCTTGCTCAAGTTTTGAAGTGTTTAATATGATAATGCTTGAAGTACCAAGTTTATGAAGACCAAAACTAGAAGAGATAGGAAAGATTTTGGTGATGAGAGGATGATATGGAGTCAAAGTGATTCTTCATGCTGCCATGGATAGGCATAAGATAGCTATGAAAATTCATTCTTTAAGAGAAAATGAAGAAGTTGGATGATTTTGCGGAATAAAAAGGAATGAGTAAAGGAAGTATGTGAGTGTTTGAGTTAAAAGATGACACTACAAGAGTTGATGATGATGAGCATGAGAAAGGAAAGAAGCTTGATGAAGAAGAGTATGTGTGAAAAAAGGAAAGAAGGATGATATGTGTAGAAGAACATGACTTGCTTTATATGACATTAAGGCAATTTTCTGTTAAGGACGGTTGTGCGTCCTAAAATAAAACAGTATCCAAGACCTTAGGTGAGTCTTGTGTTCAAAGGACCCTTCTTTTTCATGGGCCCTTAAAATTTTACTCATGTTACCTGTCCTTAAGATGTAGGACTATTAAGACCGCACCTTATGAAAGGTTGCATACGTATCCAATTAGAGTTGGAATCAGGTCTTACGTAGCTCTTGCTTCTGATTTATTGATGTGTTAAAGGTAAAGACACAAGTTTTTTGCAATTTTGTTACACCTCAAGGAGGGCTTTTTCAGGGTTGTATCGTGGCTAAGCTTAGGGTGTAAGAAAGAAATGGAAAAGAAGGCTCAAATACCCATAATTAACCCAAACTATGCTACAAACTTGTTATTAAACTTGAGCAACTCTATTATTTAAAACTTTACTTGTTGACAACTTTTCATGCCTTTCCATTTGTTTGAACTATATATTTGCTTTATGGAGTTGCTTTTTAATTTATGTCCCTGTAGCATTCCCATCCCCGGGCTAAGTTTGATGTAGGTTGAAAGAAACAAGCTATGTATTTAGGCGACACGGGCTACCAGAAAGTGGATATAATAATAGGTTATCAAGATAGGGAGACATTTGGGTTCAAAGGTGCTCTTAGTTGGTGTGCATCTTTAAATAAACAACTAAGTGGACTTGGAGTGAGCCCCTAATTTTGAGACTTAAATTGAGCCTCAATAAACTTTTAGGCTCGTGACGACTGAGTCTATGGTTAATAAAGTAAAGTTTGTTTCCCAAAAGAGAACTATTTGAAAACACTTTGCTTTAATAACTTAATTAAGTAATTGGACACATTTAATTTAAATGATGTAAAATATAGAGTAAGTTGTCAATGGAGTGGATCGTCAAATTGAGGGTGCATTTGATATGAACAACTAGTCTATATTATGCCAATTATGCTTAACTGTTTTGATTGCACGTTGATTAACTCAACTTGATGAGTTCACACTTGTAATTGTTAGCAAGATGATGAGTAGAGAGAGAATGTACAATTTGAAGATGAAATATATTTTATTTTATTGATAGTTGAAATTAGTACATAAATGATACTTGGAGCAAAAGTCTCAAACTCTACCATGGAAGAAGGAGAAAAGAAAAGAGAGAAATTAAACTAGGAAAGTGAATGGAGTTCTTATTTTGGTCCAAATCACCGTTTCTTGTAGTACGCGTCTACATCGTCTTGAATAATGTTCTTCGGATTTTCTTGAGCTTGCATTTGAAGAATTTTAAATAATGACCATAATTGATTGGAACTTCGTATTTCAGTCCAACTATTACCTGGGTCTATTGATCAATAGATTCTAAATCAAACATTTAGGAGTAGGTGAACCATGAGGCTCATAATTGAAACACTTAGAATGATGCGTGATGCAAAGGTGGATGGATGTGTGATTTAAAGATGTAATATAGCACATATTAACGTTTCTAAACGCAAACAAATTTTATTTTTGTTTACATTAGGCATTTTTTTCATCATTTTGTATGCCATAATATGTAGCAACCCTTGCAATTTTATTATATGATTGCACTTACAGAATGGTCCATTCCGTATGTGTTAATAGATAAAATGTTGAAAAAAAAAACCAAAGTGGGTCTTATTGAACCATAACGGGCTCTAAAATAACTTAAAACCCTTTTAGTTGGGTTAATTATGATTTAATTGTGTATAAGTAATTCAATAAAACAACATATCATCAAATTATTCAAATACAAGACTTTTTAGCGCACAAAAAAAGTTCTAACGCTAGCTTGTAGCGTGATAGAAGAAGTAGCGCTAGCAGGTAGCGTTATTAAACTTGTGATGCTAACAGTGTAGCGCAATTAGAAGAGTTGCGCTGTTGTGTAGCGTTGTAGAGTTAGTTACCGTGCAAGTTTCATGATTTTTGCTAAGTTATCATTAAATTGTATTTAATGGGTTTGGATTCATGGCCATGCTGCCCATATATACGTTATTTAGGCTAAAGGGCCTATTATTAGACCGAACTTTTGAAAGATTGGTGATGATGTTATTTGTATGTGAGTCATTAAAAACATTTATCAAAATCGTGCATTGTCAAGCAATTAGTAATTTTCAGATTATCATTATTGGATCCTTACAAAGAGATGATGAGGGAAGACACAAAAAGATAGAAGAAATAGAAGAAGAAAAAGAAACGAGACTCAACAATTAGAGTTATAACAATCAAGGTTAATTGATGGGAGCTCATAGGAAAAATAAAAAATTAATAAAAATATAAATATCATAATTAACCTTGATGATTTTTTTTTTTTTGAGTTTAAAAAAAAATTATTCTAAGTGTTTGATTTTTTGAAAATATACAAGGGAAAGTGAGATAGTTAGATTATTAGAAATTTGGAATTAAACTATAAAATTCTAAATGAAAGGAATTAATTAGTAAATTTCCAAAAGATTCGAATTATATTAAAAATCTCAAAAAGTAAAATCTTTTGAAACC
This sequence comes from Suaeda aralocaspica, assembly GCA_016808085.1. NCBI lineage: Eukaryota > Viridiplantae > Streptophyta > Magnoliopsida > Caryophyllales > Amaranthaceae > Suaeda > Suaeda aralocaspica. The sequence goes on along the minus strand of PYUH01000373.1, from coordinate 1,324,186 downwards.
GTTAACATTATTTGAATTTCTAATAAAAAGTTAAGTGTATAATTAGTTTCTATTTAATCAAAGATTCTATTAATCAAATCCTAAGAAGATCAAGGATTTGATTATAATATCTTTGCAATATTTTTTAACTAAATCAAATATATTGGTGCATAAAAATCTTCCAAGCAATCAAATGATAAAAGAATATAATTTCAATTATGGAAAATATTTTACGTAATCAATTAATTTAGGTAGCTAATAATATATTGTGATTAAAATTGATTTGAAAACCTCAGAAAATCTACATATGCACAAAATATAAAAAGCAAAACAAGCAACTTTATTAAACAAAAGGGAAGCAAATAATTACTAAATAATGCAGTCAAACTACGGTCAGTCATGGTCAGTCAAAAGGGTCCTACATCTAAGGAGTGTGCTCCAACACTTTGCGGTATAATAACCGTTAGATATGAAGTTTCTCCCATCTAAGTACCATGGGCGGCTTAGAAATTGATGTAGTTGGGATAAGGTTCTATCTTGCTCGGTTGCTTAGAGACCATGGGCCCCACCAAGTCAATAGTTCCTCCCCGAAATGTAGAAGTATCACGGTAATCCTAAGGCATGTTTCAAACACATGGAGGCCAAGTGTATGTTACATGTATGCAATATGACTAAAAAAATGAAAATGTTCTAAATATAATAAGTGTATAATTTGAGAGAAAATTTTCAAGTCTCACCCTCTTTTAGTCCCCGACAGACTCGCCACTGTAGGGGCCCCGGATTTTAGGGTCCCAAATTTTTTGGTCACCTTTCCCAAACCGTCCATAGGTCAAGTTAGACCTAAAAAATTGGCTTAAGGAAAGGTGAAATGGACTTTTTTAGAAGTATTTTGCAAAAAACCAGGAGCGCAGGAATTTCTGTCGCGCTAGCGTGGTATCGTGACAGAGTTTGTCACGCTGACTGTGCAGCGCTACAAATTTTGTCACACTGTAGGTGTAGCGCGACAAGCTTTGTGACGCTGCGACGTTAGCGTGACAAAGTCTGTCGCGCTATGCTATTTTGGTATTTTTTTTGTTTTTTTAATTACCTTTTTTCGAGTGAGATAATAATATACGAATACGGACGATGCTAGTAAGGAGTCGCCAATGTGTTTTAGGAATCAAACTCATAAACCGTGTATTTAGATTGATTAAGAATGGGACACAAATACGAGACGATAATCTAAATTGCACGAATAACCCTTTCGATCCCATGGGGATGACTCCAAGTTATGATCTTACGAACCAAAGGTTGGATTCGGGGGTGAAGGTACTAATATGGCGGAGTGCGTCATATTAGCCCGTAGGCGGCCATTACTAGTTTTCTCTCAATTATACACAAATTATATAAAGAACCACAAAATAATAATTTACAACCTAACACAAAATTACTATTATTAAGGTGAAATCACATAAAACCTAACAATTTAGTCAAATCGTCGTTAAGATTAATTCAAGGTTCCTAGCATGATACAATTTGTCCAAAAATTATCTTAGTTTAATGTGATAAATTAATTCAAATTAAGCCCTTTAACAAAAACAAAATGATAAAAGCGGTAAATGATTCGGAAAACCAACAACAACAAATCCACAAGTTTGATTTTTAGGGCTCTCAGGAAACGTACCACTTCCCGTATGAAGATTGGAGTCGACGAGTGTTGATTTGGGCACAGTCGAATTATTGTTTCAATATTATCAAAATTTGTAGCAACTTTTTTAAAATAAAAAGCAAATAAATAATAAATAATTGTTATAAAAAATAAGGTTGTTTAAAAGCAATAATCGGATTAATTAAGTATGAGGGAGAGAATAAGTAAAAAAAAGGTTTTTTTTTAGAAATGAAGGAAATGAAGGTTTTTATAAGATCGTGGGAACCCTAATCGCGCTGGGCTGCTAGCGCGGTACGTCGAATCGCGCTGGCCCAGTAGCGCAGGAAACCCTACAACGCTACTAAGGTAGCGCTGCTAACTTAGTCACGCTGAGCTGTCAGCGTGACTAAATTAAGCGCGCTACGTTTTTTTTTTTAAGATCTTTTTTTTTAATTTAATTTAATTTAATTTAATTTATTTAAAATAATAAAAGAGGCATTGGCAAAAAAGGTCCGTTAAATAAGAATGGAAATTTTATAATATCCGAGATTTATTTTTATGCCCAAGTATACTCGATTATCCAATCTTCTAGAGAAATGAGTTTTTTAATCATCATAGAGTCCTGTCGTGGGACAGGGGGACTAAATTAGGTGTCTACACTACCCTTAAACACTTGCATTAGGTGTGAGATGTGGGTTTGGGTTCTCAAAATTTGCATTAAAAAACTTATTGCATTTGCATTCTTGTTTGGGATTAAGGGTGAGCTTCATTGTTTATGCTCAATTTTATGTGTGAAGTGACACCGAGTGAGCTACTCTAGTCATCGACTTATATATCTTGCATGGTTGGCTTATTGATTTTGATTTAAGTGGATGGCGTTCAAGGGATTTTGATGGGTTGGTTAAGGAACTTACATGCTCGGAATTGCTTGAGTTGATTTTGTTTTGCAAAGTTAAAGGGGTGAAGTCATTGTTTGTTTAGTTGTTTTCTTGAGGACAATTAAGAAAGGGTTTGGCTTGGAGGAGTTTGATAAGTTAATATTTGATGCATATTTTACACCCGATTCCGATTGATTTTTAGTTCTAATGTCGCTCTTTTGAGCCATTTCTACTAACTTTTGCTATTTCTAGTGCTTGTTGTGTTTTTTATAAGATTTTACAGGAATCAATGATTTATCGTTGTTTTCCGAGCCTTTTGAAGCACTTGAAGAGTTAGTGTAGAGTTTGAAGTCATTGGGGAAGCTTTACTAACATTAAGGAGTATTAAACAAGCAATTAAAGAAGTAATTAAAGAAAAACGAGCAAAGAAATCAAAAGACGAAGTAAACGACTAACCGGTCGGGTCGAAGCAGTGCGCCCGGGTAAGGGTTTTTTGCCCGGACTCCTTCGGGCGAGCTGCTCCGAAGGTCATTTTCAAGCAGTTTCTTCTGTTTTGGGCCTTAGTATATAAGTCTTTTGTATTCCTAAACCTAAGTACGAAAGTTCATATCATAGTTTTTAGTTTTTAGCCCAAGTCTCCTCTCTAAAATTGTGAAGAATACTAATCTTTCAATTCAATTCAATTGAGGTTTTATTTTAATTCCTTTTTCAATTATTTCTGTAATTATGTTTCTAGTTTATGTTTTTAATCCTTAGTTTAGTTTTAGTTTATGTTCTTAGTTTTTCTGCCCTAGTTTCATGTTTTAGATTTAATTTATTAATTATTGTTAATTTGTTAGTTTTAATTATGTTTATAGTTTTATTTCCCTTTATTGATTTAGTTTCTTTAAATTCTATCATGTGTGAGTAGTTTCCTTTCTAGGGCTAGGGGATCTATGGATCGTTCCTGATGTTTTGTTCATGATTGTTAATTTGATTGTTAATGTTCTTGAATTCATGTTGTCAATTAATGTTGCTTTCAGTTAAATACTAGCTAGGTTTAATTGTTAGTCTGATATTGTTGAAATTGATACCGAGAGGTAAGATTACCACAATTAGATCACAGGGACAATAGGCAAAATGAGTCTAAGTGAGCGAGAGCCATTAGAGGAGTTTTGAAGGAGACTAGATTCAAGAGAATTAGTGAACCTTAGTTCAGGAAGTCAATAATCGATTAATTAATTGTGTTGCAATTCATTGGTTGATATGTGGTGAACCGACGTCCTAGGTTTAGTTACTATAATATTTATTGTGTTTAATTCCTTTCCTAGCAGTCATTATCTCATTAGTCAAAACCCAATTCAATGGTCCCTTATGGCAGAGTAACTTTTAAGAGTTAGTAGAATTACTTACTTCCCTGTGGATACGATCCCTACTTCGTTGTCTACTTAGTTAGAGTAGTAGGTTATTTTTTATAGGTATACGACTGTCCCTACCAAGGGGTGGTTAGGAAATCCTTCAACCTAACCTGAGCTGACTTGACTCAAGTGATCTCTCTGTAGGACTCTTCTAAGATAATCGATGTTTGTACGGTGTCCTCTCATGTTATGATCTATCTTGTCAAATCGTTGTTGGTCGTAGCTTTGTGTGTCATCAAGACTGTGGATAAGTGGAGTCATGTCAAAAGTAGAGGAGGATTGACCGGCATTACTATTTATAGGTGCGTCAATTATAGGGTGAGCATACTACTGCTGAGAATGTGCTTGAGCTCCAACTTGCTACACCATGTTGACCATCTGGACCGCTGTCCTCTCTGAATAAACCCTCTCGGTCAATGGGATGTCATCAAGAGGTAGCCTCTAAGGGTTATGGCCATTTTGGTGCTCTTGGTATTGAAGACTCACATTATCGTTACGAAAATGGCACCATGAGATCTCTCGGATACACCACACCAACTTCTCTTGATGCCCTCTCTGATAATGTCTACAAAAGTTAGCAGCTCGAAGGGCAATAATGTCATCAACATGACCTAATGAATAGGCCAACCATGTCTAGCATTTTGATCATATCTCACAATCTATACATCGGTTTGATATGATTCTTATTGCATTGGAAAGTAGGCTCAAAGGGCTTTCCAACGATAGGTCACACACTCATTGGAATATCTTATATCAAAAGTTATATTGATTTCAAAATGACCTAGCGAAAATTAGCAAACGGCTTGAGCTACAGGCGCATAGGCCAACATAGGTTTGTTCCCTGCGGAGGTAGATATGTCCAAACTGTTCCTCAAAGCGTTTTCCATGATAGATGCGGGCGCAGAGAGCAAGTGAAGTTTTGAAGGTTGTGGGCACAGGAAGTAGGTTTTCGTCCTTTTTGATGAAGTCCGTAATTTTCACGCGGGTTTATTAAATCAAGGCCCATTAATTGTGATTAAAAGGCGTGACTCCCTAGGCATAGAGGACGACACTTTACATTATATCCTCTAGTTTTAGAAACCTAATTACTCTATAATTACTTTTCTCACTAGATTAGTTTAGTTGATTAGTTTGTTCAACAATCAATCATTCAATTTAATTCAAGTTCTTTTCCTTTCATTTGGTAATCTCTTTCCTTTTTCTCTTTATTTTAATAAAGTTTAGTTTATTTATTAGCTTTTTTTATCAATTGTTCAAGTTAATTAGTTCACGTTTCCTAATTAGTTTTTGTTAATTGAATTGTTTAATTATTGTTCGATTATGTTTATCCAATATGAATTTTTTTATAATTATTGTTTTAGTTTTGAATATTATGTGTAAGTAGTCCTTTTTGATCTAGGGTTTAGGGGATCCATGAACTCGTTAATGAACTAGTTTAATATCAATCAATTAGTTCCTGATTATTTATTAAATTTCTATTATTGATTTCTATCGATTACAATTGAATTGTGGCTTGATTTAGTTGTAATTTTGGTAATTGTTGAAATTGAGGCCGAGAGGTAAGATTACAACAATAAGACCATTGAATCTCTACGTATTAAAAAACGGGAAACTCAAGTATTGTTCCAGCAGTACTACAGTATCTCTACGCGTCCCCACCTTTACTTGCAATCTCAGCCGCTCATCTCCTTTTCTCACTTCCCTTCAATCTCAGCCGCTCATCTTCATCCATTCATTCATCATTTCAACCTTTCAGCTTCTCTTTCTCTCTCTTCCGCCCATTTCCTTTTCTCTCACTTCTGCCTCTCCTCTCCCATTAGGGTTTTATACAATTTCTTCTCATCCTCCATTTTTTGCTACCCTTTACTCTCTTTTTGATCTTCTTCTTCATTTTCTTCCTACCCTTTCCTCTCCTTTTGGATCTCTTCTTGTTCGACTATTTTTTTTTTTTGGATTTTTTTGGCATTCATTGACTCAGATTTTCTTCGACTATAAGGTATGGTTTGGTTCTTGCAAATCTGGTTTTTGTTTATGCTTTGCAAATCTGGTTTTTGTTCATCGACTCTTCTGTTTTTAACCCTTTCCTCTTTATTGTGAAGCAGCGTCGGAAAGGTATGTTCTTGTTATCTTTTCATTTGGAAATCTTTTATTCAGTTTTGGGCTTGCTTGATTTTTTACCTTGGCGTTGTGTTAGGGTTTTGATTTCGTGTTTCTGATTTCCAATTAGGGTTTTGAATTTGGGGTTTATGAATTTGGAGTTTTTTAATTTCAATTTTCTTATTTCCAATTAGGGTTTTGAATTCAGGGTTTATGAGTTCGTGGTTTTCAGATCCATTTGAATCTGAAATGGTAAGTTTTCTCCTTTATTTTGTTTGTTCTTGCTACCTTTTCTTTTTCCACTCAATATCTGTTTCGAGTTTAGTTTAGGTTTAGGTTTTAATCGTTTAGACTTTTAGTTTACTTAATTAGTTAGGATTTTTGTTTTGTATATGTGAAGTTTCTGAGGTAATTTGTTGTTGTTGTTTAATTTTCGACTCTTCTGTTTTCGATTGACATGGATTTTTTGTTGTTGTAGTTTGTATTTTCAAAATTATAGGGTTTTGAGTTTCATGATTTTGATAAGAGTTTCAGTTTTTTGTTGTTTTAATGATTCAACTTTTGTTTTGTTATTATTGAACTGTGTAAGATTTTGATATTTGTGGGCTTAGCTTCATGATTTTGAATTTTATTGTGAGTGATGTGGAGATTTTGATGATTGATTTTTGCTTTTAAGTTTCGATTTTACCCTTTCACGTATATTTTTTTAGCCTTTCTTATTTGCCTCTTCTTCCTTCTTCCATACCTTTCATCAATGGCCCCTTCAACCTTACTCCTCAAACTTCCCTTCAAAATGGTGTTTTCACTCTTACTCCTCACATTAACTGCCACCCTTGCTCGCTCAATTACTCTTGCAATCAACTACTCGCCACCACATCTTCTCTTATAAACTCAAATTACAAAAAAAAAAAAAAAAAAAAAAAAANAAAAAAAAAAAAAAAAAAAAAAAAAAAAAAAAAAAAAAAAAAACCTTAGAAAATCGAAACAAAAATTAAGAAAGGAAATTTATGTAGGGGATAGTCTTCTCTTTTTCGGTTTGTACTTCAGCAATTTGTGTAGTATGCATATGGAAGTCGAATTATCAAAGCTGAAATTGTATTGAGTTTGATTTGAGTACGAAATTGTGTTGCTTGTTGAGTTTTGGTTGTGTTTCTAGGCTTCTTGCAAAACTGTTACATTTATATTATTATTATTATTAAAACCTTTCTGTTTTTTCCTTTTCATATGATTAAATTTTAATATATTGATTCAATTGTTAATTTGTTTTTTGTTTTTATCAAAATTTTCAGATTTGTCATAGCCTTCCCCTTGCTGAAAAGGTAGTAGCTTTGCGTTCTTCAATCTTCGTTTTTATTTTTATATTTCAAATTGTTGATTGATGGTTGATTTCTCCATATTTGTGAGTTGTACTTTGTTTTCTAATTTTTGATCTTACATGTTTCTATACATAGTTTGTTCTTGTTTTTTTTCTCCATTGTCATTTGCTATTATTGGGTTTTATTTATGGATATACGCTTACCCTTACCTTCACTTTCTCTTTCTCTGTTCTTTAATTGTAGTTTCAGGTGCAATATGGCTATTTTTCTTTGTCTTTGGAAGTGGTTTTCCTTACTACCGCCACTTGCTGCTAAGGTCGTTTATAATAAGCTTGATCTTACTTGTAAATCATTGGTTTATGATAATTCTTTTTAGGCATAAGGTAATCTCATGTGTTAATATCTTTTACAAGTGTGATCCCATGAATTAAGTTTTGAATTTTATCATTAGCCTCAGTCCTCTATACTCTACACAACAGTGTATGTCTTGGTTGATGAACTTATTGTATTTTCATGTCTATTTTCATCTTCATGTTCATGTTCATATGGGATGTCTTTGATGGTTTTTAGATTTAGATTGTTTTCAATTTCATTTATATTGTTTTCGATTTAATTAGATTTTTGCATTGATAGCTTTTTATGATCATTACACAACACAATTATTTGTGGAAAAGGCAAGGGTTGCAAGAACCACTAGTACAAAAAACAGATTTTGCTGCGGTTTTTTCCAAGTTATTTGCTGCGGTTTTGAACCGCAACACTTATGGTAGCAGCAAATAGGGGGTGTTTATTTGCTGCGGTTGACAACCGCAGCAAATAAGTGTTTTTTTTGCTGCGGTTATTCACAAAACCGCAGCAAATAAGCACCCAAAAAATAAAAAAATAAATTTTTGCATTTTAAACCACAATTAGAAGCTGAAATGTTATACATACATAAAATCAATTATTTTCAATTTAATTACACTTCTATCACAAAAATACATTTGAAATTTAACTTAAACAAGATTGGCGATGGACTTGTTGGTGAGTGATTGGAGAAGTAGAGCATACAGCAGCACGGTCCGAAAACTAGTAGCAGCAGCATTACGGCAGCGACACACCAGCAGCAGCAACACAACGGCAGTGGCGGGCCAGCAGGACAGCAGATAAGGAGAAGAACAAAGAGAGCAACAAAAAAAAAATGTATAAACCATACCCTAATTCATTTATTCAACCATATCTATACATTCATTCAACCATTCCTATTCTTATTCATTCGTTCAAGCATTACCATTCATGAATAAACCCATTCATTCATTCATAAAATTAATCATAAGCTCAATCTCATCTAAATATGCCATTCAAGCATCATTAATATACTCATTCAAGCATCCTTAATATACTCATTCAACCATTCTTTCGTTCAATCATTTATTCATATAGTAGTCTCATTCAATCATTTATTTTATATAGTATTCTCATTCATAACTCATACATAAACAAGCAAAATTCATTCACAAGCATTCATATATTCATCATTCAATAATCCATTCATTCTTATCATTCATGACATCACAGCAATAACATCACATCAGTAACAACCAACATCACAACAATAGCTACAACAACACAATAGCAGCCACAACAACACAGCAGTAGCAACAACACGCAACAATGGCAGCATTACGGCAGCAACTCCACTCAGTGACTCACAAATAACCAGACAGCAACAATAACAACAATAATAACAAGACAATTACTCACTCTTTTGTAAATAGACTATATATATTTATGTTTATATACATAATCTCCATCAGGGAAGTGGTTACGATCACCCACCATTCGAGTTAAGCTACTTCAACAGGTTTTTAAGCCTGGAGCAACTCAAACCTCAATGATGTTGAGGGTAAATCAAAATAGTGGTGTTATGGTTAAAGGTATTTCTGGGGCCAAAGAAGAAGATTATTTTGGGATATTAACCGACATACTTGAGGTTCAATATTTGGATGGAAAGCGTGTGATATTGTTTCGTTGTGATTGGTTTGATGTTCACAAGGTTGGTAGAGGAATTAAGGTTGACAAATACGGCTTTGTGAGTCTAAATAGTCAACGTTTGTTGGCTACGAAAGAACCTTTTGTGCTTATGTCTCAAGCTCAACAAGTGTTCTACGTTAGAGATGGATTTGATCCCAATTGGCTTGTTGTCATTGAGACTCATCCAAGGCATCATTACAAAGTTTCTAAGAAGGAGGTCAATGAAGATGATGGGGATGCATTACAACAAAATCAAACAAGGTCCTCTCAAGATGCATTTTTCTCAACAATGGATGTGGATGAGATTGATGATCAATTTGTTGGCGTAAGAGACGATGTTGGGGATATGATAATTGATGCTACCCAGGAAAACCAACCTAAAGAATTTGATGAGAATGAAGCTGCCATTTTTTATGACGATGACTGCAATGATGAGGATGATTATAATGATGAGAGTGATACTGATAGTGACTTCTCGGATAGTGGTGATGATATTGATCTTGCATGATTAATATTTTTGTTTCTTTGTTATTTTTTGCAAAACTTCTTAGCCATTTAACATTTTTAGTTTATGTTTCTTTGCCATTTTTAGTTTGTTATCTTTCTGATCCCAATGCTATATATTGATTTCTTTGATACCAATGATGTCAATGTTAACAACATATTGTTTTACTCACATTGTGCCACATATATTGACAGTCTTTTTTTTATTCACATTGTTCCAGATATATTTACAGGCTTTGATCCATTGATATGCAAATATCAGTATTCACATTTTTTCTAAAAACAACACTAATATGCAGATATATTGTTTTCTTTGATCCCAATGCTGTCAATACATGTTGTCTTGTTGCCTTTTTTTACTGATAACTATATTATATAGTTGTTGTATATTCATATCTAATACTTGAAACAGTAGTCCAGATGGCAAGGTATGGAGGTAAGCCAACTTCAAAGGAGGTTAATGAGTACGAACAACAGAGGCTTCTGACAATTCAGGCTAACAAGGAGTTTCTACAATCCTTGGGCATAAAACGTCTTGCATCCTCTCTCACAAGCTTGGTTGAGAGCACAAAGGAGAAGAAAAGAAAGCAAAAAAGCATACTATCCCAAGAAGATGATGATTATGTCCCCGAAGATGAACCGACTGATAAGGATAATGAAAAACAACCTAAGCTTGGAGTGTCAACAAGGGTATGAAAATAGTTTAAGATGATATTAATTACTTTTTTTTCGTTTTTAATAAATTTCAGATGTTCTTATCGAATTTTGAATTATTATTTTAACACAGGCCAATACTTCGAAGATAAAAGAAGGTCAGAGAAAAAGTAACTTCATCCCTCCAATGGCAATGGCTAAGGTTCTTAGAATGAATAAGAAACAACAAGAATTAATAGCAGAAAACAAGGCATTGGAATCAATTTCTAATGCAAATGTGATTGGTGAAAAAGTTTATTCTATATGCCTTTTGTATCGTTTGATTCCTCTAAGTTTTTTATTAAAACTAAAACATTCTTTTTCTTAATGCAGCCATTGGTAGCCAAGAACACTTGATTGACTTTAGTGATGAAAATTTTCAAAGTGAGGAAGGTAGGGATATGGCACAAGTGTTCCATAATACTTGCATAGTTTTTTTTCTTTTTTGGCAGAAAATGCAGCCTGAGAACCCTGACCTTAGCCAACCAAACCAAGCAAAAACAGCTTGCAAACTTACACTACTAGTCTGTTAGTCTAAGAACACAGCTTAACAAACCAAACCATAAACTAAACACCACATCTAGAAACAGACAGCCACTACAAGACAGAACAAGAGTCCCACTGCTCTTTGCCTATCAAACCATGCATAAACATCCTCAATTGTTCTCCAACCTGTGCAGCCATTGTTTCACTTGACTAGGCCATTTTGACTGATCCATGACCTGCAGTCTATTAAGCACAACCTTCTTAGTATATGCACAAGTTTTCCCCCTACTCCAATTACTACCACCCCACACTACTCTACTTCTTTGCCTTCAAATATTATAAACAAGAGCAGAAAGCACACAAAAACCATGTAAGACACAATATTAAGCTTAAACAACATGTCCTTTGTTTTCAGTCTGTTACGCATAGCTTACTAGCAAATAAAAGAGTGTTTAGGTGTATTAAAGGCTCTCCACAGCCATTGCTGCCAATTTACCCTACTTACATCCCTAAAGAGCAGTTTATACCCAATTGCAGTAGAGAAACTTGCACTCCAATTCCACCGGCCATTCTCAACCATCCCTAGCTTCATTTCCTCCTTCACTCTACAAATATTCTTCCACCCGCAACTTGCATTAGCAGCAGGCACATAATCCACTTGCATTGAATATTTTTGTGTGTTATTAGGTAATATTCATGTGAATCATTGTTTATTAGTACTAACATGTTTTGTCTTCTCAAAACCAATTTTATGCTTTCTTAACTACAAATCTTAAGCCCTTGAAACTGGAGACAATATGGAGATAAACCATAATCAAGATGGACAAATTGTTGTAAGAGATGCAACTCCTCATGGTGTTCAAGGTGAAATACTAAATGCCACGGATCAAGAGAATCTTGCTATTTCTGGTATGATGAATAAAGAATTCCCTTATTCAATTTAGCTAATATTACAAAAACAACCATAAAATTTTAATTTTTACATCTATGTACTGATCAAGAGAGTCATAAACTAACTATTGTCATACCATACGAAAAGTTGTTGATATTTGTTCATGTTATGTCTAATTTGTTTGAAAACCATACATCTAGGTGGCATTAGAAAAACAAGAGGGATGGTATATTGTAGAAAGCTTACAGCATTAGCTCCTGGTGAAAAAATCAAAGTTGAATTTGATGAGGATGGTAACGCAATTGGCCCGCATTCCTCGCTATATGCTTACTTTTTGGGTCAACAAATACGAAATCGCTTTGTTTGTCCCGTGCAAGTCAAAGGTTGGGAAGAGTATACTTCTGAATCCTTGGACCATTTATGGGCTTGTATTAAGGTAAATTGTAAAAAATATGACATGTTATATTTTTGACTACATATCTTATGCTTAAAGCTTTATATGCCATTTAATAATTTTTTCATTGATTTATTTATTAGCCTACATATGCAGGAAAAATGCTCATTTGATGACCCTGAGTATAGGAAAGAGGGTGTCTTAAAGCATGCGCAACGCATTTTTAGGGATAGTAGGCACAAGTTGAAACAAGCCTATTTTGCTGATCCAAAGCTAAAGACAAAAGGTGAGCGCTTAAAAAACAAGCCAAAAGACATGGGTAAAGCAGATTGGAAATTTTTAGTTGATTATTGGAGTGATCCAAAGTTTCAGGTAATCTCTATTGTAGATTAGCTACAAGAGGATATGTTATCTTCAAAGATGCTAACTTTATTATACGTTAGGTGAAAAGTAATAAAGCTCGTGCAAGTAGATCCTGTCAGAAGATGCCTCACTGTAATGGTAGTAAAAGTTTTGCTCGCCTCAGACAAGAAATTGTAAGAAGACATGCATTTTATACTAGTAAATATAATGTTTTAATTATGAAGCAAATAGAATAGCATACATTCGATGATCTAATTATTTTTTCTCGCATGTTTAATATTCCCTTTTGCTTAATTTAGATGGAGAAAAATGGAGGAAAGTGTTCGCGTCTTGATGTAATGGTGAAATCTCGGAAGAGAAAATCAAATAAACCTGTTAATACTGATAACTTATCAAAAAACATGCTTGTAGTGGTAAGTTTATGACTTTAAAAGGCCAATTTATCTCATAAAGTACGTATGTATTTAACATGTCATTACATGGCTGCAGGAAGAGATGGAGAAATTGAAGGAGGACAGGGATAAAGGCCTGAATGAGAAGACAGATGAGAAAATTTTCCAAGAGGTTCTAGGAAAAGATAATCATGGGTATTTACGTGCTANATGGGTATTTGCGTGCTTATGGGTCGAGTAGAAGCATTACAAAACATTTCAAAGTAAAGCCTTCCCGATTGGATCTTGCTCAAGAGGTTGTTGAGGTTAAAAAGACTGCTGAGCAAGCTATTCAAGAAGCAAAAAAAGATGCAGAAAATGCTAGAAAAGAGGCTGAGGATGCTAGAAAGGAGGCTGAAGAAGCTAGAAAAGATGCAGAGATTGCCAAGAAGAAAGTTGAAGAAAGTGCAGGTGAGGTGGATCGAAAAATTGCTGCAAATAATATGGTTTGGGAGAGAAATCTCAAGAAACTACTACAACTTTTTGGCGTGGATGCTGATGATAAGAATGATTTCTTAAGTGAAGGTTCTTCAGCTTAAGGTAAGCATATTTAAGTGTATCTCTTAATTATGGATATTTGAATTGGTTTGGTCATGTAGAGGTAGGCACAGGAAACCTAAGCACTCTGTTGTAGCTCCAAATTAGAAGCATTGATGTTAATTTATTCTTTAATCAGCAAAATATAGTATACAATATGTAACGCTTGCTATGGCTGATATGTTTGTTGAACTAATGCATTGTGAAGTCTTGATGAAATATATTCCATGGTAACAAGTAAGATTAATTTAAGGGTTAATTAAGCAAATAATGAGTTTGCCGGGATAACTTAGAATGACAATAAGAGTCATACACTATGGTTTCTTCATCAAGTGAGCTAGACTTTATAAGGTATATCGTTCATCAAATTAAAATTCACAAGACATGTCACTCATCTAAGATACATGAAGTCTGTAAATGCATTCGAAATTCGATTTTTCCTAGAATGAGACATTAACTCATCTGACATTGCTGCTAATTGATTAATGCTTCTTTTATGTGTTCTCTTTATGTTGTTGATGCTGTAAATGTTCCTGTTGTTCAAAGAGCTTTTATGTGTATTTAGATTATTTTTTTTATATGTAGAAAATCCAACAAGGAAATTCTAGGAGGCACAACTACTTGATCAAAATTCCACACTTTATCACTCTTCCCCTTCGAATGTCCCTTTGTACTTGTTTTACCATGTCGTTTTTATACAAGGTTTAGCATAGTTTTTGAGGCCTTTTACTCTACTACTATTGTTGGTTTAGTAATAATCATTCTAATGTGAATATTTTTCTGATAGTATTGTATCTTAAAAAATTACTTATTTATTTATTGTGGTGATGTGCTTGTAGGTTGGTACTATACAAAGAAATGCATAGATGGCTAGCAACAACACAAGAAGCATATTGGTGGCAATAATATAGAGAACTTTGTAGTTTTACTTTTTTAAAAAAATTATTGAACAATCGATTTTACTTTGTTGATTATAAATAACAATAATAGTATGTTTTAGTTCTTAGTATGCTAGTTTTAAGTACAATATTATGTAAAGGTTTCATTGTTTCAAAAGTACATTATATTATTAATATGAATATATTATTTCATTGTTCTAAGATTTGTTAATTGTATTTTATATTATTGGTAATAAATGTCTAAAAAAGACCTCGGTCAATAGAGATTGTTGGATATTAAAGTGTCATATATATGTTAGAACTTGGTATGTATATAGCCACGTATAATATATTTGCCACAGGATAATTAGTGGCTAGTTTTATTTCTTAGCCACGGGATATTTTGTGGCTAATTGTTTAGTAGCCATAATACTCTTTGGGAAATGAAATAGTTAGCCACGATAGTACTTGTGGCAAACAATTAAATCAGCCATGGTAATACATGTGGCAAAGCTAGTTTTTCGCCACGGGATTATTTGTGGCATAATTTAATATTCATGCCACAACCTCTATTTTCCCATGGCAAAAACATAGCCACGGCCACTTGCGCCACGATAATTATTTAAAAAATTTCCATGGCAAAACTATATAGCCACGAGATTTTTTTTACTTGCGCCACAATTTCTCCTGTGGCACAAGTGAAAAATTGTTGTAGTGCTATGATCTATCTTCTATCTATAAACTATAATCTATAATATTGATGTCGCTCCAATAAATTTTAGTACAGATTGCAACTTTAATCAAATCATTGTACAATTTAGTTGTTTTAGGAATTATGTGCCATACATTATCAATTTTTTTAGGAGCATTCTTAACTCTCTTCCAACGGTGGTTTGAATGGATAATTTTTATGAGGAAAAATGGATTCTAATAATCCTACCTTTTGCACATTTGAATATATTGGTCCCGCCTATGGGTTATCACACAACAATCCCATCTTGTCACAACATTTTCTGATTTTAGTCCCTTTCACTTATAACCTGTTGTTCAGGTTAACTTGTTTTAATTTTATTTATTTATTTTTTTTTGAATTTTTCCCTTTTGTCTTTAATTTGTACAGTAGTTATATAAACCCAACCCATTTTCCCTCTTCCTTCTTAAAGCTCTCTTCTTTCTTCTCCCTCCAAAAAACCACGAACCTTAACTGAAGCTAAAGTAGTGGACATTGGCGTCTCTAACCTTGGAGGTAAGGAAAACTAATTCATTCTATAATTTTATTTATTGTTAGTAACAATTCTTTCATGGTCGATTTTGATTTGTTGCAATTTCGTTGTTTAGGGTTTAATGAATTGAAGTTGTTGGAGGGGAAAGCAATTGGAGTGAAGTGATTTGTTGTCCAGGCAGCAAGTTTAAGTTGGTTTATACAGAACAAGGTGGTGTGAAGGTGTTTCAAAGGCTGTTTATTTGTTTTGATGCAGTAAGCAAGGGGTGGATGGAAGGATGCAGGAAGATTATATGTATTCATGCATGTTTTCTCAAAACCTTTCTTGGTGGTCAGCTTTTGTCTGTAGTGGGGAGGGATGGAAATGATCAGATGTACCCCATCGCTTGGGTAGTAGTGGAGGGGAGAACAATATGTCTTGGACATGGTTTCTACAACAACTTCAATAGTGTTTGTGCTTGGATGATAAAGAGGGACTTGCCATTGTTTCAGATGAAAATCCTGTGAGTATTTCTTTATTTTCTTAATTACTTGTGTCATTGGATTAACTATTGTGGCATTAATCAATTTGTTTATGTCTTTGTTGTTGGCAGTCTATTCTTACATGTGTAGCACAAGTTCTACCAAAGGCAGAACATAGACATTGTGCCAGACACATTTTTTCCAACCGGCACAAAGCTTTCAAAGGAGATGAGATGAAGCTGAGGTTCTTGTCCATAGCAAAATCATACAACTCAGCAGACTACAAGGATGCATATGAGGAGTTGGAGAAGGATTTTCCTGCAGCTGCCATTGCATTCAATTCTTATGAACCAAATATTTTTTGCAGAGCATTCATGAAGAGAGACACAAAGGCTGATGTTATCACTTCCAACATGGTGGAAACCTTCAACAACTACATTATCAATGCAAGGACAAAGCACATAACCAACATGCTTGAAGATATTAGAGCACTGCTTATGCAAAGACTTGTCCTAAAAAAATCTGAGGTAACAAAGTGGAAGACTGACATCAGTCCAAGGGTTCAGCTAAAGCTAGAAAAGTAAAAAATTGAAGCTTCTAACTGTGAGGCTCTCCCATCATCAAAAACTCTCTTTCAAGTTAAGCAGTGGATGCAATCCTACACTGTGAACCTTGAAACAAGAATTTGCACATGCAAGAAATGGGATGCAACTGGCATTCCATGTTGTCATGCTGCTGCTGCAATCTTTTTCTGCCACTTGAAACCAAAAGATTATGTTGTTGATTGGTACAAGAAGGATGTGTACCTAAAAGCCTATGCTTATTCAATCCCTCCAATTGAGGGGGATAGATTTTGGCCTGAAAGTGAATTGGTGGTTGGGCCACCCCCCATCAAGATTGGTCCAGGGAGACCAAGGAAAAATAGAAAGAAATCTCCCCATGAGAACCCTAAAAAACCAGGCCACCTAACAAAGCACGGCATGAAGATGACTTGCTCTATTTGCCAAACAAAGGGCCACAACAAAAGAAGATGTCCAAATAGGGACCAAGGAAGCACAGAATAACCACATCCTAAAAGAGCAAGGGGAAGACTAAGGACCACTTCAGAACCAAACTCAGAACCACCTCAATCAACTAGCCACCACAACAACACCGCAGCTCAACTAAGCAGGATTGGAAGGGGAGGAAGAGTGGTGTTGAACAGAGGGAGGGGTCCTTCAACCTCCACTCAAAACAGGGGCAGAAGTAGAGGTAGAAGTGCATCATCTACCAACCAAACCAGGAGCACAGGTGCATCCACCACCACCCACGGCAGAGGCAGAAACCAAGGAAGGGGGGCTGCTAGAGGAAGAGGAAGAGGAAGTTCCCTAGAGAATTGGTTCACCTATTCAGCACCACAGTAAAGCACTCTATCACATGTTTGAGGTGTTTGTAGCAAAGCACTATGTTTTTAAGAGATGGTTGTATCAATGTACTTTATCAGTGGTTTGTTTTAGGTTTTTTGTGTTATCGTTTCTTTTTCTGTTAAGATACTTGATCACTATTAGTGGTTCATTTTTTATCATTATGTGTTGCTTATGTGAGCACACTAATGTAACTTACCTTGATTCTAAATTATTATGGAATTTGGTCTTTATCATTATGTTAAGCTTATGTGACCATCAAATTTTGTCTTCACCCTTCTTTTCATATTGCATATGTGTGCATGAAGTTGTGTCTTTATGTTACTATTTTTGATCAAGTGTTTCAATGTGTTATATGCAAGTGTTACTTGTGGTACTACTGTTTCAATTTGTACAATAAAGAGACACAATGGAAGTCGTAAAAGATTTGTTTCATTTAGACAAATATCATTCAATTACAAAATTACATAGCAACTACAAAAACTTCCATATGTTGCTATGATCATCAAAACACCAATTATTTTTACCTTATTTCATTAATAAGCACCAACATTACTACTTGCTACAACTACTGCTACATACCATGGCTTACACTACTACCTAAAGCAATCACCAATTCAACCATCACTACCCAACCAACCTGCCTCTATGGTTTAAACAAGAAACCTATGAAAAAGACAACCAAAGACACAAACAGAGCATACACAAGCTTCTTCTTTGATGCCATGGCATTCAAAAGTTCACCCTTCTCACAGCATTCAATTGAGAGCTCATTAATCACCTCTTGCTTCTCTGTCATCTGCTCCTTCAGTGTAGTCACTTCAGTCTTCAATTCACCATTTTGCAATTCAAGTTCTGAGATTTCACATTCCTTCTCTAGGAGCTGAAATCGCAAATCCCTAATGTAATTGGCTTCCTCAACCAATTGAAAGAAGCCACAATGCATCTACAAGACACAAAACATCAAACAATTATGCACAACAATTACAACCTAATTTGAAAGAAATAAAAATGAATGATTCGAAAACAAACAACACATTGCTGTAAAGTTTTGTATATTTTTCAACTCACCGACCACTTAGAACAACCGTAAAACCTTTTGACGTAATTGGGCTCTGGGTATCTCACAACACGCATAGGAGCAACCTCATTGTGCCAGCAGTACACTTGGTGTTCATGTTCAGTTTTGAGAGAACCATTACTCCTTGAGCGAGAACCATTAGGAGATGATCCTTCTGAGTTTTGCGAATTCGACGCCATTTTTAGGGTTTGTCAGAGGAGAGGAAAAATTTAGTGAGAAAATGAAGGGAGATGAAGAAAAAGAAGGAGAAGCAGTTATACAGGGGAGACAAAGTAGAGTTAGGTTGGAGTTTTAATGCTTCAAAATAAATGAGTCAACAACAAAACACAAGGTCAACCCATTAACCTACAAACCCAAACTCTTCACCAATAATTACAGGTTAAAACTGATTAAGGACCAAAATCAGAAAATGTTGTGACAAGATGGGACTGTTGTGTGATAAGCTATAGGTGGGACCAATATATTCAAATGTGCAAAAGGTAGGATTATTAGAATCCATTTTTCCTTTTTATGATATGCAGCTGATTTTTTATCCACCTAGAGGTGACCAGGAAAGAAGCATTTGCTTTTTCTTAGGTGACTTCCTATTTCTTCCTATATATTTTATGAATTTATGTATCTTAGTTTCAGCCTGAATTCCTTCCTATTTTTTCCTTTTTAGAAGTGAAATTCCTTGCAAACTTTTTCTTTTTTTCAAGCATATTTTGAATTCCAAAAGAAATTCAAATTAAGATTGGTCGATGATCGTAGAAAGGACAATATTTTTGTTCATGTTTTGTGGTTTATTAGTTTGATATTGCGACCATGTACCTTTGTTAATCAATTGCTATTACCATTTGTTGATCGATCATATTGTGTATCTTGGTTGTAGCAAGTGTGGTCGTCGTCGTCGTAGTAACCATTCTGAAAATGCAACTTACAATTGTATTAATTGTGCTATGAATCATGTCACGTATTTTGTCTCATCACAGACTGTTTACATATGGAACATGTACAAACAACTTTTATTGTCATTTGAACCAACTAGTAATAGGAAAAAGGGTCTATGCGAGCGAGAGCCGATAGAGGAGTTTTGAGGAAGTCTAAGTTCGAGAGAATTAGTGTGCCCTAGTTTAATGAACTCTATGGAATTAGTTGGTTTGTGTTTTATGAATTTGTTAATTGTTCACGGTGAACCGATTGCCCTAGGTTTTATAATTTGAATTTAAATTCGTAGTTTTCGTTATTTTCCGTAATTATTAATCTTTTAGTTAAGAAAATCAACCAAGGTCCATTACGCTGTTTTTACTTTTAACTAATAGAATTTAATAGCTTCCTTGTGGATTCGATCCCTACTTCCCTAGCTATATTAGTTAGTGTTGTTCGGTTTATTTTTTAGAGGTGTGTGATAGCCTATTCAAGCTTAAACATCGTCTTGGAAGGTATAATGTGACCTCCATATATACGAGGATGAGTGGCAATGGTGTAGAACACCATATACTTTCCATTCGGGTACGCATCTGCAATATAAACCACATGCACACTCACGAAACAAGATAGGATCATCCCAAAAATATCTTCGTACATCATACAAAAACCTTTTTCCTTGCTGATATGCAGATCAGGAGACATAACACCTCCAACAATGTAATTAGCAAAATAAGCAAACCAAGGAACGTTAGCAAAAACAGCCAATCGATGATCATTAGGAAAAGCGTTAGCGAAAATAGGCAACAGATGATCATCAGGAAAAGAAACATCGATAGGGTTGAGATAACTACAACTTAAATGCACTGAAGTGGGAACACTTTTTCAAATGTAACACTTTAGTGTAACACTTTATAATATGTAACATTTTAAGGTAACACTTTTTAATAGTTAACGCTTTAAAGTAACACTTTATGATATGTAACCCTTCTATAGTAACACTTTATGATATGTAACACTTCTATAGGTAACACTCTTTAATCGGTAACACTTAACGTAACACTTAGTTGGTAACACTTTTTGGTTAGTAACATTGGACAATACGTACAATTACCTTATGATACTCTCTTTATAAATTTTGCGATTTAACTTAAGGTAATCTAAAATTCTAATATCTTTAATTATGATTATGAAATATTTTTACTAATTATATGTTGCATAAATTTATTATTGGGACAACACGTACAATTATGATTAGGTAACGGGCAAATCGAGGGCAAGCAACCTATAAGTTTTATCTTACAGGCTATGATAAAATCATAACCTTAAACTCATATATTATCTAACAGGCTATAGTTAGCCCGTAACCTACAACTTTTTAAATAACTGGGTTAATGTAGCCGGTAACCTAAAGTTGTTTTATGTAACAGGTTATGAAGTGCACGTTACCTAAACTTTCAGGTTTTTAGGTTTTATTATAGATTGATTTATACATTTATCCTCTCAAAACTGCATCTCTCATCCTATCATCCTTTTGAAACTCTGAATAATCAGATTTCATCTCCACCTTCAATCTCATCTCATATCATCCCTTAGAAACTCTGAATAATCAAATTTCATCTCCACACCTTGAATCTCATCTCATCTCAGTTTTCTAAACTGTAATCTGTAATCCCATGTCATATCATATCATCCCTTTGAAACTCTGAATTAAACCTTGAACTCTGAAACCCCAAACTTCGAATTAAACCCCCAACTCCACCTTGAGTTCGAAACCCTAATTCGAGTTGGTGTATTGGCATATGAAGGCTGTTGAATTGATGGTGGTGGATTGGCGTTTCAAGGAACTTGATGTTGATGTTTGAAGGTTGTTGAACTAATGGTGGTGGATTGGCGTTTCAACTTGGTGATCTTGTTTATGGTTTTAGGTTTTTTTGAATTTTTGTTACTATTTGTTGTTTGTGTTTAAACTTTGGCGAAATTCATTTTTTCGAACTTCTGTTACTATTCATTCTTTTTTTTTCAAATGAATTTTTTCGAATTTTTCAATTGGAATTTCTGTTTTAAATGAGTGGAATTTGAGTTGGTGTTATTATTCGTTATTGTGATTATGATTATTCAATTAGCATACTGTCTTCGGGGTTTGATTTAATGAATTAGGGTTTCATAATTGTTTGAATTTTGTGCTGATTTGATGAATGTTTTCAGCTTTTTTGATTTTGGATTTTTGTTTTTGGTCGATTTTAGTGATGTCTGATTTCACAGTTGCAATCTATATGAATTACATATTTACACAAATAGGTGAACAACTTATTCATCACCTGAATTACATAGTATTATTAGTATACATACAACAGTATCACAAATACCATGTTTGAGAAATCTATTTCCCCAAACATAGCTAGCCAAGCAATCTATCTCCCCTAGACCCATGAAGTTTAGTTTACTGAGTATTTCTTCTCTTCACTACACCATTGGTTTTGCACAAACCCCTCTAATAACTTTAAACAAATTTATGCTATTAATTTATTTGCAATGACATAAATTTGCGCTCGGGTGT
Organism: Suaeda aralocaspica; assembly: GCA_016808085.1. Lineage (NCBI taxonomy): Eukaryota > Viridiplantae > Streptophyta > Magnoliopsida > Caryophyllales > Amaranthaceae > Suaeda > Suaeda aralocaspica. The sequence continues at coordinate 1,302,067 of PYUH01000373.1, read as the reverse complement.
CTAAATGATGCAATTTTTTAAAAAAAATTGGTTATTTTTTTGAGCTCTACACCGTGGAAAATTCTCAAAGGGGATTTGGCCTATTATTTTTCCAAAAAAAAATCCTTCTAGCACCCCTATTTTTGACAAAATACTATGTTCATAAAACATTGATTGGTTTAATTTATTTGCTTGATAAAACATTTATTAGGGTTGGATACAATGAGACTTTTATATATAACACAAAAATCCTCGTAGATGTTATCTTTGGTTTGATAAATGTGTTTTGTTTTGAATTGGCTCAGCTTGGTGGAATCAAATAGGTTCAGTTTGCATTTAAAGAACACAATAGTAAAATTCTTCTATTTAGTTTTGGAAAGCTCGAGGAGGTGAAAAGCCACTGTCATTACTATGTGTCCTAAAAATGCAGTTAACTGAATCAAGTCAAACAACAGCAAAGCCTTAATACCAAAATAATAGGACGTGAGCTAGACATAAATGAATAAGAGGATCTCCTTTGGTTCTTTCCTATTTAATGCCACATTTCCTGTAGCATTATTAGCCTCATATGGCCAACAACCAGCTTCGTCCAAGTTTGTTTTGGTTTTCTTCTACCTCTCACTTTGCTATCCTTTTGCCACTCTTCCAGCCTCCTTATTTGTACACATAATTTGGTCTTTGACTGTAAATACAATCAAGGAAGTCAAGCTCGAAGTAGTAGTTTTAATGCAGATCTGCAGCATTTTCTACCTTGAAACTAGTTGATGCATCACTGTAATAATCCTGTTAAGAAACTTGAAATTATATACCAGACATCATAGGGAGTGCCACTCTTCCAGCCTCCTTATTTGTACACATAATTTGGTCTTTGACTGTAAATACAATCAAGGAAGTCAAGCTCGAAGTAGTAGTTTTAATGCAGATCTGCAGCATTTTCTACCTTGAAACTAGTTGATGCATCACTGTAATAATCCTGTTAAGAAACTTGAAATTATATGCCAGACATCATAGGGAGATTTATTTTCTGATCTTGGATTGTTACTTTCGAACATAATTCGGGGCTTCAGGCTAGAAACATTACAACTGGGAGAAGTGAAACTGGTGCTATGTCTTATGCAGTGGACATTTCGTTTTTGTTTCTTTTATTATTCTGAAATGTTATAATACATTTCATTTTTCCCTATTCATTTTGCCTTGAGTTCAAGTTCGATGCAACAATTTCTGTTTTCTTTTTTTTGTGTATAATGTTTGTGCATGTGAAATTACTCATTTGCCCGTCATAAAAATTTAAACACAATAAAAGTCTATAAATGGAAACATGATGATATGCATTAGATCACAAGTTTATGTTTGCTTTCACTTTAACCATAGGGTTTAAGTCATGCACAAAGGATTAATTAGCAAATAAATGGGATGTAAAATGCTTAGGAAAGGATATTTGTTAGAATCCAGGCTTATTTGGTAACAAGAAAGAAAATTTTATTCTGATCTAATCTGTTTTATTTTTGTGTATATGTATAACCCATTCAAATGCAACAAGAATTGAATAGGTTGTTTTTATGGGAAGTTGAAACTCATCTTTTTTCCCATCGCAATGTAAATCACCTAGCCCTTTTAACTTATGTTCTTTACTTCTTTCTTAAAGTGTATTTGAGAAGTCTCTTCGAGCTCGGTTGGCTAAGGTAATAAATCATGATGCCATTTGTTAATGTCTTTTCACGTATTATTATATATTATATAATTACCTGAGTGGATTAATCTCTGTATTCTTTTGTATGTGATAAGCAGACAAACCCAGAAACTGATTTCAAATGCCTCACAACATTTGGCTAGTATTTCACAAATGATATTCCACTGCCAGTAGTAAGAAGCCATAAAAAATGGAGATTGAAATGTAGTTGTGCATTTGTAGTAAGTGGTTTCTTGTTCTCTGCTTTGCTTGTTCTATTTGGTTAAAGAACACGGTGTGCCCTTGATTGAAATTTAGTTGTGCATTTTGTTCTATTCTTTTATCACCACTACTCATGTGTTGTTCTAGTGTAGTCAAACAAGAATGTGTAAAGTTTGGTAATTAGCTCATAATGCTTAGGTTGATATTGTTTGTGTAGGAGCCTTTTTTGACATGTACATAGGAGAAGTTCCTGTCTCGAAGCAAGCAAAGCAAGAGATAGGGAGAAATGTTACTACCTCTTTTGCTTCAGACCTAATATGAGTTCTTCACAGGATCGGATAAAATTTCTTCTCTTTGACTATTGTCAACTGTCAAACATCCACAAATATGATAGAATTATATCCTGGTGAGACTTCTATCTATGTAGCTAGACATGAGCATACAATTTTAATCTTTTTATGGTCTGACATGTTGTTTCATTATTGCACAGTGAGATACTAGAAGCAATTGGACACGAATTCATGGAAGAATTTTTCGGCTATTGTGGGTCCATGTTGGCAACTACTAGTCTTCTCGTCCTTCAGGTAACGGGAAAAAGTGAAGATCTATCACTTTGATTTTAGGCTTGTTAAATCACTTCATGAAACTTGCTAAAGATATAGTTGTTTCTTCCTCAGTTCATATCTATACCTGATGAACGATATGAACGATACAGGAAGAGCTCAGACTTTATTAAGGAATACATTTTCCCAGGCGGGTGTTTACCCTGCCTGTGTCTCTGCATCAAGACATTGGTATGTGTAGTGAAAACAACAAAGAGAGAAAAATAACAGTTAAAGCATAATGAATTGATCGTGTTGGAATTTTTACACTCTTTGAATTGTTTTTGGCAGTGTACATCACCTAGAAGACTTCAGAATACACTACTATCAAACACTGAGATATTGGCGAAAAAATTCCTAGAACAAGGAAAAAACTCCTAGAACAAGGAAAAAATGCCTAGAACAACAGAGGTTAGTCAGTCATTCAATGAGCTATATGATATGCTATTATTCAATGAGCTTACCTATAAATTGTAAATTGTATTGTTTGTTTAGGGTAGAATTAGTCAAATCCTAAAGTGAACTATTAACTGATGGAACTATTCAATGTACTACAGAGTGATAGCTATATATACTTAACTTTTATTATTGTCTTTGTAAGTTGTTGAGTTTGTGGTACAAAGTTTTATTTGTTGAGGCTCGGTGAATAATTATTTCTCTCTTTCCTAATTAGTTTTTTGCTTCTTACACGGAATAAGCAGTCTCTCCCTAAACAAGTGACGTGGTATTCATTCTTGAATTTGTATCACTTTTGACAAAATTCTTGCTTGTTTTGTTGAGTTACTGTTTTGGTAGTTTAATCAGCTCCACACATATATCAGCTTATGTATAACTTCTAATGTGTGCGTAATTGACATAGTTATTTTGTATATTGTAGGTTCTTGCAGCACTTAACATGTACACATATGTTCTAATGATAGAGAAATCAGGTGAAAATATATATATTAGAAGCATTTTACCTTTATGGGCTTTATCAAGTTGCTGGTATTGTATTTTTATCCAAATTAGTTTATATCAAGTCTGTGTGTTTCTAGTGTTTTCTATCAATAGCATGGCTGAGCCAATGTGTGTCTCTCACTTCATGACTCCTTGATCATTAATCTGTAACACATTGGAATGCAAACAGGCTAGCTTGATTCAATTTCTAATGACCGTAATGGTTTCTGAATCTGAGAAGCTTTTATTGCTACTATATTTGCTAATTTATTTTTTTCAATTCTTATAGGACCAGGATAATGATCATAACCATTCATTGGAGTAAGCAATAGGCAACATAAGCAACTAAGCAACGAGATTGAAGATGGAGAAATTAATGAAGACTATAACACGTTTAGAAATAGTTTTGAGAATCATTTTAATCATTTGTTATGGATGTTTTTAACTACATTATTTTAATTCAAATGTCTTTGAATGACTACCACCAGTGTATAATTTGAAATGAGTGGGGTGTATTGACATATAGATATTTGATTTATATATTAATCAGCAATTATTGCTATTATTATTGTTATTGTTAAAGCTATCATCATCGAAATCAAAATCACCAACTTCATCATCATAAAATTAATAATAAATACTATTATTTTTACATAAAAAAAGTGTTACATATGTTAATCGACAAATGTTATATAATGTTAAATTTTGTGTTACTTTAGCACTAGTTTAGTGTTACATAAAGTTATAAATATCATACATAAAGTGTTACTAAGGTTAACGGATATGATACTTAAAGTATTAAGAGTGTGACCTATAGTATTCAATGTAACACTTTCAAAATGTTACAACATATTTAAAAATTAATGCCAAAGTAGTTTTAAGTTACACTTTTCAAAGTGATACCATAGAACTTAAAAAGTGTTACCTTTAACAATAAGTATCACGAGCAGATGTTTCACTTGAAAAGTGTTACTCATTGTCTAAGGAAACACTTTTAATCTTTTATGTAACACTTTAAGGGTACTACCTAATGTCATTTATGTTGTAGTGTATATATATATATCTCCCCATCATTATACCGAAGTCTAGATAAATGTTCAATTGCCATATTTTCTGCTCTTTTCTTATCACAAATTTCTAAATCACATTATAATCATGTAGCAACAAAATGCATCCGATAAGAAGTGGTTTGGATTGTTTCTTTCCAATTAAGTACTTAAGAGTTGCATGGTCAGTATAAACAATAACTTTCGAATTAACAAGATATATAAGCACGAAATTTGTCCAAAGCATAAACTATAGCAAGCAATTCCTTTTCAGTTGTGGCATAATTGACTTGACCTTATCTTAGGTCTTACTATCATAATAAATGGCATGTAACCTTTATTTTTCTTTTGACCTAAGACGACACCAACTGCATAATCACTTGCATCACACATAATTTCAAACGGTTTTAAGTCCCAATCCGAAGATTGTATTATTGGTGCAGAAATTAAAGCTTGTTTAATTAAATTGAAAGACTCGAAACATTCATCAGTGAATTTAAACTCAATATCTTTCAAAACAATTGTATTAGAGGCTTAACAATTTTAGAAAAATCTTTTATGAATCGTCGATAAAAACCTATATGCCCTAAGAAACTTCTAACGCCTTTAACATTCACTAGAGGAGGTAATTGCTCAATAACTTGTAATTTGGCTTTGTCTTCCTCTATACCATGTTCCGCAATTAAATGTCCCAAAACTACTCCTTCGATCAGTAACACTAAAATGACATTTTTTTCCAATTGAATTCCAAATTAACCTGCTCATACCTTTCTAGAACTTTAGTCAAATTAGCTAAACATGAATTAAAACCTATACCATAGACACTAAAATCATCCATGACAACTTTCATAATTAACTCTATAAATTCAGAAAATATACTCATCATACATCATTGAAAAGTAATAGGGACATTACATAAACCAAAATTCATTCAACGATATGCAAAAGTACCATAAGGACATGTATATGTGGCCTTTTTACTATCATCATGGTGAATTGGAATTTGAAAGAAACAAGAATAACCATTAAGATAATAGAAATACTTATTTTTAGCTAACCCATTTCAAGCATTTGATTAATAAAATGTAAAGTGATTTTTCTTTGTAGCAATATTCAATTTTCTATAATTGATACGCATCCTACAATCTGTAAACTCTATTAAGAATTAATTTATTCTTATCATTATGCACCACAACTGTTCCACCCTTTTTAGGGAATACCTAAAGTATACTTACCCACTGAGAATCGGGAACTGAATAAATAATAACTGCATCAAGGAGATTAATGACTTCCTTTTTGACAACTTCCTACTTGTTAGGATTCAAATAGTGTTGTCCCTGCACACATGGTTTATGACCTTCCTCTAAATGAATTTTATGCATACAAAAATTAGGACTAATATCAGTTAAGTCTTCAATAAAATAACCAATAGCCTTATTATGGCTTCTAAGCATAACTAACAATTTTTCCAATTGGTCATCAGTATGAACATCATTAATTATAACTGGATATAATACTTTCTCGTCAAGAAAAGCATATTTTAAATTTGAGGAAAGGGGTTTCATTTTAGGTTGTGTTACCTCATTGATTGTACAAACCCTTTTTGGCAATTCAATGAATTTTTGGCTTTCCTCCTGACTTAACTCCTCACCAGATAAATATTGTATCACTTCATCGGTCTCTGCACCTCCTCCTAAAACAACATCAAGACATAAAACAGTCTCCAATGGATCCTTTTTAGAGGATCGAGACAAATCATCAATAGTAATTTCATCTACTACGCTAATAGCATAGCATGATTCTTCCATCATGGGATTTTTCAAAGCATCTTTAAGATTAATTGTGACTTTATCATCCCCTACAATGAAACTACAATCCTAACATCAATAACAACACTTGTAGTATGTAAAAATGATCTACCAAGAATAATAGGAATATGAGCATTTTCATCTATATCAAGCACAACAAAATCAACAAGGATAAAGAATTTTCCTACTCTTATTGGACCATCTTCTAAAATACCCTTAGGGTGCTCTACTGTTCTATCTACCATCTGCAAAGAAATGTTAGTTATTTTCAAATCCCCTATATCCAATTTCATGCAAATACACAAAGGCATGACGCTAACAATAGCGCCTAAATCACATAAAAGCTTTATCAATAAATAAGGGACCAATGTTACAAGGGATAGAAAAACTATCTGGATCCTTCAATTTAGGTGGTGATTTATTCTGCAAAATATCACTGCATTCTTCAATTAATGCAACTGTTTTCACCACACTAATTTCTCGTTTCTTGCCTAAGATATCCTTCAAAAACATTGTGTAAGTAGGAATTTGAATAATTAAGTTAGTAAAAGGCAAAGTAACTTGTGAATTCTAACAATATCTAGAGATTAAATTTTCTAAATTGATTATTATTTTTACTCTTGGTTACTCTATTAGGAAAAAGTAACCTAACTTGTGTCTTCGGTATCGTATCTATAATTTCCTCAGCTTCTTTTGCCTTCTCCTTTGGTGTAACTTCCTTCTCTAGCACAATCTCATCATCCATGTTTTCAATCACCACACTAATATCTTTTTTGCTACAACTGTAGCCTTTCCGGTATCATCAATAGGTATCTTCGGACCCTCATAGTAAGCATCTCTCCTTATAGAAACAGAATTGCAATGATCCCTGTGTGGATTTTGAGGAGATGCTTGTAGAGTTCGTTACCCCTTGTTGCCTTTGAGGTGTTGATTAAGTAATTTCTATAATTTAATTCTCCAACTGTATTCTATGAGCTACATGTTGATTAAATTGAGTTTGCATGACTTCTACATTCTTTTGCATTTGCATCATCATCACAATTAACTCATAAATATCATTATTGATGGTTTGTGGTGGTGGTCGAGGTTGGGACTGTGGCTTAACAAAACCCGGTGGTTGAGGTGGCCCTTGAGGTTGAAATCTTTGTAACTGATGTTGTTATTGTTGAGGAACAAAAGGTGGAGTATTATCCACATTATTGCTTTTATAAGATGGGTGGTTTCTGTAGCCAAGGTTGTGAGTGTTTGAGAATGAGTTATTTTTGTAGGCTTGAAATGCACACACTTGTTCCGTTGTACCCTGACATGTTGTAACATTATGACCAAAATACCTACGTGCTCCTTGTTTTAATGCTGTAATTTTATTTTTCTATTGAATTGTTATTTTTGTTCCTTGTTTGTTTAATTTGAATTATTGTAATTTATTTAAACTGTTTTCGCATTGTTTTTTAAATTAAATTAATGGAGTTAGAATTATGTAGGTGTTTTCAAATACATTTGTCCATTGCCATAGATTTATACCAAATGTTATTATTATCAAAATATAAATATTAGATCTTCAAAGTTCATAGTTGATTCTGTAGTTTGAACTAAATAATCACAAAAGTAATTAGTGAATAGTTTATTCCGTTTCCTCTGTACAACTAAACACGCGGTGCAAATCAGGGTCATTTGGTTCCTTCCTCCCTCATTTTCTTTCCATTTTCCATTCCGTTTCCCCTGCGTGAACCAAATAACCCCTTAATGTTTGTACTTTGTATCATTGTATGCTATATTTGACTTTGTGGATGTTTACTTTCTTTTGAAATGATCCTCAATTACAAAAGCTCAGGTGTTGGCACTTATTACTTAAGTGCAGCAGGTTTCATGTAATAAGAATTTGAGTATTCGAGCTAAAATTAACGAGCTCGAGTTGAGCTAACGAGCCGAGTTATCGAGCTTTCGACCCGAGAACAAAACCTAACCCGAGAACTCAACGAATTTTTGCAAAACTTAAACTTATTTTTGATAAATAAGACGAGAAAAACAAAACCAACTAATACAACTTTACAAGTTTTGTTAACCGCAAAATCAACCTCATTCGAAGTGATTACTACAATGTTCATAAACATATGTTCAAAAAAGTTGATTGATTCTTCTTGGAGAAGAAGGTGAAAGGCTATTATATTCATTATTCTCACTCTTTAATTTCTCTCTCCGTCGATTCCCTAATCCCTCCCTAATCTCTCACCGAAAAACCCTAGAACGCCGGCAATCGACGGCACCACCACTAACCATACGCTTCTTATTCTTCAGGTGATTACTAAAAACCCCTAAATTGACTTTCTTATTATTTGTAATCATTTCATAAATCTCATATTTTGTGCAATTTTTCGTGATTTGATTTCTTAATATACGATTATTTATTTAATTTTGTTTTGTTGCATATAAATTGTACCTATATCTGTGTTACATTTTTTATGCTTGTATAATTCGTTGGAATATCATAATTTGTTACATACATTTTTCTGCGTAATTGTAGGTTAGCGGATTGATGCATGTGTATTTTTAGGTTTTTGGTTTAGTTTTGAGGATTTTTATGGATGGTTTTTGTTTTTTTTTTTTTTTTGAGGATTGTAAAGAAAAATTAACTTCAGTACTCTAGTTTTTGTTTGTTTAATTGTTGGGTTTAGGGCTAGTATTATTCCTGGCATTTTATCTTCAATGTTTATGTAAATTTTATGTCTTTCAGTGATGAAAGATTGTAGTTTTTATGTATGACCAAATGCTTTACTCCATCCGTTCGTAAATGTTGATACGTTTGAAATCTCACACTGTTCATAAGATAGGAGAATCTTTTAAATTACTTTCAATATACAAAACATAATATACTCATATGTGGTCTTGTTTGATTCATCTTAATTACTAAATTATTAATATCCAAATATTATAATTTTTACATATACACAACAAAAGATATTTAAGGTCAAACAAGTGTGTTGGCATGTGTGCAAGTCAAAACGTATCAAACAATTAAGAACAGAGGGAGTATGTCTTTTTTCTTGTTTTTGATGCCTTATTATGTAAGTTCGTATTGTGCCAACAAATGCTTTTCTTTTTCTTCCGGTTTTTGGGATTTTCTAGAGCCCTTGTTTAGCCTCAAAAACTGTCGTTTTGCGCTACTTTCTAATTTACAATATATTTCTTTTGATGAATTTGGTGTTTACTTGTACATTTGAAATGAATTTGTTGGTCTAAATTTGATTAAGAAAGGAGAACTCTTCTTAAAATGAATGAGTGAGAGAGGTAGGTTTAAGTTCTACCTATCATTTTTTCTCTTTGGTGTTTGGAAGCCACAAGGGCAAATGATGAGAATCGATCCCAGATTCTCATGAAATTGGGAGGAAAGCTCTAACCACTTGAGCTATCCCTCACTCTCTCTAAGTTCTACGCTCTAGCTACCATTAATTCTATGGTTTCCGTCATATTGATCATGTTGTTCAAATTGGTCATTTTGGTGAGTCTAATTTTGATGCGAATGGCCTGCTCCTTGTGTTTAGTGTTAATGTTTACTAGAAACTCTTATAAATCGCCTTCCTAGAAATCTCTCTCTATAAATTGTTTACTAAATAGCTAGATAGCTTATCGATATTCTCAAACTCTTAATAGGTCTCACATTGTTTACTCTCTTCTCCGTAGTTGATGTTGTGCAATGTCATGCCAACATGGCATCTCCCTAACTAATTTTATTTTCATGTAAAAAATAGCTCCAAAAGAAAGCGTGAAGAATTGAGCTTGCAACCTATAGATTGCTAGGTACCATCTCCACCATTATTCCAACTCACAAGCATTGGTAAAACTTATCTATAAATAAGAGTATTAATGTGGCAAAAGGAGTTGGGACTAAAGACTACTTATCTCTAACACCTTAAAAAGCCACAAAAAAATAGACTATTCAATTCAAACAATAGTTCTTGGTTATGATTGGTCCACATCAGCTTCCAAACAGCAAAAACACTATTTCCCTCGCACTGTTGCACGCTTCTTTCATTCCCTCACCCAACCTTCCTTGACACTCTTCTTTCCCTCTCCTTAATTTTCTCAACCTTCTCCTCCATTTTACCTTCTTTCATACTTCCATCTCTTTGCGACCCTTGACCCTTCCGAAATCATTTGATCTTCCATCTCCTTGCGACCCTTGACCCTTTCAGATTTCACATTCGATTTTGTAGGGTTTTATTTTTTCAGATTTCGATTTTCTAGGGTTTTATTTTAGGGGATTTTTCGTCCTTGGATTCGAATTGTTTTGGGGTTTGGATTTTCTTAATTATTGTTAATTTCCGGCGGATTTTCAGATTTGTTTGATTATTGTTAATTTCCATTCGTTTTTGTAGCGTTTTATTTTTTTCAGATTTCGATTTTCTAGGGTTTTATTTTAGGGTGGGGTTTGGATTTGCTTGATTATTGTTAATTTCCGGCGGATTTTCAGATTTGTTTGATTATTGTTAATTTCCATTCGTTTTTGAAGGGTTTTATTTTTTCAGATTTCGATTTTCTAGGGTTTTATTTTAGGGTGGGGTTTGGATTTGCTTGATTATTGTTAATTTCCGGCGGATTTTCAGATTTGTTTGATTATTGTTAATTTCCATTCGTTTTTGAAGGGTTTTATTTTTTCAGATTTCGATTTTCTAGGGTTTTATTTTAGGGTGGGGTTTGGATTTGCTTGATTATTGTTAATTTCCGGCGGATTTTCAGATTTGTTTGATTATTGTTAATTTCCATTCGTTTTTGAAGGGTTTTATTTTTTCAGATTTCGATTTTCTAGGGTTTTATTTTAGGGTGGGGTTTGGATTTGCTTGATTATTGTTAATTTCCGGCGGATTTTCAGATTTGTTTGATTATTGTTAATTTCCATTCGTTTTTGAAGGGTTTTTTTTTTTCAGATTTCGATTTTCTAGGGTTTTATTTTAGGGTGGGGTTTGGATTTGCTTGATTATTGTTAATTTCCGGCGGATTTTCAGATTTGTTTAATTATTGTTAATCTCCATTCGTTTTTGTAGGGTTTTATTTTTTTCAGATTTCAATTTTCTAGGGTTTTATTTTAGGGGATTTTTCGTCCTTGGATTCGAATTGTTTTGGGGTTTGGATTTGCTTGATTATTGTTAATTTCCGGCGGATTTTCAGATTTGTTTGATTATTGTTAATTTCCATTCGTTTTTGAAGGGTTTTATTTTTTCAGATTTCGATTTTCTAGGGTTTTATTTTAGGGTGGGGTTTGGATTTGCTTGATTATTGTTAATTTCCGGCGGATTTTCAGATTTGTTTGATTATTGTTAATATCCATTCGTTTTTCTAGGGTTTTATTTTAGGGGATTTTCAGATTTCATATTCGATTTTCTAGGGTTTTATTTTAGGGGATTTTTCATCCTTGGGGGATTTTTCGTCCTTGGATTCGAATTGTTGTGGTGATTGGATTTGCTTGATTATTGCTAATTTCCGGCGGATTTTCAGATTTGTTTGGTTATTGTTAATTTCCATTCGATTTTCTCGGGTTTTATTATTTTAGAGGATTTTCAAATTTCCATCCGATTTTCTAGGGATTTATTATTTTAGGGGATTTTTCGTCCTTGGATTCGAATTGTTTTGGTGTTTGGATTTGTTTGATTATTGTTAATTTCCATTCGATTTTCTAGCGTTTTATTTTAGGGGATTTTCAGTTTTCAGATTTCATATTCGATTTTCTAGGGTTTTATTTTAGGGGATTTTTCGTCCTTGGATTCGAATTGTTTTGGTGCTTGGATATGTTTGATTATTGTTAGTTTCCGTCGGATTTTCAGATTTGTTTGATTATTGTTAATTTCCATTCGATTTTCTAGGGTTTTATTTTAGGGGATTTTTCGTCCTTGGATTCGAATTGGATGAATGATTTTGCTGAATTTATGTTTTGGTGTTTGGATTTGTTTGATTATTGTTAATTTCCGGCGGATTTTCAGATTTGTTTGATTATTGTGAAATGTGATTCGATTATTTCGATTGCTTTGATTTAAATTTGATTTTAAGCTAAAAGTATTTCATTTTGGATTGAGAAATCATTATTTTTTGGTAATTTTGATTGGGGTTGAATGTAACTGAACCCATAGTGCATAGTAAATCCTTTTGCATTGTTCAGATTGTCTGATTTAGATGTTGGTTTGTTGCTGTTGATGAGTTGATTTAGTTTGAATCTTCAATAATAGGTCTGTTCTTATGTGATGTGATTGTAATAGGTCTTCTGATGACCTTTTAGTTTGGTGGTCTATTTTGTGGGCTTTGCATGCATTGTGGATTGGGTTAGTTGTGAGCTGTGTGTTTTTGGGCCTCATGTATGGTTTGATTTGGGTTGTTTGAATTGCAATACAGTAGGCCTGGTTTATTGCTGCTGAATGTATGTATGATGGTCTTGATGTTTTAAAAAAAGGCTTTTTAGGTAGAAAATGTTTTTTCTGAAATTATGGAGATTTGGTGGTAAAAAAAAACTCCTAGGTGCACTGTTTGATCCCCATGTGTGCACTGAAAACTATAACTTTTGCATTCTTCCTTGTTTTACTCTTTAGTTTTGCATAATCAGTAGCCTTGCTAATGATTTTGTATAAGTTATGAACTGGTTTACTAATTGAGTCAAAGATTTGAATGTACTTTCAAATCTTATATGTTTGACATAAAGTTAGAAGGGGAACATCAAATAAGGAAAGTATATATATTTCTATTTTATTTAAATAAAAAGAGAGTGGAAGGAGAACATCAAATAAGGAGGATTAGGGGGTGTTTGCTGGTTACTTCTCTTAGAGGATTTTCAGATTTCGTATTCGATTTTCTAGGGTTTTATTTTAGGGGATTTTTCGTCCTTCCATTCGAATTGGATGAATGATTTTGCTGAATTTATGTTTTGGTGTTTGGATTTGTTTGATTATTGTTAGTTTTCGATTTCTTAATATCTTAATATCTTAGTAATTTTTTATATATCTCTTAAATTCTTTTTCTGTTTTGATTTGTTGTTGTTTATAATTGATTTGCTTATGGTGAGTTTATTCTTTGATTCAAATATCAATGTTAATATTAATAACAATTAATAACAATCTAATAAAGGGGAAGTGTACATGTAGATGCAGAACACGATTCACATTATAAACCTTTATTAATTCATAAATTAGTTTATAAATTAGTTTCATTACAAAAGACTAATGGGGTTTGTTTATGTCTGAGTTTCGAGGTTATCATTATTTTGCTTCTGTTTATGATTTTAGGGGCTTAGTCAAAATGAATGAATATTAATTGTTGAAAGAATGAAGCCTTTAGTGTAGCCTTGGTGAGAGTGCTATTTGTAAACAATGGCGATTGAATATATTTTGTTGAAGTATTTGGTTCTTTGGAAGTAAAGTATTGTATTCTTTCGATTTTTTTATTGTTTTCGTAATACATATATAATATAACTATTGAAAAAATAAATCTACACTCATTGGTATATAGTTGGACTTCTAAATCTAAAATCTAAAACATCTAAAATGTAAGGTATTCATTGATCATTGTTATTTGATTGAGAGTGTTATAGTTTAATGCTTAAGCTGCATAGTATTACATTTTATTGATTGAAAGATGCCATCAAATATTTTTATATAAGATCAAACCCTTAGAGTTCAGTGGCATGAACCTTTTAGCGTTGCCTTTGTTTTTATTGTTTAGAATATGTGCTATTACTGGTTGAAAAGTTGTTTTTCAGATTAAGGAAAAAACTTGAATGATTTATAGTTAACTTGTAATCGATTGTGGTTATTTATTGAATGGTTTTACTTGAAGTTTTGTATCAGATGTAATTGCAATTTCTAATTTCTAATTTCTAATTTACTCCATCTTATTTTAGGATTTCAATTTCCGTATGTTAGGGTCTTCATTCTGAAATGTTGTTTCTTTTTTGAATTTTATAGTTTCAACATGGAAGAATTCAGAATTTATGCATTGAGTTGCTTCAAAACCCTGTTTCTCAATGGTGGAGGTTGGCTAAGTCGAATTGATTTCACCAGGTTTGAATTGTTGAATTTAATTGCATCTAAATTGAATTTCAGCTGAGAGTTATAATTGGATTGGAAGAAATTAGGATGGATAAATTATAATTTGATTGGTATAAATTAGCTTAAATTAGTTACTGTTACAGTGTATGTTATTCTCTTTGCATCCTCATATATCTGTTTCTCTATACATAAGTTGTCCTATGTATGTCTTAGTGCTTCTAACTAGCTTTGAACAGATTCAGGTTTGCTAAGTTGAAAAACTGGTAAGCTTTTAACAATTTCCTTTTATTCCATGCTTTATGTCTGGTGTTTATTCAGATGGTTCAAATTTTATATGTCTAATATTATATGAATGCAAATTTTGTTATATGTGTTTCATGATATGGTTTACCTTTTAATATTTGTTAATATTATTTAAAGTGTTTGTATTTGTATGATTATTTGTTTCATTCTGTACTTTATTGCAGATTTGTTAGTGACTTTTTCATACTCTATCATAACTGCAATAATTCTTATATGTCTTTGATAGTATGATCTAGGTTTTCACTATTAATAGAATTATGTTGTTGTATCATCATATGAAGTGTTTGAAATTTGTGTGATTGTTTGTTTCAGTCTGACTGTTATTGCAGATTCGCTAATGAACTTAAAATGATCTACATGTGTATGGTATTATATTGTCTACATATTATACATATTATTATACATATTATAAGTGAACCTCGATTCATTGGAGTTATAGTCTTATCTATGCTTGAGTGTGTACAGTATACCAAGCCATTAAGTAAGTTTTCATTATGGCTTTGTGGTTTAAAAAATATATTTTGTTAGACAAATATTTAGGAATTGATTGCTTGGTGTTTGTGGGAAGGTTATGGCAGGAGCACCAACTGTTGTATCTATTGATTTTATTTCTCTATTAGAAGATATTTGTCATGCTTTGGGTAATGCTCGCCCTACTTTCAGTTTAGAGGATATTATTTTGCCAATGTCTGATTTCGGATACAACACTGTTGGCAATGAAAAAGAAACCTTTGAAGAGTCTTGTCAGAATGCAGCACAGCAGATGGATGTCTTCCTGGCTGATATACATAAGTTGCGGGCTTTTGATATTAATCTTGATGCACGGGTTCAAAGTGAGCGAGGTGAGCAGTTGTTCCGACTGAAGGCTGATTCATTAGAAAGGCTGTATTATTACATATATATATATATCAAAATATCATATCATTTCACGCTTGCGAAAGAGTAAACTCCATCCTCCTATTCCCAAAAAAAACAGGCAACAACAAACTATTAGATCAGTACAATTGTAGTCCTAACTGAAACCTAAACACCCAAATTAGACGTTCCAGATTTCATTTACGCTTTGTCCAACAGAAATCGAGCAGTTGGTTGCAAAGGAACCATACAACAATAGTTAACCTCAACTTTGATGCAAGAACATTAACATCTTACAGTTGAATTTAATGCGAGAAGATTAGCATCGTACAGTTAACCCAGGCACATCAAAAGTTTCTATTAATGCAAGAAGATTAGCATCTTACAGTTGTTATTTGGACATTTAGGAAAAAAAACAGTGGACCTTATTTATTTAGTAGCAAATCAACAATTATACTGTTATTTAATGTTTGCAGTTTATTTCTTTTAATTGGGTTTGAACAAGATTGAGCCTTTCTAAGTGTATTGCATTTTACTATAAATTGATTATGTTATTGTTGATCCTTATAATGTCTATACTGAACCTCAATTAACCTCCATCAACCTCAAAGAAGGTGCTACAGTCGTCCTCAAAGAATGATTGTCTAATCAAAAGGGAGCCCATGCATATAACAACCAAAAGTAAGGAATGAAAAAAATAGCAAAGGATAGGAAAAAATGGTGTACTTATTGATAGCCCCATGCCTTAATATGGTATTAAGTACCCTTAACATATCCTGAATGTCATTTGTGCTTTGTCCATCAGAAATCAGAGCAGTTGGTTGCAAGGGAATCGTGCACCAATAGTTAAGCTCGACTTTAAAAAACCTTTGCACCAAAGAATGCTTAGATTCCTTTGTAGGCTTATTAGGGTTGATAGCACTACTATATGAGCAAACATTACTATTAGGGCTTATTTTCTCGAAGTCATACTTTTGGGTGACACCAAAGACACAAGAAATTACCTTAGTCCAATTGACTCCTTATACACTACAATAGACTCAAAAAAACTTGCGATAGAGGACCAACAGTATAAATATTGTCCTTTCCGTCGAATGCAAATCTCCTCGCATTTAATTTAGATGAGTAGGTCAAGAATAGCTTATCAATGATTTTTCTTCGCGTAGAATTGATTTCAATTGATGAGTCCTTAACAGCTATCTTAACTTGCAAAAACCAGGCAAGGCTATAACATTTCGTAGCATATCAAACTTGCTAATGTGATTGTGAAGCTCAATTAGTACATTACAGCATACTGGTAAAAGGTCTCATCTAAAGGTTCAATTGAAACCTTCAAATGATTCACAAGCACAAATATGCAGTGACTAATGCTTCTAAAACCTGGTTTGCAAAGCAAACATATAGGAAAAAAATGGAAACCTTACCTTTGGGAAAAAAATGTTAAAAATTTCCACTAATGCGAGAAGATTTACATTCGATTAATGTATTTCTAAGACTTGGTCTGCAAACTAGATAGAGAGAGAAAATAATGGAAACTTTACCTATGTTAAAAAAAATTAAACGTTTCTATTAATGCGAAAAGATTTGTAGACCAGTTTTTAGGCGCATTAGTCATCGCAGATCTGTGCTTTTAGGCGCATTAGGCGTTTGGAAGTTAAGATAGCTGCTGAGGATTCATCAATTGCAAGCAATTCTACACGAAGAAAAATTATTGATAAGCTATTCTTGACTTACTCATCTATTTTAAATGTAAGAAGATTTGCATTTGATGGAAAGGACAATAGTTATACTGTTGGTCCTCTGCCGCAAGAATTTTTTTGAGTTTATTGTAGTGTGTAAAGATTCATTTGAACTGAGGTAATTTCCAGCTTCTTTGGTGTCATCTACAAGTATGATTTCGAGAAAATTGACCCTGATAATAATGTTTGCTTATATGGTAGTGCTACCAACCCTTATGAGCCTACAAAGGAATCTACGGATTCTTTGGTGCAAAGGTTTTTTAAAGTCGAGCTTAGCTATTGCTGCACGATTTCCTTGCAACCATCTGCTCTGATCTCTGATAGGCAAAGCACAAATAACATTCAGTCTCTGCTAAAGGTACTTAATACTATATTAAGGCAACGGGGTATCAATAAGTACACTTTTTCTCCCTATCCTCTTTTTTTGAGGTATTGTCCGATGAGCTATTCTTTCATGCTTTACTTTTGACTGTTATATGCATGCCCTCCCTTTTGATTACACAGACATTCCTCGAGCGAGGATGACTATACAAACTTCTTTGAGGTTAATGGAGGTTATTGCAAGTCAATCAAATTAAAACAATAAGATGTCAAACAAAGAAATAATAATCAATGGAGCCACCGTTACATTAATATGCATGAAAACGCTGAAAGTTTTGACATGAATTTGTTACAAAATACATCATGAGCTCTTACTATTCTTTGAATAGCTAAAATTGGTAAGCGCATTTATGAGGTTTGTCTATTATTAGTAAAGAATAATAGACAAACCCTCAAAAAATATTAGCTATATCATTGATTCTATTAAGTTACAAAACTTGCACAACATAAATCCCTTGAATTCGATAAATGTTGTTTTCTATTTTTGTTTGATCGATAGTTGATCAATTTAGAAAAGAGAGCATATTGATCGTCTTGCTCAATATTTTTGTCATATGTAGGACAGTAGTCAAATTTCTGTAATGAATATCTTGAATAATAGGTGTGTAAATTCATTGCAATTTTTTGCTCTTTTGTAATTGATTTCTCATCAGCTTTTGTCTTAATGATTGATGTGTGTATATCAAATAACATATTTGGTAATATAGTTTTATGTTATGGAAGATTACATTATCTGTGTTTGAAATTCTTAATTAGTACCAAGATTTAGTAATTTCATAAGAATATTCTAAAAGACAACATTGGAATTATGATGTCAGGACAAATATTTGAAGTTGGAAAAATTATGGTAATGCTTCAAAATGCACCAAAGTTGATCTCTTGCAGGGAATCGTAAAGTTATAGCTTCGTATGTGAGGTAGTTTTGAGCCCTTAATTGTTACTACATCCACATATACGTGATGAATAAATAAGATTTTGTCCTGAATATCTTAGGAAGAACAAAATACATAACTTTGTTTTCTTAATTGTTTAGAAAGCACCTTATCAAGTTATTTATAATTTCCCTCCTTGGTTGCAGTGAGAAAAGTATGATTTATAGTGAAGAGATCAAGGTTATATGGTGGAAAAACAAATACTACGTAAAAAAACATAGGAAATAGTCCTTGGTTTAGCTAGGTAAGTTATGCGGAAGAAGAATTCCTAATTCTTACACAGATGAGACTGAGAACACCTGTTCAGTTATAAATTTATTAATTGATTATAATCTTCTTAGTTGGTTTCTTGGAATGGATTTATGGTCAATTGAGCATGGACAGGGGCAAATCCAAGGGGGTATTCTACGGTACAGTTGTACCCCCATTTCCCAGAAATTGTTTCAAGAAATTGTTTCATTAAAACAATATATATTCATTAATGATGGGAATAGAAACAAAACTACATCCTTGCTTTAGCGTTTAGGTAACACACTATTTATAGTAGTTAATGGAGAGGTTGCAAGTTCAAATCCCATTGTAGCCAAGTTCCATCGATTTACTAATTTTTTCCTTTTGCCTGATCTGCCACTGGTCATGGGATGTTTGACATTAGAATCAATTTTGGGTCTTTTAAGCCAAGTTTAATATGATTTCAAGTTCTGTTTTACATCATGATTATTAAGTTTGTTTCAATTTGCATAGATGAATAATGCCTGATCATGAACACATTAGTTGGCTGAAGGATCATATATTTATTAAGTTTGCTTGGGTTTTCTACTTTCATATTGGGCGTATCAAAATATGCATCTCACTTTTTTTACAGGAGAGTAAGTGAGCCATCAACAAATCAAGAACATTAAGCCTGCCTAAGATAAGCTATTAGTGGCACCGATGTTTAGCAATGCAATATGCCTAAGAACATTGAAGATGGATGATCTTTCCGGTTACTTTATAATGAGTTCTTGACAAGTGTTTGTTTATATGTACTAAATATGTATAGTTATTTGATAATTACATAGGTATTGGGTATTTTGTCATACATAATTGTAGGTTATTAAACGTATGCATAATTATATGTATATAATGATAGTTGAAGAAGAAACCATATGTATTGAACATTTGTGTTCTTGATAATTGCTTCATAATATCTTATTATCTAAACTTTGTATTTGAATGTTATAAAATTTACTCATCACAAGTGTAATCATTAAATACATTTCATGCAAATAGAACATTGATTTAATGTAACAAAACCGCATGAACGTTCATAAGAGACGCACATTATTGGCATTAGCATCATTATTTTGGGGCACCGCGCGCTTAGCGCGCGGTGTCACAACTAGTGTAATAGGAAAAATTCATACAAATAATCTCAACTATGGACGTTCACCTAATAAAAGACCGAACTTTGATTAATCCAAAAATGAACCCAACTTTCATGCCCATTTTCCAATTTTGAACCCTCTTAAATTTGAACTTGTAAAATCAATTAATTCTTGCTAATTATCCGGTTTTTGCTTAAGTAGGACCACACGAAACCACCACCACAACCATCCCTTCCACCTGAAACTTCCGAATGATAATAAAAAATTGGATAATTAACAAGATTTACTTGATTTTACAGGTTAAAATTTAGGAGGGCCTAAAATTGGAAAATGAGCATGAAAATTGGGTTTATTTTTGGATTAATCAAAGTTCGGTTTTTATTAGGTGAACGCCCATAGTTAGAATTATATTTATGAATTTTTCCTATGTAATATTATGCCAATTGCCAAATTAAGTACTCCATAATTACTATTGCTTCTTCAATCATCACATTAGCTAATAGCATAAAAAAATTGTATTAAAGTTTTATTGCTAAAAGAAATTTCAACTAATACTATAGCCTTGTTTGGATTGTGGACAGCAGTGGCGGAGCCGATCCTACTAGTGCACGTGCACCACCTGTTAAAAAAATAAAATTAATTTAAAAAAAAAAAAACAAACTCAAACCCGTGTTTCGCTCTCTCTCGGTCTCTCTCACAAACACAAGCACAAACAAACAAACAACACAAACCCTTAAAATGCTCCCCTTTCCTCCCTCTCTCGTCTTTCTCTAATTCTCTGATCTCTGACTCAAGTTTCAAGTCACAAGCTCGTTGGTCATTGCTGTTCACCGGCGGGTTGCTCGTCGAGCGGTCGAGCCGTGGAGGTCCACGAATTCACGAAGGCACGAGTCGCACGGTGGACGGTGGTGGTCCGAGGTGTCTTCTTTTTCTCTTCTTTCTCACCTTCGCAAATCGCAAGTAAT
Source organism: Suaeda aralocaspica (assembly GCA_016808085.1). Classification (NCBI taxonomy): domain Eukaryota; kingdom Viridiplantae; phylum Streptophyta; class Magnoliopsida; order Caryophyllales; family Amaranthaceae; genus Suaeda; species Suaeda aralocaspica. Next base: position 1,281,239 of record PYUH01000373.1, on the reverse strand, counting down.
TTTACTTTAATTAGTCAGAAACTAATTTAACCATTTCACACCAATTGAAGATTTGAAGATTCTCTAATTCAGTGGCGGTCCACGAAGGCACGAGCACCACTCGCATGACTGCTGGTCTGCTGCTCGCCGGAGTCGCCCATTTGCCAAGGATTCAAGGTAATCATTCTTGATTCATTTTTTGTTTCAATTTTTTTCATTTTAAAATTTTAGTTTTAGATCTTTAAGAAAAATGTTTGATTTTAACCTAAATTTGTTTTATTTTTGTTGTTGAATTAGATATTTGATTAGTTCAACTAATTTTAGTTTTGTTTAATTGTGTTGTTTATTTAGATAAGTAATTTACATATTTTCCTGATGAATTCATTTGTTGTTTACTTGATTTTTCAGATTAATTTCATTTGTTGATTAGTTGTTTTTTTTTTTTTTTTTTTAAATTTCAGATTAGTTAAATTAATTGATTACTTGTTTTCAGAATTTCAGTTTTTTGTTTAATTAATTTCAGACTAGATTGTATTTCATTTTACAGATTTTCTAATTAATTTAGAAATTCAAAAATTAAGAATATCAGATTATTAGAAATTCATAATAATAATAATAATAATATTAGAGACTTAAGAGTATAAGAATATTAATTAGTTTTGAGTGTGTTCAATTAATGTCAGATATTTTAGAATATAAGAATATGAGAATTAATATTGATTGAATATTTGTATAAGAAATTCAGTGTGTTCAATTGAATCAATTTTAGTTGTTGGATTGTTTCTTGTTCATTCATAGTTTCAAATTTAATTCATTGGAATTGAATAATTGATGTTATGTTGTTGCTATTTGAATCATTTGATTTGTATACTTAAAAAAAAAATTGTGATTTAAATCATCTAATTGGATAATTTCAGTTTTTAAAGTACTATTTGTTTGTTATAATTGTTATAATTTTTAAATTGAAATCAACTATACTCGGGAAAAAATTTATATCGATCAATAATTATTAGTGACCCACCATATCAGCGATCCTGGCTCCGCCACTGGTGGGCAGGTTGACATTATTAATGTATGTATAACATGTTTGGCAAATTTGGCTTTTAGTTGGTGGTTGTTTCAATGCCGAAAAAACATTTACCACCTTTATTTCAAATGAAATGCAATGATTTAACATAAAGTAGAGAGGAAAAAAATGTCTAAATAATGCATTTTATTTGAACAAAGTTAGTAAGACGATTAATAATAATATTATTACTAATTAATTGGTATTTGCAGGTATTGTTGAACAATTAATTGGTAAATGAAGCCGATCAGGCTTCCAGAACCTCCGACAAGTCCAAGGGGTATGCCAGAGATCTTTGAAGGAGGGGTTTTTGGTGTAATTCGTCGTGCTGTTATCATCGGCAATGGATTCCCTGGTGCCGAAAACCAGTGTATTGGCTTGGTTCATGCTCTTGGTCTCTCTCACAAGCAGTTCTTCTACGTAAGTTCTGTTTTATTTTTATTTTTTATTTTAAATTATTTTGGAACCTTATGCAAGTAATTATTGACTTCGACAATAGGATTTTGAGGAGCCAATGTAAACAAATGCTAAAGGACTTGTGTTAAATTAGGGTTGTGTAGTTGTGTTACTAGAAATATGTGCTTGAGCACTTAAGTTTTAAGGGCGCGCGCCTAGGTGCAAGAAGCAAGAAAGAACACCTCAGACAGCATAGGTGCACTCTGACCTGAAAGGCGCAACTGTGAGGCGCGCCTCTAGGGTTTTTTGGGATTTATTTTGTGCACCTCTTGCCTTTTAAAACTGAGCCCGCATCATGCATTATTGATAGGATTTCCGATAAACAAAAGGATAGATGGGGCAGGGGGTGCTGGTAAGTGTTAGTTTACCAGAACCGAGAAGAAAACATTGTTGCTTATTTATCCAATTCCCTCAAAACCAATATGAGCTCCAACTCGCTTACCATGTGAAGGCCATGTGTGCTTGTTTCTTTGAGCTCTGTGTTTATTACTTCTTGTATAGCTGCATAGTGCTCAAGAATTGATTTGTTACAGTACAAATATAACCCACCTTCTAGGTGCAAAATTACTTTTTCGGGTTGGATCACACTTGGATCTTATGGACTAAGTTTCAAGCTCTACTGGATTTTATTATGAAGTTGCTGCTTTGTTTCTCTTTTAATGCTTTTTAGATGGGCGCAACTTACTAATTTTTTTATGCAGCGTGTTACACGGCCCAAAGGAGGAATTAATGAGTGGCTTCATTGGCTGCCTGTTTCATTCCATAAGAAGTTGCATCACGTCGTTAGACAGATTTATTGTTATTCACATGTTCTATTTACATCAGCAGAGAAGAAAGTTGCTTCCCTGCCTGCATCTGACACTAGCAGTGTTGGCTTGTTATCTGTTTTGGAAGCTGATGTAAAGCAGATTGTAAGCTTGGCCCATAAGACATTCGAAAAGTAAATTCTTGTTTCTCTCTAGCTTAGGTCCCTTTCAATCTTTGATCTGCTTGGTTACTAAACATTTAAAAAGAAGATTGGAAAAGGAGATTACTATATGTTGTAGTGTATTGTCTTGTTTTCTTGTATACATGACTTGAAGCATAGTGATAGAAATATAAAATCAATGTCCTTAATTGTAGTTGACACATAATCTCTCCATTCTTCTTTGTTGGTTGTTCTATCCCTTTTGTTTGTTTCTTTTTGTTCGTTGTACTTGTACCTTATTCCAAATTGGCAAGTACATCTTCTTATCTTCTCATCTTCTCATCATGTCATTTACTCATTTCTACCCCATAGAAAATATTGTCCCTAAAAATTTTTTTACACAAACACCACATATTACCACTCACTTCCCTACTTTTTTAACACAAACCCCTCACAAATACACACACACACACAATCTCTCCCCCTCTCCCTCTCCCACTGCCTCTCTTTTTACCTTGGTTTCCATTGCTAATCACCAACATTAGAGAATGGAGTGAGTATGTGGATAAGAACATTGTACTCTAGTATGGTCCACAGACCTATTGTTTAGTATATATTTTTTATTATCTATTCCATCAATTCAGTAAACTTGTTTGTGTGCTGTTTGTTCCACACGTCAAGGTTGAACTATACCATGAAGTAAATAATTATTTGACCTTTGAAAGTGATGCAGCTCCTATGGTCTGTATTGGATTTATGTATTGCTGTTATGTGTTCAACATCTGTCTTTGTGCTTTATTTGCTATGCTGATTCATTTATAATAATATCATCAGTCATGTATCACTTCAATGTGAGGCAAAGTCACCTTTCATGTTCCACACGTCAAGTTTGAATTATACCATGAAGCAAACAAATATTTGACCTTTGACAGTGATTCAGCTCCTATGGTCTGTATTGGATATATGTATTGCTGTATTGGATATATGTATTGCTGTTAAGTATTCAACATCTGCCTTTGTGCTTTATTTGCCATGCTGATTCATTTGTAATAATATCATCAGTCATTTATCACTTCAGTGTGAGGCTAAGTCACCTTTCATGATCTGAAACTAGGCAGATAATCTGAGATTGATGAAATTGGAACTTGTACAACTATGTAGCACATTTTTGCAGGCCTAATATTTTGAGAGTGAGTTTTTATTTTGAAAAGATATTTATTCTTGATGTTAAAATTCTCAATGTAAATACTTCCAAATCTATTATAAAGCAAAGTAACTGTGTGCTCTTAACACCTGTGTAAAATTGACTTCATATGGAATTTTGCTACTAATTACTGGTCATTGATCAGTTGCAGTCACTGATACCATTAGTGAAGTCCTTTACGTTGTGGGACGTTGGTAGAGGGCATATCTCACTTGAGCTGTGTTTTGTATCTGATTGTTATCCTTTTTGAATCGTGACCATTGATTCTCAGCAGTCGTACTGTATTCATGCTTATGTATTGCTGATTTAATTACCACAAGTGTTTTGTGCCACTTAAAATTTTGTGCTGTCCTTTTTTTTTTGTAAATTCTTGTGCTTTCTAATTGCATCCTTTTGCTTGTTCCTAATATCTACTTCCAACACTATAATTCTGTAAATGCTAATTTTTATGTGAGGCCCTAACAGGGATTATTCTTTGTTGCAGGGATGGCCCTTTATTGGTAGTTGCATCTGGAAGGGATACAATATCTGTTGCTAGCTCCATAAGGCGGCTGGCATCTGATTATGTGTTTGTTGTACAGGTTTGTTGTATTTTCCTTTCTCCCAACTGCCTAGGCTCTAATGGCCTCTTGTTTGTTTTTACCAAATGAAAGGGAGTGAAAAGACCAATAGAAAATCACGATTGCAAGCTTTGGATTAGGGTTTGTGAGGTTTGACTATGGAAAGAGGAGTAAAGGGGGTGAGTTTTTTACGACATAATGCATTGCATAACATCTGTCTCAAGAAGCGTGATGATTGGTATGTTGTGAATTGGTGACAATCTTTTTGGTAATTTATGAAAATTATAGGAGAATTTGTCAAAATTTTTGTAATACATGCCAAATTTAGAAATAACTCTCTACTAAGACACCACCCTTCTCCCGCGATGTGAATGTTTAATACTGTGATGGGCCACATAATGGTTTGTGCAACTCTTTGTTTGCTTTTAGTATATGAGTATAGTAAAACCATGTATCCTCTATCTATTTCTCCGTAACCACATTGCCTTTGATATGTGTCCATGTACTTGGTGATATTGTTTGAGTGAAACCTTAGTTAATGTTATATTAAGATTTTGTGGATCGAACAAACTCTATATTCATGGTGATACATGTTTGGAGTTCTCTTTCTCTGTCCCTCTTGTGTGACTTGTGTCTCGATGGTAGGTTAGTGGTAGTAAGAAATACTTAAAAGTGGAAAATTGGGTTCACATACAATATTTTTGAAGTGAGGCTGGTAGTGAGGTTATGAATGACAATGATGATGATAAGGAGGTGAGGCTGATGATGGTTTTTTTTTTCCTCAAGTGCTGTGACAGTTTTAATTGATGGTTAGAATTTGTTGGAGGTGGAGTTGGTCAAAGTATGGCAACGACGGTGATGTTTTGGAGAAAGTGAAATGAGTAATAGGGTATAGAATTGATGTGAGTCCCACCCTGCAGTAGTTAAAGTTGAGTGTGGAAAGGTACAAGCATTTTGTAGAAGCTATATGGGTCTTGCACTCTTGCTTGTTGTGAGACCAAAATAGTATCACGCTCACAAGATTATTATGTGCATCACGCTCACAAGATTATTATGTGCACATGATTTTCTTAAATTTCGGGAAGGCTTACAACGTGCTAATAAGAGAGGTGCTATGATGAGAAATGAGAAGGGTTATGGCACATAAATTTTTTAACCTACTTAAATATATTTATGGAAAAGTGAAATGAAATTTTATATTTGTAGAAAGAATTGTTATGGATTTACAAGTTTAGTTCTTGATGATATACCTTGGTGCATGATGTTTATAGATGGTAGTGTTGATTAATGAGACGAAAAGGGTTGGAACGTAAGTTATCTAGGATTTGTTATTCAAAAAGATTATGAATTGGATGGGGATGTGGCCCATAGGATCTAGTCAGGTTTGTTGAAGTGTAAGTGGGGCTTTTTAGTTTTGTATGTTATCAAGGTATGCCTTATAAATTGAAGGGAAAGTCCTACTGCGCAAATATTAGGCTGGCAATGCTATATGGAATCAAATGTTGGGCTTTGAAGTATTGTTACCTTTATAAGATGAATGTGTCATAGGTGTGTATTCATGTCTAGTTGATCCCATACTATTTTGGAACAAGGGCTTTATTGTTGTGGTGGAGAATCAATCGTTTTCAATTCCCTTCACAGCTGTAATAGATGAATTAACATGGTCTACTCCTGAGATCTACATTTATGTTAATTGTGGATAATATCTCATCAATTGATGGATGAGATTATGTATGGGTTTTACGTTAATTTGGAGTCATGGAGGTAGGTAATTTGTCGAGGGAAACTGCTTACATGAAGTGCTGATATTTTATGGGAATAGGCATTAAGGAAATATCATGATAAGAAGCTGGGTGTATCTTCTTGGGCATGCACTATTGATTAGTTGGAAATGTGAAATTTCTTAAGTTATAATGTTGGGATTGCAAAGATTGAGGATTAGATCAATCAATCAATCAAAGCCGTAGTTTCATGATTGAGGTCAGCTACATGAACCAAAATCGATCATTCCCGGTGGTCACATAAATTTTCCTCCTCCATCCCCTTCGATCGAGAACCTCGTTCTCCCGTAGGTCCACATAAATATTGAGCATTAGATAACAGGGAATTATCTCCGTTATTTTGGGCATTTCCGATGCTGGTGAGGATACGAAGAAGGAAACTAATAAGCAAGGCCCATGTTTGTACAAGGAGGCCAATGATGTAAATGAAGAGAGTTAAAGATGATTTGAAGAACATTGTTTGCATGAGAATATATCCCATAAAGGAAATTATTGGTTTATATAATGGATTGGAATTAAAGATTTTACATTATTATTTTTGTGTTCTATGATTTCCTATAGCAGCTTCCATTTAGTTTATTAGGTGTAATTGAATTTGATTACTATTGAAAATTGAGTTATACCTAAGCATCTAGCTAGTTGATTTTGTATTGTTCCTTTTTTAATGTAATAAATTTTGATAAGCTATGGCAACTATGATCATGTGGAGCATGATCTTTCTTTGAATAAACGATATTAAGATTGAAGAGCATCTGACATCATGTTCTCCTTTTTTATGCTGCAGATTCAGCACCCAAGAACACGTTTAGATAGATTTGACATGGTCATCACCCCTCATCATGATTACTATCCCTTAACTCCTCAAGCACAAGAACAGATTCCCCGGTTTCTCCGTCCATGGATTACTCCACGTGAACCTCCTGGTAGGAATGTGGTAGGTTTCTTATGCTGGATGCTCCTCTTCTTTCATCTTTATTTGGCATTTGTTGGAGATTATAATTCCGCAATTTTTTTTCTAGATCCTTAATTATTGCTGTTTAATGCTTATTAGTTATTGCTGTTTATGTTTGTCTTGAGTTCAGGTCCTCACTGTTGGGGCTTTGCATCAAATTGATTCTGCAGCACTTCGAAGTGCAGCGACAACATGGCATGATGAATTTGCTGCTTTGTCGAGGCCATTGCTTGTAGTAAATGTTGGAGGACCCACAAGTAAATTACTCAACACTGTTCTTGTAGGCCCTTATGTTATTGATAATATGTTCATTTGCCTGGCATACTTGTCCCTAAAAAGTATAAAAAAAGCTTAATGAAGTTAGAAAAGTTCAGAAAATTAACAAGATCTGATGAATTCAGAAAACTTCACTACGAGGTTAATTCTGTAACTAGGTGAAGTTCTCAATCTAATTCCATGGAAAGGCATCATTGAAGTCATTTGTGGTATGTCTCGCACTCTCAAAACAGAGGGAATTGTGCAGTAGCTGAAATATGCTAAAACTTTTAATTATGAAAGGAACAGATGCTCCATGTCAGAAAGCCTTATTGTCATAACCATTTATAATACTTGGCAATAAGACAATCTCGCCATTTTTTACTTGAAGTGATTAGATTAAGCAGTATATTAGGTTGAAACTTATTCTTAAAATGAGAATCAAACACAAAGGTATTAAGAATGAAGTTCCACCCCAAAAACACCGTGGTTTCATTTTTTATTCCAAATTCATACTACCTTGCAAACCAAACACTCTCTTAGAAGTAACTTATTCTATACTTCTTCTGTCTTTACAAGTCCTACCCAATAAGAACCTTCACACTATTCATAATCCCATAGAATTCTATAAAGTCTTCTTAACAAGAAATAAAATTATAAAATGATCTTGTGATGCCTTTTATCTTTTTTTCTCAATATGTACCAAGTATATCAAATTATTATACTACCTCCGTCTTACATTACTTGCAACTTTTACCATTTTGGGTAGCAACGCAATAGTTGTAACAAATTTTTTTTTTTTTTTTTTTTTATTTTTGTTGTTGTTGTTGTTGCCATATTTAGTCAATTTGTTTGTATGAAATGACCATTTTGTCTATACTTCATTAAACTAAAACATGATTAGTGAATTTATTGATGCCTAAATGTAAACATTAGACATTAATCTCATGTACTCCCTCCGTTCCTTGATGTTCTTGTCACTTTCCCCATTTAGAAGTTCTTTAAAGTTCCTACCACTTTTACTTTATTCTATTTTTGGACATGTTATATAATTTTTTACATGTGGAGACCACCATGTGAGGCTAATTATTTCATTAATCAATCATCCTTTGATTTATTCTTTCTCTCCAATCTAATTTCTTTTAGACCCACTACCTAATATTTTAATACTATCCAAATTTTAACCATGAATAGTGTTTTGCATAATCTTTGAGGAACGGAGGGAGTAAGTAATTTGGAACCACTACCTACCAGCATCGTTGTCACCACATTATCGTTCTTCCCCACCATCGTCACCGCTACCTTCACCCTTTTGTTTCTCCGTCCACCACCATCAACGCCACCACATTCACCCTTTGACCTTTCGTTTAATTTATTTTTTCTTTTTCCTTCAAAATTGGGGATATTGGGTTTAATATGTTTGGATTGTTTGTTTGAAATTGTTTGATTTTGGCTTTGATTTGCTGTTTTGGATTGGGGATTTTTTGTTCGATTTGCTTCAATTTTTGGATTTTTTGTTCGTATTTGCTTTTATTTTGGTTAGATTGCATGGTGTTGATGGTCTTCGATTTGGCTCAATTGGATGTTTGTGGTGGTGTTCGATTTAAACTCGATTGAGTGGTGGTGGTTGATATTTTGGTGGTGGTTGCGTCCCAGTTGTGTTGTGTTGTGTTAGCCCTGTTTAGTGGTGTTGGTGGTGATGGCTGGTGGTGTGTCATTTGGGTTGGTAGCTTGATTGAAGTTTATGCCATTGGTATATATGTAATTATTTTAAGTTAAAGAATTGTCTAGGAGCATGTGAAACTATTTTTTTGTGAATATTGTGATACAAGGGTAGTAAAACGAAGTTTTTTTTTTTTTTTTTCGAACTTTATTTTTTTTTCACTTTTATGTTCCAACATCGACCAATGCTTTTGAAGTGTTAAGTCACATTTTATGTTTTCCTTTATTTTTTTTGCTTTCCCTCTAATTCTCCCACATAAATTCTGTACTTCCAATCTTTTTTCTTATCTTTGGAAGACTTGGTCATGCTAAAACAGGTTCAAGTCTTTTGTTAGAAAAAAAAAATTAGTCTAATGTTTAAGCTGCCAGAAACTTTTTTAAGTTGCTTCTTGAAAAATGATATCTATCAAATTTGAAGCTGACCAATTTTCCTTATAAAGCAACAAAGAGTTGTTTGGGATGCTTGTTTCATCCAACTTATATTTGCTATATCCCCAGATGGCAAATTGCCATTTGAGGGAAGATATGTCAGTTTAGGTTTATTCCTTTGTAGAAATAATTAACAATGTAATGTAAATTAAATTCTGAATATAGCTACTAAAACATCACCTTAGAGCCCTTTTCTTTGTAAAAATGCAACATGATAATATAGAATGGTGGCTTCAATGCCATTGACTGTTGTCACCATTGCCATTGTAGGGTAGCTGAATATTGTTGATATCTAAAGTTTTGCCTTCTCAGACCACCGTTGCCTTTTGTTCTTAGTTTCAGACTTTCAGTGATTATCTCTGGTGTATGTGTTGGTTTGATTCTTGTAGATAGGGAGTTATTTTACTTATTTATTTATTGAATGATCTAAAACGTGCTTACTTTTCCTTTTGTTTTGAGCTTTCTGGTTCTGCTTCTCTTCATTTGTAATATGCTCATGGAATTTATCTATCTATTTATTTATGTATTATTAGGCCATTGTCGATATGGTGCTGATCTCGCAAAACAGCTGATAGCCTACTTGCAAAATATTCTTCTTAGCTGTGGTACTGTAAAAATATCTTTCTCAAGAAGGACCCCTGAGAAGGTATTGCTGATTGCTTGCTCATACCTTACTCTTTTGTGCTCCCTCATTTGTTAATGTTTTTACATTATGAATTTTCAAAAGGTGTCCAAGATTATAGTGAAAGAGCTTGGTGATCATCCTAAAGTTTTCATATGGGACGGTGAAGGTAATCTTTCATTTACATCAAGGGGAATGATTATGGTCTATAAAAGTTTGCAACATCAATGACCTAACAACATTAATTATTGCTTCCTTCTCCGTTTTCCTTTCGTTCATCCTTCCATCCAGATCCAAATCCACATTTAGGACATCTGGCTTGGGCTGATGCTTTTGTAATCACTGCTGACTCAATTAGTATGCTGAGTGAGGCTTGCAGCACGGGGTATGGTTTTATTATTATTATGTGTTTTTTTTTTTTTTTTTTTTTTTTTTTTTTTTTTTTTTTGG
>PYUH01000373.1:1199113-1257182 GCA_016808085.1 Suaeda aralocaspica | reverse complement strand
TTCTTTATTCTATTTGTTTTCATTATACTAATGTATATTTTTTTTTTTCTTTTTTATTTTTTTTGATTTCATGTTAGTGTTTGGTTTTTTGTATTTTATTTTCGAGGCTTTTTGTATCTTTTTTTTTTATTTTGTTTTGTGTTGGTTCGTTTTTGTTGTTGCTAATTCGTTTTTTAGATCTAATTTAGGGGTTTTTTGTTTTATTTTTCAAAATTGTTGATTTGTTTTCGAGTTTTGTTTTTTTATTTCATTGTTTAATTTTTTTTATTTCATTAGTTAGTTTTCTATAATTTCGTTTTTGTCTTTTTTATTTTTTTTTGTGGTTTTTATCGTTTTTTTAGGTTTTAATGTTTTTTAATATTTTCATTTTATAATTTCGCTTTTTTACTTTATAAAAAAACAAAAAAAAACATGAAAAACAAAAAAAAAAAAAAAAACAGAAGACAAAAAAGAAGGAATCATAAAAAAATAAAAAATAAAAAAATGAAAGAATAAAAAGAAATAAAACAAGATAAGAAAAATGAAAAAAAAAAAGAAAAAAAAGCAGAAATTATAAAAATGAAAATAATTAAAAAAACATTAAAACCTAAAAAAACGATAAAAACCACAAAAAAAAATGAAAAAAAAGACAAAAAACGAAATTATAGAAAACTAAATGAAATAAAAAAAATTAAACAAAATGAAATAAAAGAAAACAAAAACTCGAAAACAAATCAACAAAATTTGAAAAATAAAACAAAAAACCCCTAAATTAGATCTAAAAAACGAATTAGCAACAACAAAAACGAACCAACACAAAAACAAAATAAAAAAAAAAGATACAAAAAGCCTCGAAAATAAAATACAAAAAACCAAACACTAACATGAAGAATCGAAAAAAATAAAAAAGAAAAAAGAAAAATATGACATTAGTATAATGAAAACAAAATAGAAGAATAAAAAAAAAATGAAATAGACATACCATGATGGATGTTGGAGGAGTGAGGGAAGAGTAATGAGAGAAAAAGAGGAGTGAGAAATTGAATGATTTTTAAGGTTTGAAATTAGAATGATGGAGGAGTGAGGATAACTTGGGTTTTAGACTTTTGGGTGTTAGGGAGAAGGGTGGACTTATTTGATTTGGGCCTAGAATTAAAGACATAGTTTGCTGGGTCTGGTACCAAGTATTCACCGGGAATTGGTTCCGGTACCAGGTACTAGGGATGGCAGTTCACGCTGAGTCTGACTCTACTCCGCTCCGATCCGACAAAAAAATCTGCCTCCGAATCCGCCAAAAAAATCCGACTCCGAGTTTAAGTCAAAGTCGGAGTCGGATGCTAAAAATAATCCGAGTTATCCGACAATTAATCCGACTCTGTCGGATCTCTGACCGACTCCGCCTTTTATTTCTCTACTTATTGGGTATAATAATAATAATTATTATCATTTATTTAATTATCATTATCATTATCATTATTATTATTTCTACTAAACTAATACTGCTATAATTTATGGGTTAATGTAACTAATTACACATATATGCCCGCTACAAAATGGTTATCAACTTATCATTAGAGATGGCAATCACTCCGCTCCGACTCCGACTGCCTCCGCTTAAATCCGAAGGAAAAAAATCCGCTCCGACTCCGCCACGAAAAAATCCGCCTCCGACTCCGTTTAAATAATCCGACTACAATCGGAGTCGGAGTTGGATCCTACATAATCTGATCCGACTCCGACCTGTTGCCATCCCTACCGGGTACTGGTTATACCGGGTACCCGGATCAGAATTACCCAGATCTAGTCCCGGTAACGGTCCCATCCGGGTATTCATATATGCTACTGTTACCGGACTCAGTTAAACCGAACCGGGTCCGTGTCCAAAATCGGGTACCCCCGGTCCCAATGCTCATCCCTAGTCGCTCATGCATACAAAAAAAAAAAAAAACAGATCCCAAACATAACAACAATAAACCACACCCAAACAAAACCGTAGATTAAGATAAAAACAAACAACAATGATTAGAACAAAAAATTGAAAAAATAATAATTGAAACAAAAAGGAACAACAACAATCGGACAATAGTAGTCTAAATAACAACAATCACAACAAGAAACAAAAACAATCAAAGAAACCTTAAAAACTTACCATGATCGCGACACAACCAAAATTAAACCACCCATTTCACTTTATCTTCGATTACATGGTGAAAAACCATTAGATCTTCAACCTCGAAACCAAAACATCACGAAATCAAGGAAAAAAAATACATTAATTAGAAAACAAAACAAAATGATTCCTAAAAAAAACCCCAAACACTCACAGTCACAGTTCTCACACACTTAGTCCCTAGCATACATACACAAACACACTCCCTCATTCAGCCACTCCCTCACTAACACACACACTCAGTCCCTCCCTCCCTCACTCACTCACTCACTCAAACACTCAGTCACACTCTCACAGTCAATCAAAATCTCACACACTCACTTACAGCCCCTCCCCTCCCAACACACACCCAACCATTCTCTTACTCAAACACTCACCCACTCCCTCATTCAGTCACTCACTCACACAACGCACTCATTCAGTCCCTCCCTCACTCACTCAAACACTCAGTTATTCCCTCACAATCAGTCAAAATCTCACACACTCACTTACAGTCCCTTAACCTCAGCCCCTCACTCATACACACACTTACGATCCCTCAACCTCAGTCCCTTACTCAAACACTCACTCACACACTCATTTAGTCCCTTACTCACACACATACACTTAGTCAGTCCCACACTCGCAGTCATAGACTCACACACTCAGTCCCTCCCTCCCTCCCTCCCTCACTCACTCCCTCACTCCCTCCCTCCCTCCCTCACTCACTCACTCACACTCACACTCATTCACTCACAACCACACACAAACATCCAACACACACAAACACACACAACCAACCGTAAACACATCCACAAAAAAAAAAGACAACCATAACCAAAAGCAAACCACCAAACCCAAAACCACAACCACAACAAAAAAAAAACATCCAGCCAAACCAAAAACCACCACCTTAAACTAAATTCAATAAAAATCAAAACAAAAAATAACTAAAGTAAAAGTAAAACCGAAACAATAAACAACAAATACAAAATCAAAGCCAAAAAACAACAAAATAAAAAAATGATAAAAATAGAAACTAAAAGAAAACAAGCTAAACTGACCTTAATGCTGAAGCCACCAAAAATCGATCTTCCAATTTCACCAAAAATCAAAACTACCAATATCGCCACCATAAATCACCACCAGATATCGCCACCAAAAATCGCTTCTAAAAGGCACCAAAAATCGCCTCCAAAACGCACAAAATTAAAACACAAAAATTAAAACACAAAATAAAAACTGAAACTGAAAAATAAAACAAGAAGGAGAGAAAAGAGGTGGGTTTTACCTTAATAGATGTAGGAGAATGAGATCGAGAGGAAAAAAAATGAAAAGAGAGAGGTTTAGGGATCAGAGAGGATCAGAAGAGGGAGATGAGAGACAATAGAAGACATGTGAGGGAGATCAGAGAAGGGGGATAGGGTTAGGGTTAGGAGGAAGGAAATAAATAAAAAAAATTTGGAGGATTTTTTGCATTTATACCCCCTCCGTTTAGGCTGGGATTCAACCATTTGTTTTGGGTTGATTGATTTGCTGCGCTTATAACCGCAACAAATAACAAAAAAAACACAGCTAAAAAAATCAACCACCGCAAATAATTTTGCATGTGTATCATCAACAACTATTTGCTGCGGGTCTTTAAAAATCCCAAAGAATTGCAGCCAATGTGGTGCAGCAAAATCCAATTTTTTTACTAGTGCGGGAAATGCTTCAGGCGTTACTTTTTAATTTTCCACTTAATGTTAATTTGTTTTTTGATTTGAGAATTCCATATATATTTATTTTTTATACTTGTGAAATTTAACAAATCTTACTTCTAATTTACTTAATAAGTGAAATGAATATATAATGTAATGTTGACATTTGAATTCATTAATCAAAGTTGGTTGAGATGGTAATTGCATGACCTTGATTTGTAAGAGAACTAAGTACATGAATCTAGAAGTAAGCACAATTTATTTTGTTAAATGACATGGCAAGCTTACATGACATATATACTTTGGAGTGTGTCACATGGCATGGTTCTTTTTAAATGAGATAAAGTAAAACATTATAACTTATGATTCCTATAATTTTATAAAATTGAATACATAATCTTCCTAAATTAAAAAATTGCTCAAATTTAAAATCAATCCCAAAAAAATTACAAACAATCAATTTCCTTCCTCCATTTAGACCGAGAAAAAACACCATTAAAATTGTGGATCACTTTAATGTCGATTAGCAGTTTGTTACGTAGACTTTGATCTAAAATATGAGTTGAGATTGTGGAAGATCAAGAATGTAGTACCCGCGCTTGTGCTTTGTAGTCAATTAGTTGTTGTATTGATTATAAGGTTGCGACTAAAAGAATATATATTTTAAATTATGGATGTAGAACATCAACAAAATTTGGTTGGGCTGGTAATTAGGTTGGATGAAATGAAAGAGGACATGAGTTGATTCTTGTTACCATTACATTTTTGATGGAGTATATGTATGATTCTAGCATATGTGGCACACTATTGGCATTAGTTTGCATACGTGGCAATATTTTGGTAAAAGATAAAGAGCTTACGTGGCTCACTAACGTTGTCTCAAACGCCTTTTAATATATTATACATAGATATAGATTGTGTTGTAAAAAGTTTTTTCATGAAACTATGAATTAGGGTTTATAAAGTTCATGAAAATTATTAAGTTTTTTATGATTTTAATGTTCTAAACTCATGTATTATGATCATAAATTGTTAGAGAACTAATTTATGATGATTTTATGAGGTTTATAGTTATTTTTATTTTTTAGAGGTTTTAAACTAAATTTTTATTGCTGTCAAATTTTTAAAAGCATGAATAAAGAGAAGTAAAAATATTATGTACATGTTATAAGTATGAAAAATAAGTTTTAATCCATAAAATATAAGTAATATGGTATTATAAGTTTTTTAAAGTGTTTCATGCATGAATCATGAAGTTTCAAAAGGGTTTTAACGAGTTTTGAATTAATAAACAATGCTGTGAATTTTTATTATCTCGCGTTTATGAATAATAAAAATAGTAACACACAATATAATGCACGAAAACATCACATGATGATCTTAGAGTATAAGTATATTATTTTAAGGTTATATTATGATGTTTAGAAAGGTTTAAAAGAGTTTTTAAGTAACTTTTCAAAGCTACCATTTTTAGAAAATTATTGAAAATCAAGTGTTTCAAAAAGGAAACTATAAAATAAAGTATGGAATTGAATAGAGACCATATAGGAAAGGTTTTGGATGAGTTTCTAATGTAAAAAGTCACTTTAGAGTTGTAGAATTTAGTTGATAAGGTTTTTAATTAGTTTCGATTTTTCCTTTGTAGGAGACTTCGAGCTAAGCGACTTCTAGAAGTATTGGCGCATCACCGTTATAACACAAGATACGTAAGTACTAAAGGCATACATGTAATTAGGATTCATGCTAGAATAGTTTGAATTTCATGCTAGATTTTATAGAAATAAAGTTATTGTTTCGTTGACTTGAGATGACTTGCATGAGAAGTTATGTTGGCATGATTTGTACGAAAAGTATGCATTGATTATTAAGTTTGACATTCCGTTTTTTTATAGAATTTTTATTACATCATTGATGTTTGAATGTTGATTATTTTGAAAGGTTTTGACTAGTAGTTAATAAGGAAAAAAAGCAGTTAAGTTGATTAATTACTTGATCAACATTAGAGGTAGTTAGTGAATGTTTATTCACATGTTTTATAGAAGTTTAATGAGCAAATAGTTAGCCACTCAAAGTTTATGTGTGGTAAAAGAAAGTTTAAATAAATAAAGGACCAAGAATCAATATTAGAATCATGTGATAAACAAGATAATTAAAATGGTGTATGATGCTTGTTTGTGTTGAATATTCTTATGTGGTGTTATGTGAGGCGTGACGATTGTTAAACCTGTTAATCACGTAAATTTGAAAGAGCTAGGGTTCGCACCAAAACTGTTGGAACGTTATACTTTGAGTATGAACAATGGGGGGAGTTATGGGAATAGTAACTGTAACTTCTAATCGGGTTACAAGACGTTGTACTCTTTTATATTTATAAATGCGCTGGAATTCCGTCACTTCATGTGACATAGGTAATACCTTCTTACAGTTGCACCCAAGTTGGTGCCTAATAGGGCGAATGTTGAGGAAAGGAAACCCGTTCAATGCGAAATCAAAAATTTTAATATTATAATTAATTTATATGTTGATGAGCCTATGTACAGGTACATGGTTATGACAATGGTAAGTGTGGACCCGGGGCTTTGGGGGCCCACGTGCCCTTTTTACGAACATCGAATGTCGTGTTAGTTTGATTGCATAGTGTGACTATTCTTGTCTTAGGGAGTGAGTCTAGAATATCAAAACCCAAGTAGAGAAGTCGCCACTGCCCTCCTTTCGGGAGCTAATGGAACCCCATTAGGTCATAGCCCAATGGCAAAATGACAGCCAAGGGTAAGAAGGTCTCATATCTCTGGATTCGGGGACGAGGGTAAGGACAACAGTAGGACAAAGTGTCCCCCCCCGCATATAGCGGCCTCTACTTGTTCTCATGTGTAATTTCACAATCATAATATCGAATCATAACATTCATATTTCCGGTTTGGAACTACAAACACGTATGGAAATAAGACTAGGCGGGTTTTAGTTAATGCACACATAATTTCCGATTAATCATGCATGGGTGATTGCTTTAGGACTAAGTTCATTTTAATCTTGAATTACTCGAAACATGCCTTTAGGTATTTTAAGCTAAACATGAATTCTATGTGATTTGAAAGCATTAAACATTTAGCATGATTTATTAATTTTTTGTTATTATTTGAGTTTCATTTGTCATATTTATAAACTTTGATATTATTTGAAGATTTATAAATTTTTTTATTGTTATTATTTGAGTTTCATTTGTCACTATATTCAAGTTTGACTTTGGGGAAAGTGATTTGGGTTTTGGTGTATTACAATTCATCATCAAATTGCAGAAATGTTATTATTGATTATATTAATGTTTACATCAATTGAATAGTGGAGTACGTTATTAATGATTATTTGATTAGCAATAGTGTGATTAGTTTACATCAATTGCATTTTTTGAATTCTATTAAAAAAAGATGAAATTGACGAATATAATGATACATCAGGTAGGCTTGAGAGGGGGGTGGTAATTGTTGAAACTTGAACTACTGGTTGTTGAGGAGTGATGCTAAAGTTTATCTGACATAGTGGCAGCAGCTTTTATTGTAATTTTGGATTACTGATTTACTCCTAGCAATTTGATGATAACAGTTTAACAATATGCATAATATGCTACTGACTACTGATTTATATGGTTATTGGAAATTACTTACTGATTTATATGGTTGATTACTGATTTATATGCTTAATGTCACTTATCTTTTGGAAGATAGTTGATATTTGGAATAATTTATGAAATGTAATTTGCCCTCTTTATTTTGAAATAGTGTGAGTTATGATCTAACTACATAAAAATAGGCCTAATTGCGACGGTTATGCTTCTTATAGCACTATTTCATAATATGCTTCTTGTTTGAATACATATTCTAGTGGCTTTGTTTCCTAAAATTTTTTAAAGTTTTTATGTTTATTATTGACATTAATATATTGGTATTATTTAGAAATGGCGGATGGTATAGAGGATACTATGATTGACATTATTGATGGAGAGGGATATGAAGTGGAAAATGACCACAATGTGGACACTATATGGGAAAGGACTCGTGAAGCCATTATTCAAGTGGTTAGCTATGTTGTGTATGCTATGTGTTTGATTAGATCATATCAACAATTTAGGTTGAGAAGATTGACTCGTGAAAGTAGTTTAGAAGACTATATGGTGAGGGAGAGGAGACGCAATGAGCTTATGAATGATTTGAAAGCACCTAGAGCTTGTTGAAGTTTATTGCGTATGAGTCCTGAAAGTTTTGTTATTTTTTGTAAACTTTTGAGGGATGGTGGATATTTGTCGGATACACGGAGGTCGTCTGTGGAGGAACAAGTGGCAAAATGTCTTTATATTTTAGGACATAATGCTAGAAATTGTACTTTAAGTACCTTTTTTAAGCGTTCTGGTGAAACTATAAGTCGACATTTTCGTCGAGTTTTGAAAGCCATCACATCAATGGAGGATAAGTTTCTTAAGCAACCTAATGGTTTGGAGGAAGTTTCTCCAGAAATTTTGAGTGATATTCCATTTTTCCCTTATTTCAAGGATTGTATTGGTGCAATTGATGGGACACATATAAGGGTTAAGGTTGCTAGTGCTAATGCCCGTAAATATCGTGGGAGAAAATCTTTTCCTTCTCAAAATGTTCTAGCTGCATGTTCATTCGATCTCGTTCACTTATGTATTAGTAGGTTGGGAGGGCTCGGCATCGGATTCTAGGGTTTTTAAGAATGCTTTAACTAGAAAGGACAAATTGGTGATTCCTCAAGGCAAGTATTACCTTGGTGATGCTGGGTATCTGTTCAAGACCTTATAGAGGTGTAAGATATCATCTCAAGGAATACTCAGCTCGAGGTCCTGAAAACTCTCAAGGACTCTTCAACCATCCGCATGCCTCTTTACGAAATGCGATTGAGAGAGCATTTGGAGTTCTGAAAATACGCTTTGGAATTATTGGAGGAGCTAATGAGCCCCAATATTCTATTAGAACTCAGACTAATATAGTTATTGCTTGTTGCATACTGCACAATTTTCTTATGGGAGTTGATCCCGATCAAAGCCTCATTGATGAGGTGGATAATGAGTTATTAGAGGCTGGCGATGAGGGGTGTGACACGGTTTCTAGAGAAGAAGATTCTAAAGAAGGGTCTAAAATACGAGATCGTATTGCCTCCCAAATGTGGGATGATTATGTACTTTAATGCAATGTGAGTACGTTGTATTTCTTTTTATTTTAATGCCTGCTAAGAAGTATTGTAGTTGATAAATTTGCTTTTGACTATCACGGTTTTTTTGCTTGCCAATACCTGTGCTTATAATGAAGTTTTTTGTTACATAGATGGGGAAAAAAGGCTTAGATGCAAAGCCATCCAATTCACTCAGGTGGACTACACAAATGGACAAGGTGTTCTTAGAAGCCTTGATCGTTGAGGAGATATGTGGAAATCGAGTAGATGGTACCTTCACTTCTAAGGCATATGATAATGTGTTAAAAGTATGCACCGAAAAGTTTGGTCACCCATTAACCAAAGACAATTTGAAGAATCGCCTTAAGACGATAAAAGCTAATTTCAGTGAAGTCCATGACCTTTTCAATGCAAGTGGATGGGATTGGAATGAAGAAACAAAAATGTTTGAGAATGAGGAAGAAGTTTGGAACGATCTAATTGAGGTATGTTAGCTTAATTTTAGTTGCTTAATTTTAATTCAGGAACAGTGGTGGTAGCTGTGATATCGAAGCCACATAGATGTCCGCATATAGCAACTACGGGAAATATATGTGTGTATTGTCCTGGTGGTCCTGATTCTGATTTTGAGTATAGTACTCAGAGTTATACTGGTTAAGAACCTACTAGTATGCGTGCTATTCGTGCTAGGTATCGTTAATTTTTGTGGTTTTTGGGTGTTTAATTGTGTTTTTTTATGAGGTTTGATGATGTTGATTTGGTGGTTTTTTGGTTGATTGTGTTTAATTTTAGGTTTTTGATGGTTTTTGTGATGATGTGATGTATATGGATAGATAGACTGAAAATCATTTGTTAGTTTAGGTGGTCTTATTGAAATTGGTAGTGGTTATAAGTGTGAAATTTCTAATGCAAGTGGTTTGTTTTTGGATTACTTTAGGTACTATCTTTACTGTTATTAGGGATGACACTTGAGACTTGAGAGTGAGTTAAGTCATGATATAAAGGTTATAACTTTATGATGTCTCTGAGTTTTAAGTCTGTATTACAGCCATATAAAAAGTATATTGGTAGCGTGACCATTGTGACTGCATTCCTGGCTGTTATATTAGGCTGCTTCACCTGTAAAGCATAGTTGTATTATGGCGAAATATTTGGGAGATTCCTTGATTAGTTTTGGAGTGTCAAGATGCACTTGAGTTTGTTCTTGAGAAACTTAAGTGGCTAGACCACCTAGGAAAAGGTTAACACCTTATCGTTATGGTTCGCAGGCTCTGATCTTGTTCCCCTTCATCAACATTGTCTTATTGTGATTTAATTTAAGAGTATGCTGTGGCTGACATACTTGAGCTTTGTATTACATATTACACACTACATGAGGGATATAAGTTATTAGTTATAACACTGTCAGTTATCAGCGTGTGATTAGAGAGTTGGAGTAATTTGAGATGATTTTTTAAATTTGCATTGTCTTGCTCTACCATGTCAAGTACTCTTGGGCTTCTGGTTTATTGTTAATCAATACATGAATTACTATTGTTAGGCAGTGTATACAGTGCACCACTGAGAAGCAATTGTATAAACTTTGTCTATGGTGTTTCAGATATAACCCTTATGTCCAATCCAGAAGCAAGATTGATCAGCTAAAGCGATTGGGTCATAGTGTTAATCTTATTTAACTTCTTTTCTTTTTCTTTTCTTATAAGCTGGGTTGTTGTATTCTGCTGAGTAATGTTTAGTTCAGTTGCCTCTTCTTCGATTGTTGGCCTAATATTGCTTATGTGATGCTGTTGTGTTAAAGATGTTGTTTTCAGAAATTGTATTTTGCTGTTTTCAGAAAAAACCAGAGGCTGCTAAGTGGAAAAAAATTATGTTTCCATCACTACGATTTACTTTCAAAGTTGTATTCAAAGGATAGAGAAACTGTTGACCTTGCTTCTACCACTAAAGAAAAGAAACTCAAGGCTATTGGTGAATCAAGTATAGACAAGGTAGATGAGAGTATCGAAGAGCATCCGCAACCAACTGATTCAAGTGATTCATCAAACGTCACAAAAGGGAAGAAAAGAAAAGTTGGAGAAATGTTCATCGACGAGCTGTCTTCTATAAAAGAAGGTTTAGACAATGTGGCTGAAGCTCTACGAGAGGGTAATATCATTGTCGAGTGAGGTCGTGCACAAGTCTACTCACCACAAGAAGTGTTTGACGAGCTGACTAGGATGGATCTTGATTCAAGTAGTCGTCGCAAAGCGTATAGATTCTTAAATGCAAAGCAATCAAGAATTTGTGAGATTTTTGGTTGCCCCCCGGAGGAAAGAAAGGCCTACTTGGTTGATATGATGCTTGAGGAGGATAACTAGGAGTTTTGAGTTCTAATGTAATAGATTTTGTGCACTTTTCTATTGTTGATTAATCTAATCGAGGAGATGATGATGTAGTAGTACTAGTGGTTGTTTTTGTTAATATTAGTAAGTAATTGCTAGGAGTAAATTTTGGATTACTTTGACCTTCCTTTATATATTTTGCAATTGAAAACCCATGTTTTACTTGCTAAGTTATGCTTATATAATATTTTTTGAAAATATATTATGTATGAACATGTGTATAAGTCATACAAAGCTTAAAAATGCTCTTATATTAATTATAATATCAAAAAATATCTTTTTTGAACATGTTCCTTTTATAATATATTATGTATGAATATATGTATAAGTCATACAAAGCTTAAAAATGCTCTTATATTAATTATAATATCAAAAAATATCTTTTTTGATAAAAAAAAAACTTTACATTGATTTGTTGGCTTTATAAATAAAGTGGAAGGAAAAAAAATAATTAATTATACATTAATAAATAAAATGACAAAAAACGGAAAGGAAAAAGAAATTATACATTCATAAGTAAAATGACAAAATAAGAAAGAAAAAAAATTAAAAAAAAAATCAATAATTATACATTTTAAAATAAAATGACAAAAAATGAAAAGAAAAAAAAGAATGAATAAAACTCCCTCTTCTTCCATGGGTAAAATAGTCATTCTTTCCCATCCAAAGTCCTACCTATTGCAATTTCCCCTTCTTCCCACCTCCCTTTCCTTCCAATCCCATTCTCCATCCAAACAAAAGAAAAAATCTTCATCACCCTTTCCCTCACTTCCCATCCCCTTCCTTTCCTTTCTCCTCCCTCCCTCTCCCTCCCCCTCCCCCTTTTGTATCCAAACAAGCTGTTAGAGAGATAAAGTGATAAGTTAGAGAGAGTGTGTGTGGGCGAATGAAAAGAAGTGAATTTAATGAGAAGATGTTGAATGAAGGTCGTAGGAGGGGGGTATATTTAGTGTTGGAAGTGACGTAAGCGAGCGCCAGGGCGCTGAAGGAGCGTCAAATCGCACAACCACCTGCGTTGTGGCGCAGACTGTTTGAGCGCTTGGGCGCTGGCTGAGCGTTTAGGCGCTTCTCTTGCGTCATGGCGCAGCGACCCCTAATTTCCAATTTTCAAGAGGAGGATCTCCGATGCTTCCATATTTCGCATATTTACTTCCATAATCCGAAATATTTCGATATATTATGGAATTATACGAAATTCACTTCCATAAAACTATTTATACACTTCCATAACCTAGAGTTTCCATAAACAGAAGAAACCTTTCTAGAAGGTTCGTCGAATCCGGTCTCATTCATACGCTTAAATTAATTTCTTTTATTTTCGAAAACGAAATGAGAAAATGAGAAAATGAAATATAAAATAATAAAATGAAAATTGTAAAAAATATTTGAACCCCACCCGCTGACCGGGCAGCGGGACCCCTGTATAGATTGTGGAGTAGGGACCAAATATGTGAAGGAATGACTTTCGACACAAAACTTGGCGTTTTTCAAGCAATCAATTTTTAGAAGTTAGACTTGTAGCGACGTGGTACGCGATAATGATCAGCAGTTAGGTAGGACCAAATTTAGGTTTCTACAGTAAGAAATATGTGATGTTATTCTTTATTAAGTTGTTCATGTTGGTGTGCATTGTCTTTAGTGTTTATGTACTCAGCTTTGCAAATTGTGTGTGTTTTGTGTGCATGTCTTTGTTTTTGACTTGGCCTGGCCTTACGACGACCCATTACGATGGCGAGTAGTTGTCTAGAATAAAGAGAAAGCTACAGGTGCAAGTGGATATAGTTAATCATGCTGGGGTTGAGTGTTGAGCGCTTGTAATTGTAGCTTTTGTTACCTGTGTGGACATGTTATTTAATTTTGTTGTTGACTTTTGATTTAGAAGTTTTAAAAGTTTATTTTGTTTTGAAGGGCCGATGTTTCGGTTACGAGTTGTAATAAAGTTTTAATTGAGTTTGCTTTGAAAGTTCTTTTGAGTTTTTATATTGTTTTTAAAAGTAAGAAGACTTCCGCTATAATACTTTGATAATAGCTTTAGCCGTTACACGGTGGTGGTCATACTTTGGTTTTTTTCCTAGTTAAGTAGGAAGTATTTTTATTTATTTATTTATTATTATTATTATTATTTGTATTATGTTTCCGGAAATAGAATAGTGGAAAAAACATCATAGTTAACGAACCAAAAAGGGCTTTAGGTTACGGTCATCATCGTTAGCTAAACCCCGTTGCATATTCGTTTAGGTAATAGGCTATGTTTGTAACCTAAAACAGTACTTTAAGTAACGGGCGTAACTAGAGCCCGTTACCTAAAGTCTGCATAAACTTATAAAGATAAGACTTTATATAACGGGCAATATGAAAGGCCCTTTACTTAAAGTCATGTAACCAATAAAAAATAAAGATTTTAAGTAACGGACTGGAGCTACTGCCCGTTACTTAAAGTCTTAATTTTGAAAAAAAAAATTGAATCATGAGCAATAATTAACACACCACTACACATTATTGGCAACACCACCATTACAATACCACAACAAAAACTTCTATTCATGACAAAAATTCCCGTTATGACTTTATATTTCAGCTATATGTTACAAGTTATCCCATATTCACCATCTCAAAGTCACGTATTATATATCATATATATAGATATACCAAGTTCAAATTGAAACATATATGCTAGTGTTTCCAACTAACTAATTAAGGTTGTACATAGTCTCAATTTGCAAAGCCTTGGAATGATGCCAATTGTGGATCATACGGAGAAGTAAAATGATTTCAATATGTGTCATGGATAATCAATCTGCAAGCACAAAATTAAATAAGTAGAGAAGCTTATTTATGAAGTATTGGAATACAAACTGATACAAGTCACATGATTTAGAATTACAATAGGTGAATTTTGAAAAACGGACTTACTGATTCAATCCACAAGACAATTTATCTAACATCTCTCAATTACTGATTTAGTACCTTCTATAAGGACTTCACAAACGTCTAAGTTTGTGAACTGATTCAAATTTTCTATCATAGCTCTACCGTGTCATAATCATAAAGCAAAAGCCAACCTATGCCACATCTAGTGAGCATCGCAGCCGCAACACGGCCAACTCCGCCAATACCCTCAGTTGACAATTTAGAAACAAAAAAAATTTCAATTTATTGGTCATTAGTTAATAAAATGCAACGAAGCGTTAATGAATTTGATGATGTGCAAATCTGTACTACTAGTATCACTTTAAAGTATGTGTTTAGTTACAATAATCATCACCATTAAGAGTAAAAGGCATGTCCATAGTTATAATATATTCACAATTGTTGAAGAAAATTCATTTGTTCTCCAAAGATGAAATGATTATTTATAACAAAATAAGCAGCTAAAATAGCAAGGAATTGGATGAGAAGAATCAAACACATAAAACTGCAATAGAGAACTCTCATATTCTTTCATAGTATGCTACAGTGCCCATTCATTGAAGCGCCATCAGTCTACTGTAAAGATTACTGTCCACAACCTCTGCACTCATATCCTATTACAAACACATGCATTAATAATCTGATTGAGTGATGATGTTAATGCAATATTTAAACAAAAATCAACAAAGGGATGGTGACCTTGACTTTGGTTCGCTGAACTGGTGCTGACTTCGCAGGCTAGTAAAATGCTCTACTCGAAGCAGCAAAATAAAAATTAGATCAGGATACATAATATGATGATGAAAGGAGATGGCATCATATGAAACAAGTCAAAAATATCATTTCTTAAGAATGGATTAGGTACGCTAATTACAAATTGTGGCCATCCTCTAAATGCAGAAACACGAAGTAGGGAAAGCAAGAATCCATAGATATGCTAATTACAAATTATGGCCAAAATATGGGATTAAGGCCCAAATTGGTGCATAGTACACATGCCTTGTTTTCTAATCAAAAGGGGGAAAACCTAATTGAATGTTATGTGGCACACTGGCTTGTCATTCAATAGAACAAGGAGTAGTTTATTTGTTTGGGCCACGGGTACGCATGCCTTTTTTTAAGCGAAATGGAAAAAACTACTCAAATGTTATGTGGCATGACATTTAACAGAACAACAGACAACCTGTATAAGCTAAAGGTACATATGCTTAGTTTTATAAGAGCATAAACAACCAATGGAAGAAGTGCCTATGTTGTGTAGCCTCTCATGGAGAAGGTATGGCGCTAATGGTCTACCATGAATCCATGATAGATTACGAGTAAGCTATTTATTCCTTAGAGACTCGTCCATGGTCTGACTACGGGAGAAATGTCCATGCTCTGTAAGTATAGGGACCGCAATGGTCAATGGGGTTGTTTGCCGGACTGTCCACCTTACTTGGAGATAAAGGCGAAGTTCAATGATTTCCATTTTGTTGGAGGACTTCCAAATTTTTATAAGTATAGGGACCGCAATGGTCAATGGGGTTGTGATTGGAGGTACTTAGAAGACTATATTCAAAAGAAG
Source organism: Suaeda aralocaspica (assembly GCA_016808085.1). Lineage (NCBI taxonomy): Eukaryota > Viridiplantae > Streptophyta > Magnoliopsida > Caryophyllales > Amaranthaceae > Suaeda > Suaeda aralocaspica. The sequence goes on along the minus strand of PYUH01000373.1, from coordinate 1,241,312 downwards.
GAGCAGGAGTTTCTGAAGTTTAATGCAAGCAAGGAGTCCCCACCCACACCAGTCCCTAATAACCAGGAAGATGCTATGATGAATAAAAATGAAGCTGCTTCAGGTTCACTAGGTTGTGAGTCGAAGGATAGTTCCTGCAATGAGATTGAGGATCCAGATTCGGTGATACCAATTTATGTGGACTTGGTGATTGATTCTGAGGAAGAAGAAGAAAATGAACTTGATCCCGAGGAGGATATGTATAAAGATACTGAGGAAGATTCGGAGGATGATGTTGAAGATGATGTCGAGGATGACCCAGAATTTTACCTATAAAATATGTTATGTCTAGGGAAAAGCATGATAACATCAATGTTTGAGAATATGTGATAAGGAATACGAGTTTAGTTTAAAATTAAGTTGCCTAGTATTGTTGTTGTTTAAAGGATATTAGACCTTCTAGGTTGTTTTTTCTTGTAAGAATAAGTGGCGATAAGCCATGAGAAGCTCTTAGAAAACTAAGCAATTGAGAACTATTATGAGAATAAAGGAATAAAATATATTAGTTTTATGAAATTGTGTCTCAAGTAGAGAAAAACCAAGGGAGATTTTTTTATTTATGTGTTTTATTTTACTTGAATAGTTGTGCAAACAATCTAAACTAAGTTAATTAGTCACTCTAAAGGGATAGAAATTCCCTTTATGAGACGAATTAAAAAAGGTGCATCCATTATATGCTATAAGTTTTTCATTTTTTTCATTCTAACCTAGAGTTAGATGTAGTTTAATAAAAAGGTCCTTTTCTCTTCAGGAGAAATAAGATGGCTGAGCGTAACAACAATAAGCTGAATGAAGTAGTGAGGCAACTGGCAACTGTAGCTTAATAGTTAGCCGCTAGGTGAAATGGTAATGGAGGCGACCCCGCTGGGGAACTTTCCAAGAAAATTGCTCAAAGCAAGCCGCCTGAGTACCAAGGGGAACCCAATCCGACAGTTTTAGAGGCATGGCTGAGAGAGTTCAACAAGCTATTTGTTGCGGTTGAGTGTCTAGAAGAATCTAAGGTAAACCATGCGGTTTACTACCTAAGGGGAGAAGCAGATCTTTGGAGGTCACAGAATAAAGTTGTGATCTTGGCGTTGCCAGGATTCAATTGGACTGTGTTCCAAGAGTAGATTTGCAACAAGTTCTATCCTATGTTTCTTCAAAAGCAATAGGCTGGTGAGTTTCTAGAGCTCAAGATGGAAGTATGTCGATTACTGAGTACTATTCGAAGTTTATAGAATTTTCTTGGTTTGCTAAGGAGGCTGTGGCAACGGAAAAAGCTGAAGGCTAGTCGTTTTGAGAGAGGGTTGCCCATAGATATTCAGTTGCAACTAGCCTAGCAAGTTTTTGAGTCGTTGGATGAGTTATATGGTAGAGCTGCACACGTGTATGCCTTGGACCAAAAGAAGAAGGAGATACTGAAAGAAGGTGAGACGAGGTAGAAAAGGAAGGATGGTGGAGGAAACTTCAACCAACATGGGAGTCATGGTGGATTTAAGAAGCCTCGTTTCAACAACAATTTTCAAGGGAATAAGGGCGACATTGGAAAAGGTGGTAACGGGAATAGGGTACAGTCTGCTAATCAAGGTGGTAAGACAAAAGGGGGCTAGCATGAGTGAATGCGCATCGAAACAATTTCTATATTTGCTCCTAATGTCAAGAATTTTGAACTAAAATTAGAAGAAAATTACATGGAAAAGTATTTTAGGAGCTAGCTAATTTTGAATTAAAATTAGAAGCATGAGCTCCTATTTTTGATTCATTCATTTCAAGGTGTTTTGAGCATGTTTTTGATTTCAAACAACACTCAAGTCATCGTATAACTCATGAGGAACAAATTAAAGATGGGTTAAAATTTTCATATTAACATGGTTTAAGTAGCTTATATGACCTATATAAGTTAGTGTTTAATTTTTGTAGAATTTAGCTTCAAAATCCACAATTTGTTGCTAATTCACGCCATTTTCTATTTATCATCATCATTGACATACAAGAACAATTTCATTCACAAAGAAAGACAAATCACACAAGAAACACCATTTTGGTTCATTTGAGTTCATATGAACTATGTGGAACACATAAACTAAAATTGTGAAAAATTCTCAAAAATCATCAAAATTCAATTCATGGCATTTTCGAACCAAGAATGCATTCTCATAAAAAATTCAACAAGATTGTCCATATATCATTCATTCATTCATTCATTCACTCAAAATCATACCTTCTACTTCACTACTTCATACCCTAACATACAAGTTGAGTTCTTGCTCAAAACTCACTTGTTTTAGTTCAAATTACTCCTCATGTGTTCCATTTCACTCATAGAAGCAAGAACATGTGTCAATTTTGACATTCATGGATAAAATGATGAAAACCCGATTTTTGGGTTCACTACTTCATGGACAAGTGGTGAAATTGCAAAATTTAAAGTAAAAAATGACAAAGCAAGCTAAGTGAAAAAGACTTACACTTTTGGTGAGTAAAATCCTCAAGAAAGTCGAACTTCAAGCTTCAAAGGTAGCTTCAACGGAGTATGGAAGTTTTGGGGTTTTTTGATTAAGGTATTCGAAGAAGAATAAGAAAGAGAGTAAAGAAGTGTGAGTGTAGTAATACGTGGACCACAAGACAAACAAAAACAACAATTCCAACTAGCAGATGACGTGGACCAATGAGCAGCCAGGGGCCCCACAACAAGCACCTAGGCGCTGCGGCTGCACTATGGCGGCCATGCTGTGCCCTAGCCCCCTCGTGGCGATTTTTGGGACCCCTTGTGGGGCACACTTTGCACTTAGGGGGCTTCATGTTTCGATCTTCGAGCAAAATTTGCTTCACATATTCCGACATTCTCCGTCGCCATTGAACCAACATTCCTCACCAAACTTGCAAATGGTAATGGGAATAGGGTACAGTCCGCTAATCAAGGTGGTCGATTGTACTTCTGCAAGAAGAGTCCTAATAATCATCCAGGTAAGGTCTGTGCTGGAAATTTATTGACTTGCCATTTGTGTAACAAGCTCGGACATCGTGAGTGTGAGTGTTACTCCAAGGATAAGGGAAGGGAAGGACAATGATCACAGTTCAAGGGTAATTCAGCAGGAGGACAGCAAAAGGGGTTCCAAGGAAACATGGGAGGAAAGACGACGCAAAAAGCTGGGAATAGGAATGGAAGTGGCAATGGAGGAGGTCAGGCTAAGACCTTGAATGCTGGAAAGCTGAATGTGATGGCAGGAAATGAAGCGAATGCTAGTAAGGATGTGATTACTGGTACATTTTCTATTCACTCTCTTCCTATTAAAGTTTTGTTCAATTTTGGTACAACGTATTCTTTTGTATCCACTAGAGTTTTGCAAATGTTATTGCCTATTTCGAGAAAAGTGGATACAATAGGTATGTCGATAGTGATACCGTTTGGGCAAGAAGTGAAGTGCCCAAAAAGGTATTTGGATATCCTCATTGAGATAGATTGAGTAAAGTTTAAGGCTAACCTAATCAATTTTGAGTTAGGTAACTTAAAGGTGATCCTGTGGATGGATTGGTTGAGTGAACATAAGGCTGAGATTTTTGGCGAACCGCAGAAAATCTGGTGAGTTAAGAAGGGTAACAAGGTGAGCTATTGGAGGGCAGGAAGGCCGAAACACAACAAGGTAGTGTCAATGATGAGGCTTGCTAGGTACGTGAATAAAGTTTTTCCGATTTACTTTTGTAGTGTGAGGGATGTAGATCATGTCGAGTCTTCTAAGTTAAAGGGAATTGAGGTAGTGTGGGATTTCTTGGACGTGTTTCTAGAGGAGATTCCACAAATGCCATCGAAGCGAGAAATCGACATCACTATAGATCTAGTGCCAGGAAGGATGCCCGTTTCCAAATCACCATATAGGATGGCACCTGCGAAAATGAGCGAGTTGAAGGAGCAGTTACAAGATTCATTGGAGAAGGTTACATTAGGTCTAGTGCTTCACCTTGGGAAGCGCCAGTGTTATTTGTGAAGAAGAAAGACGGGAGCATGAGGTTGTGTATTGACTATAGAGAGTTGAATAAGGTGACGATCAAGAATAAGTATCCTTTACCAAGAATCGATGATTTGTTTGATTAGCTGTAAGGAGGTACTGTGTTCTCAAAGACCGATTTGAGGTCAGGATACCGTTAATTGAGGATTGCTGACGAGGACATACCGAATGCAGCTTTTCGTACGAGGTATGGGCACTATAAGTTCACCGTTATGCCATTTGGGTTGACAAATGCCCCAACAATTTATATGGACTTAATGAATAAAATTTTTCAACGGTTTTTGGATAAGTTTGGGATGGTGTTCATTGATGACATTTTGGTGTACTCTAAGAGCAATGAGGAGCATATAGAACATTTAAGGACGATTTCGACAATGCTAAGGGAGAATAAGTTGTATGCCAAATTCTCGAAGAGTGAATTTTGGTTGGAGAAAGTTGCATTTTTGGGACATTTTGTGTCAAAAGAGGTAGTTGGAGTGGATCCAGCTAAGATCAAAGCTGTGAAAGAGTGGCCTAAACCTAAGAAAGTGTCGGACGTACGAAGTTTCTTGGGTTTAGCAGGGTATTATAGGAGGTTAGTGAAGAACTTTTTGAGGATCGCTAAGACGATGACGTCGTTAATGAAGAAGGACTATAAGTTCGTTTGGTGTGATAAGTGTGAGGAGGCATTTCAGGCTCTGAAGGAGCAGTTGACTACGGCTCTAGTGTTGACACTACCAGATGGGAGTGATTCCTATGACGTGTAGAGTGATGCTTCAATGGTTTGGGATGTGTTTTAAAGCAAAACAGAAAGGTGATCGTGTATGCTGTAAGACAGTTGAAGCCGTATGAAGCAAACTATCACCTTCACGATCTCGGTCTATTAGTGATCATGTTTGCCTTAGAGATACGGAGGCACTACTTGTGTGGGGTCAAGTGTAGAATCTACACGGATCATAGGAGCTTGAAATACTTTTTCACACAAAAGGATTTGAACATGTGGCAAAGAAGATGGCTCAAATTAATCAAGGATTATGATTTACATATCCAATACCATGAAGGGAAGGCCAATGTGGTAGCGGATGCTCTAAGTCATAAAATGAAGCATGGAGTGAATTCTCTAGTGGTCGTTAATGAGCAGTGTAAGGACATGGAGAGGATGAATCTGGAGATAGTGAAAAGGGATCGTTAGAAGGAATACTTTGTAATCTTAGTATTCAACCAATAGTGTTTGAGGAGATAAAAGAAAACCAGGATGAAGATTTGAAATTAGATAGAATAAAGGAGAAAATGAAATCAGGAAGGGTTATGGACTTCAAAATCCACGAAGATGGAAGTTTAAGGTATAATGGAAGGTAGTGTGTACCGCAGAAATGCGAAGAGTTAAAAAGGAAAATTATGGAGGAAGGTCATAATACATCATACTTGGTTCATCCTGGAGGTCATAAATTGTATCGGGATTTGAAAAAAGGTGTATTGGTGGCCTAGAATGAAGAGGGAAGTAGCTGAATTCGTAAGTAAGTGTCTTACGTGTCAAAAGGTGAAATTTGAACATCAAAGGCCGCAAGGATAAGTTCAACCACTTGAAATTCCAGGATTGAAGTGGGATTGCATATCAATGGATTTTGTAACTTGCTTACCAAAGTCAAAGAATGAGAATGATACTGTATGGGTTGTGGTGGATAGGCTTACTATGTAATACCCCTCATGATTGCTTTAAAAGGATTATATGTACTACTCATACCAACAAGATGCATCTTTCTTTTAGGGAGCTCATTTCCTAAGAAACTCCAAAGTTAAGCGTGCTTGGCTAGGAGCAATATTAGGATGGGTGACCAGTTGGGAAGTTTCTCAGGGTGCGCATGAGTGAGGACAAAATGCACCGGAAGGACTTGTGTTGGTTCATGAGGATAGTTGTGATGGGTAATTTCTTGGGAAGTTTCTCAGGGTGCGCATGAGTGAGGACAAAATGCGTCGGTTTAGGGGCCTCAGATTTTAGGGTCCCAAATTTTTAGGTCACCTTTTCGAAACCGTCCATAGGTCGAGTTAGACCAAAAAAATTGGCTTAAGGAAAGGTGAAATGGACTTTTTTAGAAGTATTTTGCAACAATACAGGAGCTCAGGAATTTCAGCCGCGCTGGCAACGTAGCGTGACAAAGTTTGTCACGCTGACTGTGCAGCGCTACAAAGTTTGTCACGCTGCGAAGTTAGCGTGACAATATCGGTCGCGCTACGCTATTTTAGTGTTTTTAAAATTTTTAATTATCTTTTTTTTAGTGAGATAATATCAACCAATACGGACGATGCTAGTAAGGAGTCGCCAATGAGTTTTAGGAACTAAACTCATAAATCGTGTATTTAGATTAGATACGAATGGGACTTGAATAATGGATGTTTTTCTAAATTACACGGAAATCCTATCCGATCCCACGGGGATTACTCCTAGTTGTGGTCGAGCGAACCAAAGATTGGATTCGAGGGCGAAGGTACTAACATGATGGACTGCGTCGAGTTAGCCCATAGGCAGCCATTACTAGTTTCCTATTAACCATACACAAATTATATTTAGAATCACACAATTATCAATTGAGAATATTAACAAAAATAACATTAAATTGTTAGTGATAACACGCAAAAAACTAATTATTTTAACTCAACCCGTTATTTAAATTGATTTAGGGAGTCTAACATGATTAGTTTTGTCCGAAAGAATTATCTTGATTAAGCGTTGCAAACAATCAATTTAAGTCCTTTAACAATAGTAAGGTGATAAAGCGGTAAATAAGTAGTGAAACAACAACTAAAAGTCCATAAACATGATTTTTAGGGCTCTCAGGACACGTACCACTTCTCCTTTGAAGATTGTCTTCGTTGAGTATTAATTTGGGCAGAGTTTCGAATTATTGTTTCAATATTATCAAAATTTTTAGCCACTTTTTAAAATAAATAGTATATAAATAATAAATAATTGTTTATAAAAATAAGGGTGTTAAAAACAATATTCGGATTAGTTAAGTATGAGGGAGAGAATGAGTAAAAAAAAGGTGTTGAGAAATGAAGAAAGTGAAGATATTATAGCAGCGTGGGAACCCTAGTTGCGCTGGCCTGCTAGCGTGGTACACCGAATCGCGCTGGCCGAGTAGCGCGAGAAACCCTACAACGTTGCTTGGGTAGCGCTGTTAGTGTGATTAAATTAACTGCGTTGTGTTTTTGAAAGATTTTTTATTTTTATTTATTTATTTATTTATTTATTATTATTGTTATTATTATCATTATTATTATTATTATTATCATCATTTCATTTTATTTATTTATCTAAAGTAATAAAAAAGCGTTGGGATAATTAAAAAAAATCCGTTAAATAAGAATGGAATTTTAATAATATCCGAAATTTATATTTTATTCCCAAGTATACTCGAATCCAATCTTCTAAAGAAATGCGTTTTTTTACTCATCACAGAGTCCTGCCGCGGGATAGAGGGACTAAATTAGGTGTCTACAGTTAGCCCCCACTTTGATTGAGACCGAGTAAGACGACAATCAAAGTATGCTCGAATCGTTTTTCGAGACGTCTATATCCAGAGCCATGAGCTCTTCATTAACCAATGGGTGTATCAAATTTTAGAAAGCAATGGCTCTCGAAACTGAAATAGACTTTTCTTTATAGAAATAGATTTTAATAAATTCGCTTAATTATCAAAACATTTAACACTTAGCAGATAAATGAGTATTTTGAATAAATTTGCTTTTTACTGGAATTTTTAGAAAAAAGGTAATAAATTTGCTTATTTATTACTATTTCGAGTAAACTCGCTTAAAAATGTGATAAGTTCGCTTATTTATTACTTTTTTGAGTGAAATCACTTTTTTATCAAAAATATTGAAAAATAATGTAATAAATTCTCTTATTCATTACTATTTTGAGTAAATTTGCTTATTTACTGAAATTATTGAAAAAAATGTAATAAATTGGCTTATTTATTACTATTTTGAGTAAATTCGCTTATTTACTGAATGTATTGAAAAAATGTGGTAAATTCTCTTATTTATTACTTTTTTGAGTGAAATCACTTTTTTATCAAAAATATTGAAAAATAATGTAATAAATTCTCGTATTTATTACTATTTTGAGTAAATTCGCTTATTTACTGAAATTATTGAAAAAATGTAATAAATCCGCTTATTTTATTACTATTTTGAGTAAATTCGTTTATTTAGTGAAATTTTTGAAAAAAAAATGTAATAAATCTACTTATTCATTACTATTTTATGTAAATTCGCTTACTGAAATTATTGAAAAAATATAATAATAAATCCGCTTATTCATTACTATTTTGAGTAAATTCTCTTATGTACTAAAATCATTGAAAAAATGTAATAAATTCGCTTCTTTATTACTTTTTAAGTAACTTCGCTTATTTACTGAAATTATTGAAAAAATGTAATAAATTCGCTTAATCATTACTATTTTGGGTACATTTGCTTATTCACCGAAATTATTGACAAAAGTTTACAAGGTTTTCATGAGATCACAAACCTTATCCTAATGTAATCCACTTTTGGAACATTTGGAATAAAGCATGAGAAAAGGGATTGTTATCAAAAACAAATCCAAAGCAAAACAATACAACAAACCACAACAAGGAACGCTAGCTTCATAGCGTCCTTGCTTCTGTCGCGCCGAGGAAGTAGCGCACCAAGAGCAACGACGCTCAACCCGTCAGCGCATCTTCTTTAGTCATGCTCACAGGTTAGCGTGTTACCATTTTCTGTGCTGTGGATGTTACTTGATTTGTAAATGTTGGTGTTCAAAATATGTTGTGTAGGTAGCGAGACTGGTTTACTAGCGCTGGGGGCGTAGCGCTTCTGGTGTAGTCGCGCTGTACCGGTAACTTGTTCAGTCAAGTAACGCTTTGTAATCTCGCAGTAAGTTTTTTTTTCTTCTTTTTTTTGTCCAAAGCTTAATTTTGAGAACTATGGGATAAATTTTTGCTTAAATTAGAGGATTGTTTGATGTAATTCATTCAATTTGTAGTCATAAGAATGTTTAAGCTTGTGACAATTTATATTTGCTCTTATTTTTATCAAACATATGTGTTTTTGGTAAATGATTGTCCTAATGATGTTAAAATGAAGTATAATGCTTCATGAATTATTTTAGAATTGTTCTTAGACTTTCATGACTCATGTCATGACCCATGTATTTTGACATTTTAAAGAGTAGTAGGCTCTTAATTAAAGAGTGTAGTTGATTAGTCTATTTTAAACAAAACTAAAAAATGCTTCTTGAATAGTTTTATTAATAAGAGCAATGAGCTCTTAATTGATAATCAAAAGTGAAAAAAATGTTCTTGATTAAATTATTTTCTTTATAAGAGTAACATACTCTACCTTAATTTAATAATAAAAAGAGCAATGGGCTCTTAATTAATAATCAAAAGTGAAAAAATGCTCTTGATTAATTTATTTTATTTATAAGAGTAACGTGCTCTTAATTTAATAAAGAAGAGCAATGGGCTCTTAATTAATAATCAAAAGTGAAAAAATGCTCTTGTTTAATTTATTTTATTTATAAGAGTAACGCGCTCTTAACTTAATACATAAGAGCAATGGGCTCTTAATCAAAAGTAAAATATGCTCTTGCTAAGTTTTTTTTATTATTTTTTTTTTATTTTTTTTAAATAAGCGGTTCAAGTTTGTAAGTTACAGTAATGTCTTCCCCTAGAAACGAGCAAGATGGAGGAGAGAGAGAGGGAAGAACGGATACTCGTAAGCGTCGTGCTAAAAACCATCCATAGAGTAAGAATCGAGTACCACACCTTGCATGGGAGCCCCCACTTGAGTGGGATAACCGTGTCTTGAAACTTGATCCTGACCATCATATTTCTTCTCAAGCATCAAGAGGAATTGTGAGTATTATCTCTTTTTGGATTTCTCAATACTTTACAAATTTTAGATGATATATGTAAGCGAAATGTTATAGGTTGATGATGTATTACGAAGGTATGATTCTGGGAAAATGATTGGTAAAATTTATTATACTCTTGATGCAAATACCAAAGAGTTGGTTAAGGTGAGTGGTTTTCAAGATTTCTTAGAATCTTATATGGAGAAAGAAAGATGTAAGATGTCTGCTTGCTTAGTTCGGGGAATGATGGAATGGTTTTGGGATACAACTAACACCTTTCATTTCCCATGCGGAGAGATGGCTATAACTCTTTTCGATTATGGGATGATTACTGGACTACCTTTGTCGGGTATGGATATCATCCCTAACGAGGGAATGACGGAAAAAGAGCCAATGATAGGTGATTTACTCGGGCCAATCTATACTCGATTGAACTGTATGAGAAATTTTTCCCTTGGAGCGAATTGTCGGATGCTTTAGCCAATGAAGATATTATGACAGAAACCACTTCCCTTGAAAGAGCTAGGATCTTCCTCTTATAATTGATTGGTAGTACCTTTTTAACAGACAAAGGGCAACGAGTGGCCTTTTCTCTTGTCCCATTATTGTCAAATTTGAAAGGAATCAAAGATTATTGCAGGGGGAAAGCAGGTTATGTACATTTAATATCTGAAATGCGTAAGACTTCTCGAGTCATGGATGACCCGCTAAAGAGAGAATGTGTCCCAGCTTCTCTAGGAGGCATTCCTCGAGTTATTGAGGTAACAAACTCCTTTAAAATATGCTTATCCACTTATTTGCATTTTATTTCACTTTTTTTTTTCTAAACATTTCTTTTCAGGCGTGGTATTTTGAACATTTCCCGACTCCTGTCCCAACAAATGACCGACCTAAGAGATTCTCGGTGAGCCGCAAATGGGGAAGACGACTTAATATTCGTCATAAGACAGATGTAATACGCCAATCGATTTATAATCTTCTTGAAGAGCAAGTAAGGACTAATTGTATATATATATATATATATTTATAACTTCAATGAATGATTGTTAATTTTCCTTCTATTGTAGATTACCTTTCGTCCATGGGATGGGATACCAGATATTATCTTTGGAGTGCAGGTTGCACCACTTCTTGAAGAAGCCAGGATCCTTTTGAAAGGATGTTGGCAACTTTTAGTTTCTGGGAGAACGTGTTGTTTGACAAACTTATTCTCCTATTCCTTTAGCTCCCATGGATCCACCTGTCTTCATTTTAGACTCGAGTAAGGTTCCTGCTACCTGTATAGATAATTTTTTTGAGAGGACTCACAGCTCGGGAGTTAGTTTTTGCTGGTGTCAATTACAAAAATTGGGTTCAGGCTTGGCTACGTCCTTTCCCAACATTTGTTAGAGTAACTTACCTTTGCTTTCCCCTTTTCACGCATTTGCGTTTTAAACATATGTTTATTTGTTTATATGTTTATAAGTGCAAAGAATGATGATATTGAGGGTTGGCAAGTTCCTGAACGAAATATCAAATACATTGATGGTTTCGGGAATTTGATTGATGACACTGTGCGATTTGCTGAGGAAGAGGAAGAAGATGTTCCTTATATTCTTGCGAATGTTGACATGGTAAGCCTTGGGCTTGTTTTCATATTTACTTGACTCTTATTATTATTATCATTATTATTATTATTATTATTATTATTATTATTATTATTATTATTATTATTATTATTATTATTATTATTATTATTATTATTATTATTATTTTTAACGACTTGTTTAATTGCAGGTGTCTAGGACAACTACAAACAAGGTCATCAAAGTATTGAATGCATTTCGCACTGCTTATAGGAAGACAAAACATGCTTTTGCTTGCCAGAGTGTCACCATGGCTAGAGTAGATTTCCTTATGTGTTGCCCCTATTTCTAGTTTCATTTCTTTATCACCTATGGGTAATTTTTGTGCATTCTTTTCTTTTGTAGGACGCTGTGCTGCGCTATACGACGCACGGGACATTTCATCTTCCTCGTCCCCCTCATCCTCCTTTTACAAAAGGTCCGACTAGTGGTCAACAAATGCAACCTTTGATTCTTGAACATGAAAATAGAGCTCAAGAGCAGCCTAGTAGAGACGAGGGAGGAAGTAGTCAACAAGTCAACCCGTAACAAGGATATGATCCTTATGCTGGCTATTACAACCATGGTCAAGGTGGCGGATGATCCCAGGCTCAAGAATGAGATTATTATGGTGGAGGCCAAGGGCCATATCCAAGAGGTCCTTATGATATGGAGCGATTTTCGTCGTATGAACCACCAAGGATTAACACTCAAATGCCGAAGGAGGATCGAAGATATTCTACTGATTCTTATACTCCTCGCACTGGTGCTATGCATTATTTCTTTGACTATGGGCCACCATAATAGCTTTTGGTGGCATGTAATTTGTTGACATTTATATTTGTAGCTCAACTCAAACTTAATTTTTTGTTCGTTTTATCTTATTTTAGCCTTGGGCCTTTCATATTTTAAAATCATGGATTTATAAACATATGTAAGCCTTGGGCTTTTTATGCTAATATTTGAAAACCAGGGGCATATATATATTAGCTCATTTTATTTTTTTGCAAAGCATTGGAGGATTAATCCGACTTACTCCGAAAAAAATAATCACCAAAATAAGTTAGTAGGGAAGAGGGGCATATCTTATTTTCCTTAAATAAATATAATTTGAAAAGTTAATGTTAAAGAAGTTCAAGAAATAAAATCGCCGAAAATAATTAAAGAATGGAAAGAATTTCTCAAATGAGTTGATTATGGAAGTTTTATACAGCACAGGAGGATTTGGGGCGCTGCATCTGTAGCGCTACGCGCGTAGCGTGACTAGAATTGCGATGCTGTTGTCGTAGCGCTATAAACCTTGTCACACTTCCACGTCAGCACAGCTAAAACTGAAGCGCTGCTTGATTTCTCATGATTTCCTAAAATGAATTTAACGAAATTGCCAAGTGACAATGTTGGTTAAATATATGAGCGAACAATTATAAATTCATTAAACAAAATCCCTTACAAAAGTTTTCTTTGTTAGAGAGAAAAGAAGGAGATAAAGAATGTCTCAAGACTTTATTCGCGAATTGAATGTTGGATTTCCTCTTTGTCTACAGAGGAACACCTTGAATTCAATGCTTGTCATCTTGATGCTTTGTTTTCTTTGAGGCAAGCTCATATCAATTGGGATTTCCTTAATGGCGCAATCAATTTTTGGGATCCTCAATTCCATGTTTTCACCTTCACTAACAATAAATTGACCCCCTTTCCAGAAGAGTTTAGCGCTATAGTTGGTTTTCCAGTGGAAGCTCTTCCTGCTGTACCTAACCTTCAACAAGGGTTTGGTAAGGATTTTCAAAGACTACTTGGACTAACTAAGTGCGAAACCAAGGAATTTCTCAATGGCAAACATTGTGATCTTTTGAAAACTATTCCAAGATTTTCCTCTCCATCAGACAACTTAACAATACAAAGGTGCAAAAGACGTGGTTTATGCTTATGTTTGCTGTCAGGATATTTATTTGTTAATGATGGAGGAAATACAGGAATCGCTTCACTAATTGCAATTTTTGAGCAAATCAAAGGTGATCATACTCTTATGTCTATGGTGATTGGTGAGACCATCATAGCATTGGAAGCTTGTAAAGAAGATCCATCATTGCATTTTTCGGGAAGTCCTTTATTGCTTCAGGTAACATTCTAACATTGGGCTAAAATATTTAATTATAATAGATGATTTTTTTATGAAATTACGAAAGAAAAGAAGATTTTTCATAGTTGAAATCGTAGCGTCAGTAGTAAATCAGCGCTACCTGTCGTAGCGTGACTAATCCTGTGACGCTACAAGTGTAGCGCAGTAGGATTTGTCGCGCTGACACTGTAGCACTGTTTGTTTTGTGACGCTTAAATATCAGTGTAGCATAGTTTCCAGCGGTCTTGTTTATCTTCATAATGTTTATTTTTTTTTTTAATTTTAAATGCATAATCATTCAATGCTATGCACCAATCTTGGACTGTCATTTAATTTTTTATTTAATCAATGCATATTTGGCTTAGTGAGCGCCTTAAGACCATCGAACAACCCCTTAATGCTATGAAATACAACCTCAAATCATTTACTATGGAAGGAGGACTTTGTTCCCAAGGAAAACTCTGGTGGAGTGGATGTCACTTATGTCACTTAAGACCGTCTTTTGAGGCAATATGGTATGAAACAAAATATCCCTAGCCTTGACACAGACCCCCCAACTTGCTTGGAACTTCGGGGCCCCGCCATTGTCGCATGGACAAAGTATTGGGCCAACCATCCACGATAGGCCTTTTTGAGGAATGGATGTTCTATTCAACTCTCTCAAAGTTATAAGGATTGGATGCTTGCTAAGAGTAAAGAGGAGAGGGTAAGGCCCGAGGTCTCGAAGCTACTGAAAGGTCCAAAGGCCCAAAGGTCTACAAGACTCCAAAAAATAAGATTGCAATGGAAAAGGGAAAAAACGAGACTTCTTTAAAGAAAAAGAATGAAGTTGCATCTATTTTTGATAGGCTAGGTCCAAGAAATAAGAAAAACGCCCCTTACATGGGGTCAAAATTGGACAACCGAAATTAAATGAAGAGACTACCCAAAAACCTATAGAAGGTAAGGGGAAAAGAAAGATGGTAAGGACTCGTAAACAGAGCAAGCCCAAGCCTATGAAGAAGCACTTTGATGAAGGTTCCACTAAAGAAAGGCATAATGAAGAAAAGCTCAAAGATAATCCTAACGGAATGGAGGAAGATCCGGAAGTAGATGACGACCCAAAGCATGCTCGTAAGGAAAAGGAAGAGTAGTGTTTGACTTTATTTATTTTATTGTTTTCAATAAAGTGCATGTGCCCTACTAGCTTAGACTTTAAAGTAGTCCCTTTTGTTTTGATGATTATGATTATTCAACTCTTAAAACAATAATGAAGGACAATATTATTTTATTTCTATATGCAAACAAATTTTATTTATTTACATTATAAGTTATTGATAACTCATCCAATAAAAATCAATTATGTATTCAAATGGGCCAAACATAGAATAAGTTGCCTACGTATCCAAAAGGAATCAGGCCGTGCGTTGTTCTAATTATTATATATATTATATATATAGAAAATACTTAAATGAGCCTTTTATCGAACCTTAGTGGGTTCTCAAAATCATGTGAAACCTTTAATTGAGGTGTTTCATAATTGAATAGTTTAAACAAACATAAATATTCATTCGAACTATTTAAATGTAACATGCATTGAGCGTAGTTAAAATTCTGACGCTGGGGTTGTACAGCTGCAGAATAAAAAACGCTGGAGGGTGCAGCGTGGTTACTCCTATCGCGCTGACATGGCGGCGCAGTTAATGTTGTTACGCTACAAGGGTAGCGCGGTTGCATTTTCAGCGCTGCCCCTTTTCTTTTATTTAATCACTTTTATTATATATAGCTTTTAGTTTTGTATAGAATGAGTTACGATGCTTTTGCTTCTCTCAATTTGCCCATTTTACATAATAATATGAGCCATGTTGGACCCATATGTTGTTAGACTTAGTGTGAGTCCATGATTGTCTTGCAATTTTAAGCGTAAAATTTCTTCAATTGATCCAAATTAGTTAGTTGAGTAAATTCAGCCCTATCTATCTCGATTATTTGTACCGCACCGCCTGATAGGATTTTCTTAACAATACATGGTCCCGTCCAATTGGTTCGGAATTTCCCTCTTGGATCGGTGGGTGGGGTTTGTACTTCTTTTAGAGCTAAATCTCCTTCATTAATGTTTCTTGGCTTAACTTTTTTATTAAAATGTTTTGCAATCCGTCTTTGACATATTAGTACGTGATGCGAAGCTTTTAATCTTCTTTCATCTAAGAGAATAAGTTCCTCATACCTAGCACGAATCCATTTAGCTTCAGGTATTTCACTTTCTAAGACTATGCGAAGAGAAGGTATTTCCAACTCAGCAGGTTGAACTACTTCCATACCATAAACTAAGGGTTAAGGGGTGGCTCCTGTGGACGTTGGTATGGAAGTTCGATATCTCCATAGAGAAAAGTGAAGTTTATGAGGCCAATCTTTATAATGTTCGGCCATCTTTTATATGATTACAACAACATTTTTGTTTGCGGCCTCTACTGCTCCATTTTTTTGGGGTCTATATATAAGGGGAAGAGTGTCTATGTTGTACTTTATATCGTTGTAAGAGATCAATTACTTCTCCCTTAAAATGAGATCCATTGTCACTAATGAGTTCATTTGGGACTCCGTAACGACAAAATATGTTTTGTTCAATGAATTTGGCCACATGTTTAGCGTTTTTTTTTTTTATATATGAGGCTGCCTCAACCTACTTTGTGAAGTAGTCAACGGCAACCAACACGAACGTATGACCTCCAACACCACTGGGCGATATTTTCCCGACTATATATCAATACCCCAAGTAGAGAATGGCCACGGTGAAGTATCATTGTATAGCTCTACAGGAGGTAAATGTTGTAAGTTAGCAAATATTTGGCATTTAGGACATGTTTTTACATAGTTACAACAATCATCTTCCATTGTTGTCCAATAATATCCTAAGCGTGTTATCTTTTTCGCTATCATCTTACCATTCATGTGAGGATCGCAGACGCCATTGTGGGTATCTTCCATAAGTCGCTTGGCTTGTGTTTTGTCAACACATAACAAATTAAGCCCTTTTGAGGTCCTTTTATACAATCTACCCTGAATTTCAATATATTGGGAAGCTAATAATCTTATTGCCCTTTGAGTTCGAAGGTTTGAATTCCATGGGAATTCTCCTTTTACTTTGTAATTGAGGACATCTTGATACCGTGGAACTTCGCTCTCAAATCATGGGCATCCTCAATAGCGTTACAATAAGCGGGTTCTTGCCACTTTTCAATGCTTAAAGTCGTCGATGCTAGGTTATGTGGGATATTTATCATTGATGATAATCTAGCAAGGGCATTGGCGAATTGGTTATCATCCCTAGGGAGGTATTGGTACTGGATATCATCGAAGTTTTTAGTTATGGTGTCTAAGTGTGTTTGATAGAGTGCTAGGCTAGCACTTCTTACTTTCCACTTTCTAAACACATGATTTATTATGAGTGATGAGTCTCCAAATACCTTTAGTCTTTTAATCCCTAAACTTAGTGTTGCCTCTAATCCAACAATGCATGCCTTGTATTCAGCTGCATTATTAGTGACTTCAAAGTCTAATTTGACTGATATTGGTACCTGTGCACCATCTGGACTAACAAGAAGAACTCCTACTCCGCACCCCTTTTGGTTAAAAGTGCCGTTAAAGTAGAGGGCCCAACTATCGTCTTCAGTCATTAAGAGGTCTTCATTTGGGAAGTTATATGCTTCCACCTTCTCCTCGTTAGGAGGGAACTCAACCAAAAAATCTGACACTGCTTATCCTTTAATTGTTTTTGAAGGTACAAATTGAAGGTCAAATTCAGCTAACATAACAAGCCACCTCGAGAGGCGACCGTTTAGTGTTGGCTTGCCAAAAAGGTATTTTAATGGGTCCAAATGGGACACAACATGGACAGAGTGGGAAAGCAAGTAATGCCTAAGCTTTTTAGATGCCCATACCAAGGCCAAGCAAGTTTTTTCCATTGTGAATACCGAGTTTCATATTGGATGAACTTTTTACTTAGGTAAAATATGGTCTTTTCTTCTCCATTTATTTCTTGTGTGAGCATGACTCCGGCAACAGTTTCAGTGACAGTTAAATATAGCCTTAGAGGGACTCCGGGGGTTGGTGGTACAAGTATCGGAGGCTTGAGAAGATATTCTTTTATTTTTTATAAAGCCTCTTGACATTTGTCATCCCATTCCAACTTTTCTTCCTTTTTTAATTTCTTGAAGATGGGCTCACAAATCATAGTTAAGTTTGATATGAATCGACTAATATATTGGAGCCTACCGACGAATCCTCGAATTTATTTTTCATTTTTAGGGAGAGGCATATCTAGTATAGCTTTGATTTTAGATGGATCAGTTTCTATACCCCGTGTGCTAACTACATATCCAAGCAACTTTCCAGATGTCACTCCGAAGGCGCATTTTTACGGATTCAACCTCATATTATATTTTCTTAAACTAGTAAACAATTTTCTTAGGGTAGGAATGTGCCCTTGTCGGTCTTTTGATTTTACGACCTTGTCGTCTACGTACACCTCTACTTTCTTATGCATCATATCATGAAGCAATGTAGTAGCAGTCCTTTGATAGGTTGCTCCAACGTTTTTAAGTCCAAAAGGCATTACTTTTTAACAGAAAGTCCCCCATTCGGTAGTGAATGTGGTTTTTTCCTTGTCTTCCGCAGCCATGTATTTGGTTGTAGCCTACATAGCCATCCATGAACGAAAGGATTTCATGATTAGCCGTGTTGTCTAGAAGGAGGTCAATGTGTGGTAGTGGAAAATCATCTTTAGGACTAGCCTTGTTTAAGTCCTGAAAATCTACACACATTCTCACACGTCCATCCTTTTTCGGAACTGGAACAACATTAGCTACCCATTCTAGGTATTTTGAAACACGTATAAAACCCGCATCTAATTGTTTGATAATTTCCTCTTTATTTTTAGGGCAACGTCAGGCTTCATACGTCTTAACTTTTGTTTGACGGGTTTAATTGTTGGATTGAGCAGAATTTTGTGTTCCATAATTTCACGATCTATGCCAGGCATATTTTTGTATGACCAAGCAAAAACATTGCTAAATTCTTTGAGCGTGTTTATTAAGTCTGTGCGCTCTTGTATATTAAGAGTTAAGCCAATTTTTAGTTCTTTTATATCTTGTTCATTACCGATATTAATGGATTCAGTTTCTTCTGTTACAGGCGTGCGATTTTCAAATTCTTCCGTGAACTTTATTATCTCAACTAGTTCATCATTAGTTCATTTTTCAAACGGATTAATTATTGCAAGACTATCATAAGGGGATTGGGGAAGAGAGCTCGAATAAGCAAGATGTACTCCTTGATGATTTCAATAATAAGCAAGAGTTGCATAATTATTGAAATCATCAAGGAGTACATCTAAGAGGGACTCAATTCCCTTAGAGCTAAAATCCAAATTAGGGACGAAAGGAATCGAAGGAACAAATATAGCTGGATTGCCTACGACACTAATACTATCCTTGGACTCGGACTCTGACTCAAAATCTTCGAACATTTGTCCTTCCCTGGTTGAGATCGCAATTTTGGCCCCTTTTGTGTTGGTCCACTTCAAGGTCTTTCTCCATCCGCGCTCAACATTCTCTGAATGGAAAATAAGTAAAGCGGGGTTGAACTTTTCATCTTGCATAGCCTTCTGAATTATTGCAGCTTCGTCTCTTAATGGTTTCCGTTGCAGTCCAAATAATATTCCAAGGGCCCATTTGTCTAAACACTCTGGTTTGGAGTATTTGATGGGAAGAGAGTATTGTGCGCTCTCTTCTAGAAAGTAGCATTCATGAAATATCTCAAATCCAGGAATTTGTATCACGTTTTGGACCAAGGGTCCAGGGAAGCCATAATATGGGTAATTTCCCCTTCATGTATAAACTACCCGTTTAGAGTGAGCTGATAGGAAGGGATAGAGGTAGTAATTCCCCTTTTGGCGTTGGCCGTTCGAGCCACTTCTTCAACCATGTTCCTTTCTAATTCCTCTTCAATCAGTTGATTCCCCAAACCAAAGAGGTTAGGTGTGGCTTTGACTTTAGGGAGACGAGTGATCTCCCTTCCTCCCTTTTCCCCTAAAGGCATGCCAGGAAAATAATCATTTTTTTAACATGATAACGTTCACTATCACACTAGCATGAGGATCAAGTTGTATGTCTTCTGATTCAATGAAAACGATTTCTTCAGGCACAAATCCCCACAAATTTTCCACATCTTGATCATGGGACATTTCTTGCAGGGATTGATCCTCCATGACTACTTTGATTGGAGAAGCATCAATGATTATAGGCACACCTTCATGTATGAGCTTGACCTTTTGATGGAGTGATGAAGGCACCGCACCAAGCATGTGGAGCCATGGGCGTCGTAGAAGCAAATTGAAGGATGATTTTACATCGATGATGTGAAATTCAACTTTCTTCCTTATTGCACCAGTGGACATATCAGGAATTATGACTCCTAAGACCTCTCTTCTTTTGTTATCATAAGCTCTTACTCCTTGTAGTGATGGGGAAAATGCTTCTTTTTCTATGCCATGATGCTTGGCAGTTCTTAATGGGCAGACATTAACCATAGACCCGTTATCGACTAATGTCAAGGGGACATTTTTACCCAATATCCCAACAATTAGGTAAAGGGCCTTGTTATGAGTAGTACCTTCCGGGGGAAGATCCTCTTTAGAAAATTCAATCATTTTCTTTGGTCCAGTTGCCAAGAGATTTACTAGATTTACAGGGGTAGTTCCAGGAGAAACATTTAATGCATTAAGTCCATTCAGTACAACTACCCTATGATCACGAGAAGAAGCTAACAATTGCCAAATGGTTACGTCGGCTTTAGTCTTTATGCATTTGCTTAATGAGAGGATTATCATTGCTCTCACTGGCTTTTTGGGCTTGTGATGAACGATATTTATTTGGACTGGAATTGAGTCTTTGTTGACTTAGGCCAGAGATGGGCCTTTATCATTATCAGGTTGATAAGCTCGTCCGGAACGAGTAAGATGCTGAACATTGGACACAACTTCTATAGGATCTTGATACTAATCATTTTTTATGATTTATGGATTAAGCCCGAGAATTGTGCTTGTATTGAGGTTGGTGATATAAGTATCCACAACATTATTGTCCCATATGCCACATACATGATCGTGTAAGCCTAATACTTCCTCCATTGTATTATCATTATTGGAAGTGATAAATTTAGAAGGATCGAAATTGTCGCTAACAATATCAATGGCCGGAATAGATGATCCACCAAAAGGATTGGTGATATTATTTGGCTTGGGAGGTAAAGGTTAACGCCCGTCTTCAACCATGTTTGAGGATCCAGCATTGTTCAGTATCATGCCCTTTCCCTCTATGGTATTAGCACCATGAATTAGCATTCAATTTTGGGCTTCTCTTGTCCTCAGGTGGGTAAAGAGTTGGCCCAATTGGATGTAAAGCGTCTTGGCTTTGAATTCTATCATGAGCTTGAGAATATGTCATGCTAATAGGAGTGAATCTTCTATCTTGAGGCCATCTCTTTATTTTTGATGAACTTAAACGAGAAGTTTCTAAAGCATTGACTTCATTATTTTTGGAAGATTCACCCTTTTTATAGGTGTATTTCCCCTTATAAGCCTGGGGCTTTGATTGTTTTTTCAATAAATCATTCTCAATTTTGATCCCAACATCATACACTCTTTTGAAGGAGTCGATGCCTTGATATTTGGGATGTACCTGATAAGGCTCGGACAGGTTGTCTAAAAACCTTTCTACTAATTCAGCATCGGATGGTTTTTGGACCAAGTGGGTCATCTTTTCCCTATAACGAGTGAAGAAGGTAGTGAATCTTTCATCAGCACGTTCTTTTAGCACTTCGAGTTCTCGGAGTGTGACTTGGAATTCCATGTTATCTTTGTATTGATCAATGAATTCTTTAGTAACAGTATGCCAAGTTGAAACCCGATCTGTGCTAAGAGAGTAGAACCAATACTGTGGAATGGGTTCTAAAGAAAGAGGGAAGATCACTGGATAGAATACAGGGTCAACCTTTTTGATGGTCATGGACCCAATAAAGCTCTTAAGGTGATTGACCAAATTGCCAGTCACCTTGAACTTTGGAAGAGTAGAAGGATCAAACTTCTCAGGGAGAACAACCTAAGTGTTAGGGATGTTGGCAGGCTTAAATTAAAATAATTTGTTACCCATTGAATAACGATGAATGAAACTTTCAATCTCTTTATTTTTTCTCCTTTCTTCCTCTTGCCTTTTGGCTTCCATTTCAGCCAAATGTTTCTTTTCAGCAGCACATTCAGCTTCAGTTTCAGCAAGGTGTATTTTTTCTACTTCTCGTTCAGCCTCCATCTTATTAAGACGCATCATGAGAGCATTCAATGTCGCATTCATATTTTCTTCTTCACCCATACTTGGACTTGGAGAGGACGAAACGGAACTTGAGGAACAAATTGGAGAATTTAGAGTAATGAACCCGAAATCTTCACAAATATCCTCTAAGGAATGTGAGATGAATGATGGTTATTCGTCACTACCTAACCTTTGTAAACGCTGATCTGGACCGCGACACGAAGCAGTTGAACCAGCTCTTTACGAAAAAATTTCAAACCATTCAGAAAAATTATTTATTTCCATTTTTCGAAAAAACAAAGATTTACCAAAATTAATTAAGTAGTGTTAACAATGATTAATTTAATACTAAGAGCATCTATAAGCTAAGCTAAAGACGACTAAACCTTAATTAATGATATTCTAATTCAAAGAATATAATTAGTAAAGGTTTTTGACTTTTTTTAGTTTAACTCAAACAAAATCAGTATTAAGTTAATTATTGCTAATGCTTATGAGGATTAAAAGAGCATGGGCGAAAATTTTGTTTAGTTTTGTTTTTTGTTTTTGTTTTTGTTTTTGTTTTTGTTTTTGTTTTTCTTTTACAAAATGTGAATCTTATTTATTAGGGAAAGTGAGACTGTTAGCTCCACCTTGAATTCGAAAATAAACTAATTAAATTCTACAAAAAAGAATTAAATTAGTAACTCCTCGAAATATTCAAATTATGTCAATAATCTTAACAAATAAATGTTTGAAACGATTGATATGATTTAAATTTCTTGGTGAATAATGGACGTATGAAGTTAGTCTTAAAAAAATAATTTTATTCCTAACATGATGTTATTAACATTCCCTTTAATTAATGATTTTCCAAAATAATTATAAATTGACAAAATTAATAATATTCTATATAAGAACAGAATAATGCTAATGATGTCTTTGTAAGGAAATGATTTTAGTGAATCATTTAATTTGAAGTAAGTTAATAAAAATATTTCAATAAATAAATGCAAAATCCTAAAGTCTCCTAAACAACATGAAGAAAAAAAAACAACATAAAGGAAAATAAAAAAAGGAAACAAAATCATAAAAAAAGAAAACAAAATCATGAAAAAAAAGGAATCAATAATCAAATTAGAAGCAATGAGGTTCTCTAAACCAAGGTTCTATGTCCTCTATGGTTAAGCTTTAAAGGTCAATCCCAAGTGTCCTACATCTAAGGAGTATGCTCCAACACTTTGCAGTGTGATAACCGTTAGATATGGAGTGTCTCCCCTCCAAGTACCATGGGCAACTTGGAATCAATGTAGTTGGGATAAGGTTCCATTTTTCTCGGTTGCTTAGAGACCATGGGCCCCACCAAGTTAACGCTTCCTTCCCGAAATGTAATGTTATTATGGTGATCCTAAGGCATGTTTCAAATACAAGGAAGCCAAGTGTTTGTCACATGTATGCAATATGTCTAAAAAATGCAATCTGTTGTAAACATAAGTGTATGATTAAGAGAAAATTTTCATGTCTCACCCTCTTTTAGTCCCCGGTGGAGTCGCCACTGTAGGGTCCCCGGATTTTAGGGTCCCAAATTTTTTGGTCACCTTTCCCAAACCGTCCATAGTTCGAGTTAGACCTAAAAAATTGGCTTAAGGAAAGGTGAAATGGACTTTTTTAGAAGTATTTTGCAACAAAACAGGAGCGCAGGAATTTCTATCTCGTTAGCAACGTAGCATGCAGTGACAAAGTTTGTCATGCTGACTGTCCAGCGCTACAAAGTTTTTCACGCTGCAGGTGTAGGGCACCAAACTTTGTGACGCTGCGACGTTAGCGTGACAACGTCTGTCGCGCTACGCTATTTTAGTGTTTTTTAAATTTTTAATTACCTTTTTTTTAGTGAGATAATATCAACGAATACGGACGATGCTAGTAAGGAGTCGCCAATGAGTTTTAGTAACTAAACTCATAAACCGTGTATTTAGATTAGATACGAAGGGGACTCGAATAAGGTACGTTTGTCTAAATTACACGGAAATCCACTTCGATCCCATGGGGATGACCCCAAGTTGTGGTCGAGCGAACCAAAGATTGGATTCGAAGGCGAAGTTACTAACATGACGGATTGCGTCGGGTTAGCCCATAGGCGGTCATTACTAGTTTCTTCTTAACCATATGCAAATTATATTTAGAATCACACAATTATCAATTTACAATATTAACAAAAATAACATTAAATTGTTAGTGATAACACGCAAAAAACTAATTCATTTAACTCAAACTGTTATTAAAATTGTTTTAGGGAGCCTAACATGATTAGATTTGTCCGAAAGAATTATCTTGATTAAGCGTTGCAAACAATCAATTTAATTCCTTTAACAATAATAAGGTGATAAAGCGGTAAATAAATAGTGAAACAACAACTAAAAGTCCATAAACATGATTTTTAGGGCTCTCAGAAACGTACCACTTCTCCTTTGAAGATTGTCTTCGTCGAGTATTAATTTGGGCAGAGTTTCGAATTATTGTTTCAATATTACCATAATTTGTAGCCACTTTTTAAAATTAATAGTAAATAAATAATAAATTATTGTTTATAAATATAAGGTTGTTAAAAATCAATATTCAGATTAATTGAGTATGAGGGAGAGAATGAGTATAAAAAGGTGTTGGGAGATGAAGAAAATGAAGATTTTTATAGCAGCGTGGGAACCCTAGTTGCGCTGGCCTGCTAGCATGGTACGTCGAATCACGTTGGCCTAGTAGTGCGAGAAACCCAATAACGCTGCTAGGGTAGCGCTGTTAGCTTAGTCACGCTGAGCTATCAGCGTGACTAAATTAACTGCGCTGTGTTTATAAAAGATTTTTTATTGTTATTTTATTTATTTGTTTATTTATTTAATTGTTTAATTATTATTATTATCATTTCATTTTATTTATTTATTTAAAATAATAAAAAAGCGTTGGGATAATTAAAAAAAAGTCCGTTAAATAAGAATGGGACTATTATAATATTCGAATTTTATATATTTATGCCCAAGTATACTCGGTTATCCAATCTTCTAAAGAGATGAGTTTTTTTAATCATCACAGAGTCCTGCCGCGGGACAGGGGAACTAAATTAGTTGTCTACAGTGGGAAGGACTTGTGTTGGTTCATGAGGGTAGTTGTTGGGCCTTGTGTTGCATTGGTTATTAATCCATCTCCTTCAGGAGTCCTAGGTGTTACATACTAAGTCGGCAGTGTTTATAACGATGTAGGAAACTTGGATGATGGAACAACTTGCAAAGGCTTACATAAAGCATGTTGTAAGACTACATGGAATTCCAAAGGATATCGTATCAGATAGGGATTCTAGGTTTCTTTCGAAATTATGGAAAAGTATCCAGGAGAACTTCGGTACCGTGTTGAAGACTAGTACGACTTTCCATCCATCAACCGATGCACAAACAAAAAGGACAGTTCATACGTTAGAGGATATGCTGAGAGCTTGTGTGATGGATTTGCAAGGGAATTGGGAGGATTGTTTGGATTTAATCGAAGTCTCGTACAACTTTTGCATGGCACCTTTCGATGCGCTGTATGGAACGAAGTGTAGAGGTCCCTTATGTCGGAGTGACATAAGTGAGACATTAATTTTAGGATCTTAGTTGATTGAGGAGACTATCAATAAGGTGAGAGTGATACAAGCAAAGATTCAAGCTGCGTAGGATTGGAAAAAGTCCTATGTGGACCAAAAGTGTCAAGAAGTGGCGTTTGAAGTTGGTGACAAGGTGTTACTAAAAGTATCACCAATGAAAGGTGTAATGAGTTTGGGAAAAAGGGGAAATTAAGCGCAAAATACGTTGGACCTTATGAGATTTTGCAAAGGATTGGAAAGGTTGCGTATAAACTAGCTTTACCAATGGAATTGAGCAAAGTACACAACGTTTTTCATGTGTCTCAATTGAGGACGTATTTGTCGGATAAGTCACATATGTTGTAACCTAAGACGATAGAATTAGACTAAAGTTTGACTTACGAAGAGAAATCGATAAAAATACTTGATAGTAAAGTTCGTGATCCTCGGAAAAAAAGTTATCAAAATAGTAAAAGTCTTGTGTTCTAACCAAGAAATCAAGGAAGCAACGTGGTAAGCTTAATTTTCATCGCTATAATACAAGTTACGTAAGTACTAAATGTTGTCAAAATACAAGGTGTTAAAATAGTAAAGTAGTGGCGGGTCGTCACTATAACACAAGGTACGTAAGTACTAAATGTTGTCATGAACTTAGAAATCATGCTAGTAGTATTTCTATGTCTTTTAATTTTCATGTTAGAAGCTTGTGATGTTTTGAAAGTTATAGACTCATGTTTAAGCTTGTTCACTTATATTAACTTGTATGAGAAGTTATATTGTTGCATGATTACATGATGATTCTATGATGTTGCAACTATGTTTTACATTTTGTTATTATAGCTATCTTATTACATCAATGATGGAATGTTATTTTTTTTGAAAGAAGTTGACTAGTAGTTAATATAGAAGAAAGAGCAAATTATGTTGTTTAATAACTTGAGTAAGAAGAACTGTATTTAGTAAATGTTTATTCATATAGTTAATAACAAGAGTTTAATCAGTTAATGTGTGAACAAAGAAGGTAGAAATCCACTCACAGTTAATGTGTGGACAAGGAAATAAATAAGAAAGTAAGAAGTAAATAATATGAACACGTACAAATCAAGATAATTAATATGTTGTTTGCTATGTTGTTATGTGTGTTCTATGCATTGCTATTGGTGAGCCATAACAAGTAACTAAACGGATAATTACGTGAATTGAAAGAGGATTCGCACCAGAACTCTTGGAACGTATATACCTTTATTATAAACTTTGGGGGGGGGGGGGAGTTATGTGAAATAGTACTCTATGACATCTAATTGGATTACAAGACGTTGTACTCTTCATTTATTATTAATGCGTTGAAATTCCGTCAGTTCATGTGGCATAGGTAATACCTTCTTGGAGTTGCTCCCAAGTTGGTGCCCAAAAGGGTGATTGTTTAAGGAGGAAAAGTGTTCGATGCAAAATCCAAACTTGATTGTTAATTAAATTTAAATTATAACGAGTCTATGTTACAGGTTCATGATATTGGTAAAGGTAAGACTATGTGTTTATTTATGCTTTTGTTTAGGATTATTCCATGTTAGTGTGTTGCATAGTCTTTAATGTTTATGTACTCAGCTTTGCTGATTATGTGTTTTGCGTGCATCGCCTTGTCTTTGTCTTGGCCCTACAACGACCCATTTCGATGGCGAGTAGAAGTCTAGAAAAAAGAGAAAGCAACAGGTATATATGGGCATAGTCAATCATGCTGGGATTGAGTTAAGAGTGATCCTGGTTGTATTTCTTCGTTTGTTTGTTTTGGTTTTGTTGCTTTTATTTTGTCGTTAATGACGTTTGTTACTATTGTTATGTTTGTTGGACTAATGTTGGTTTTCAAATTTATAAAACTAAGTTGGTTTTGAAGTGCTGTTATTTTGGTTCTAATTTACAATAAAGTGTTTGGTTTGGTTTCGGTTTTAAAAGTTTTATTTTGGTTTGAAGTTGTTTTAGATAGAAGTCTTCCGCTGTAGTACTTTGATAATATCTTTAGCCATTATCATGGTGGCGGTAATACTTTGGTTTTTCCTATATTAGTAGTAGTATTTTATTATATGTTTTCCAGAAATAGTTAGGAATTTCCAGGGTGTTACAATGAAGACCATGTTTCTCTGTTATAACCTCATTTTGTGCACTAGGATGGTCAAAATTTAACTTTGATCAATTTTGACTTGAAGAGCTTTTTCATCATTTCGGTTTTGCAAGCCGCAAAGTCACCACACTGGGGATTGTTGACTCTAAAGATCATAAGAATATTCCAATGGGGATTAATAACGATGTAAATATGAAGTTTCTGCCATGAATTTACCGTAAGGATTGTACTTAGGTAAGTTGATTTTGAATAAGGAAGCTTTGACTTCCTAATTGGGGATATTTGATTTCATTATGACTTAGAATATACAATATATCGGAAATCTTGGTAGAAAATACCAATGAATACCCCGTAGAAGCCCTCTGCACAAAAATTGGGGCAAAAAAGGCTTAAATGAAGCGGGGCCACGTGGGTGCACATGCACATGTGCTAGTTTTTTTTTTTTTTTGCTTCTCTTGTTCACTTGTTCAAACTCAAAACATGAAAAATGCAGCAGCAAAAACACCAATTTTCACCACTACTTCAAATCGTCAAATTCTTGCATCAAACATGCTCAAATCATCAATAATCTTAAGTAAGCCATGTTCTTCAACATTTTTAGCATTTATTTGTTATTTTTGGCGTGTTTTTGTGAGTAGTTATGTAAAATTTTGAAATTGGGTTATTTGTATGAAGTTAATGGTTGTGAAATGTGTTAGTTTCTTTAAGTTCTATGTGCAAAATGTAGTAATCCGCAACTTGTTTCACTCAATTTCGTGAAAAATTGAGTGAGAACTATATATTCAAAATTTGAGGTTTTTAAGGTAATGATGGTGGTTATGGAGGTTGTTTATTTGAACTTGTTGATAGATTTTGATGAAAATTGATGCTTGAAATTGTTTACATTAGTGTAAAGTAGTAATATGAGCTTCAAATTGACCATGGCCTACTTAATTACTCATTCCCATGTCCATAGAAGTAGTAGTAGTAGTATAGTAGGGATGAAAAATTGTTGGAAGAATGTACCAGTTCGTACGAGTCAGTTGAACTTGTGAGCTTATGAATGTACGAAAAAATGTGACTTTGATCATTTTAGTACAAAATGATTTCTTGTTCATGAAAATTTTCATGACTTTGTAGAGTTGTGCACTCTCTTGTACTTTGTAGACATTATGGGAAGAATTGTGCATTCTTCTTGAACTGGGAAAACCAAGAATAGTGCAATCCTAAAGTGGATAGCTGTTGTAATACCTTGAGCATTGTTGAAACATTATGTATGTTTTGAGAATCTTGATTGTAGGTACCTATGAGTCATAGTGCATGGTTGGAACTGCCCAAATATAGCTATATAGCAGAAATATTGCCGGATTTTATACTGATGTTGTTTACTTTCTTAAAATAGGATGAAAAATGCTCAAGGAAGTCGATCCCCTCTCTAGAAGAAGGTAAATGGTCCGATATACTCATGGAGTCCGGACGAGTAGACTCCCAATGTCTTAGATTTCTGGAAGGAAGATCATATACTTCAACATGCTTCGAAAGGGACAGTAAGTGCCACTAACTAGAGGTGCTTATCGAGCGAGTCGGTCGCGAGCATGGCAGGGCCCAACTCGACTCGATTCGTATGATCGGCAAGCTCGACTCGATTCGTTAATCGATAAGCTGAATAAAATCGAGCTCGACTTGTGATCGATATTGTTTGAAGGTGGTCGACTCGTGATCGATATTGCTCGAAGCTCATTTCAGTTTTTGGGTAGTCGAGTCGAGTCGGGAGTTGTACTCGGTAACTCAACTCGTTAGCTCATTAAAATAAGCTTGATTCATTAGAAAACTAACCTTCTAAAGGCGGTGGGGAGTTGCGAACTTGCGACAGTTGTTATCAGGGCACTTAGAGTTTGTGAGGTGATTATATGTAAAAAATTTAAGACCTCAAGTGAGTAAAGAAAACAATACCATCAATTCACAACAATTTTCAAAGAATCTAAAATATTGTACTGTAAAGTTTTTAAAGTTCATCAATCTATATCAATTATGGAAGAAACCTTCTCGTACAAGAATTAATTGTATAAAAGAAACCAAAATATTGAATAATTTAAAAAGCATCATTTTGTTAATTGATTAGCTAAGTGAGATGGTGTTGCGCTTGCCGACATGCTACTGATCATAATCAACAGAGTAGTTGCAAATACCTACATTTGGTCCACTTAAAAGACTGATAATTAAGTTTACCACGTCCCAACAAATCCAACGTGTGATATTGATTACTTGAAAAGAATTACCAATTTTGTCCAAAGTCAGTCGTTCCCCTATTTGGACCCCACCCCATAATCTATATGGGGGTCCTTGTAACACATTGAAAATTCCTCACTATTTTCGAAAAACGTGTAATAAAAATACTACTTCTAATTTAGGAGAAACCAAAGTATTACCGCCACCATGATAACGACTAAGACTATTATCAAAGTATTATAGCGGAAGACTTCTAATAAAACAACTTCAAAACCAAAAAAAAAACTTTTAAAACCAAAACCAAATCTATTACATATTACAACTTGGAACCAAAATAATGACCATTCAAAATCAACTTACTTTTAGGAATTTGAAAAAAAAACATTGGTCCAACAAACATACCAAAAGTCATAAACGAGAAATCGAAACAACATAAACAAAACAAACAAACGGAAAACAACATCCGAGAGCACTCTTCACTCCTTCCCAGCATGATTAACTATGCCCACCTTTACCTGTTGCTTTATCTTTATTCTTGACTTCTACTTGCCATCGAAATGAGTCGTCATAGGGCCATTTAGACACCTATATTTGTTCCCACCTAATGGGCGATGATTAAAGTGTATCACGTCGCTACAAGTCAGACGTCTAAAATTTGATTGCTCGAAAAGAACGCCTAGTTTTGTGTCAAAAGGCAGTTCTTCACCTATTTGGTATGCACTCCACAATCTATACCGGGGTCTCGCTGCTCGGTCAGCGAGTCGGGGTCCAGAGCTGAAACGCCCTGGTTAGGGGTTTAGGGGGCAACGCCCCCCGAACTTTTTGAAAACTAAAAAACCATTGTCAGAATAACCGATGATGAGTTATGATGGTTGAAATATGCTTAAATTAATTCTCTGATTTTCATTTTATTGTGTTATATATCATTTTCATTTATAATTTACTTTTTAATATCTTTTTCGAAAATAAACAAAATAAATTAAGCATATGAATGTGACCAGATTCGACGAACCATCTAGAAGGGTTTGTTCGGAATATGCTAGGTTATGGAAGTGAAAAAATTGGTTTATGGAAGTGAAATTTGTATTATTTCGTAATATTTTGGTTTATAGAAATAAATATCTGAAATATTGATGCTTCGGAGATTCATCGAGTGGGCACTCCTCCAAAGCTACGGTGCTCGCTTACGTCACTTCCAGCCATATAAATACCCGACCTCTCCGACTTTTCACTAATAAATTCTTTACAATCCTCATACTTCACATATTCTCTCTCTACTTCACGTCTCTCTCTAAAAATCTCTCTCGCGGTTTTCGCGCACTACATCGAAAACCGTGCCTTTCTACTTCCTTCTTTCACAAAACTTATTATTATTACTATTAAAACTATTACTATTACTATTACTATTACTATTACTATTACTATTACTATTACTATTACTATTACTATTACTATTACTATTACTATTACTATTACTGTTACTGTTACTGTTACTGTTACTGTTACTGTTACTGTTACTATTACTATTACTATTACTATTACTATTACTATTACTATTACTATTACTATTACTATTACTATTACTATTACTTTTATTAATTGGTTAATTAATTAAAGTTCTTTAAGCTTTCGAATTAGTTTGCATGTTTATGTGATTTTATTGTTTTATAAGATAATTGAGATGTTTAAAATTAAAATAATGCAATATTGACTAAATCATGTTTCGACTTCTAAAAATCAACTTTAAATAGTAGAAACATGTTTTAGGATTTATATGATCTTCATGCCAAGTGTTTAAAGCTTTAAATCGCATAGAAATCATGTTTAACTCAAAGACCTAAAAAGCATGTCTCGACTAAATAAAGATTAAAACGAATTAAATCCTAAAGCCATCACCCATGCATGATAAACTGAAAATTATGTGTGCATTAACTAAAAACCCGCATAGCCTTATTTCTATGTGTTTGTAGATCAAAACCGGAGATATGAATTCTATAATTCGATATTATGATTACGAAATTACACATGAGAACAATAGAGGCCGCTATACGCGGGGGGACATTGTGACCTAATGTTGTCTTTACCCTCGTCCTCGAATCCAGTGATAAGAGACCTTGTTATGCTTGGCTGTCATTTTTGTCCTTGGGCTATAACCTAATGGGGTTTCGTGAGATCCCGAAAGGAGCAAGATGGCGACTTCTCTAATTGGGTTTTGAGCTTTTAGACTCAGCACACTCCCTAAGCCAAGCATACTCACACTGCAATAAAACTAAAGATATTCAATGTCCGTAAAAAGGGCACGTGTAGTGGGACCCTAAAGCCCCGAGTCCACAGGCCAAGACAAAGACAAGGCCATGCACACAAAACATGTAATCAGCAAAGCTGAGTACATAAACACTAAAGACTATGCAACACACTAGCATGTATAATCCTATGTAGACGCATAAATAAACACATAGCCTTACCTTTCCATAACCATGCACCTGTAACATAGGCTCAATATGCATTAAAGTTACTTTAAATAATTAATTATGGGTTTTGCCTCGAACGGATATCCTCGTTAAACATTCGCCCTTTGGGCACCAACTTCTAGAAGGTATTACCTATGTCACATGAAGAAATAGAATTCCAGCGCATTAACAATAAACAAAGAGTAGTCTACAAGAAAAACATCAATCAGCTATGGACTCTTTGCGACAGAACATAAATTCTGTCGCAAATGCCTAAATTAGTGACTGACTCTTTGATGAACTTGCAGTTTAAACTTTTTCTTAGGAGACAATTTTTTTTGTTGAACTTGCAATTTAAACTCTTGCTTAGGATTACTCCTTGTCGAGGAGGGATTTTTGTTGTTTTTTGTTTGGTTGCACTTGAGTTTTCTTTCGTTCATCATATATCATCTAATGTTTTATCTATTTGATTACTCAAGTTGCCTATGTACTTGTAAGAAACAATGACATCGATTTGCAAGATCAAACGATACATAGTTCTAGTGACACCTTTTTTTTTGAGCTTTTACTACTGTTCTTCAACGAACTTCACTTTAGGGGTAGTAACGTTTAAGGGATTTTCCATTTATAGGACTAATGCGCAACCTATCGCCATCTACAATTTTATAAGCTCCATTTGAATATACCTCTCGCACCACATAAGGGCCATCCCACTTTGATGTGAACTTGTTTCTAGTCTTGTGGGATCTAATTATAGGTCTTCTTACTGCCACCACCATGTCCCCAACTTGAAAGGAACGAGGTCAAACGTTTTTATCAAAATCCCGTGACATGTGAGCTTGGTAGCATTCTAAACCTTGTTGAGCTTAGAGCCTCTTCTAATCGAGTGCTTCTAACTCTGCCAATCAAAGCTTGTCGCTTTCTTCGTTGGTTAGTCCTTCTTGTATAGCAACTCGTAGCGATGGGATTTGCCACTCCAATGGTTGGGTAGGTTCTACACCATACACCAAAGCATATGGTGTTGCTTGTGTTGAAGTCTTATATATTGTCCAGTATGCCCAAAGAGCTTATCTAATTCGCTCATGCCAATCACGCTTAGTTTTTGACACCACTTTACTCAACAAGTTACAAAGCGTTTTGTTAAACTTTTCAGCTAGCCCATTGGCAGGAGTGTTGTACATTAACAACTTGTGTTTGGTAAATTTGAACTTTTCGCAGAAACTTGTCATCAACATGTTGCAAAATGGTGTCCCATTGTCAATGATAATTCGTTTTGATACACCATATCTATAGATAATGTGAGTTTGAATGAAGTAGACTACATTTTCCTTCTTCACTTCACGAAGTTGAATTGCTTAAGCCCACTTGGAGAAATAGTCCGTTGCACCCAAAATGTATGCATGGCCCGTGGATGATTTTGGAGTGATAGGTCCTACAACATCAAGTCCCCATGCTTCAAAGGTCCAAGAAGTCACTATGGGATGCAATGGTTCTGGGGGTTAATGAATAAAGTTTGCATGGAACTGACATGCTTCACATTTCTTCGCGTAGTCCATGCAATCTTGTACTATTGTAGGCCAATAGTACATTCTTTTGACATGGTCATGCAACTTTGGGCCTGATTGATGAACACCAAAAATCCCAGAGTGAGCTTCCTCCATGATTTTTGTTGCTTCATCTTCTGCAAGACACTTCAACCATATTCCATGAAAGGACCTTCGATAAAGTGTTTTCTTGTAGTATGTAAATCTAGGAGCTCGATGACGTATCTCATTCCTGCGCTATGGATCACTTGGTAGCTTTCCATGTTCTAAGTAATCTATAATTGGTTGTTTCCAATCCTCTTTGTCAATTTGGTAGACAAATATATATCGAATTTACCTCTTCATGAATTTCTTCCTCATCAAGCAACTCAACCCATCGATTACACACAGATACATCCATGGTCTCCTCTACCCCAAGTGCCAAAGTGGTTGCAAGATTAGCAAGCGCGTCAACCATCTTATTGGCATTCCTTGGAACATGTTCTAACTTTGTAGTTTCAAACTTGGATAGTATCTTTAAAGCACGCCTATGGGGAGGGAGTAAGTCCTCTTTCTTGACTTCACATTCACCTGAAAGTTTACTTACGACCAATTGTGAGTCTCCAAATATGTCCAAGTCCTTTATCCCCATTTCAATAACCATTTGAAGGCCTATGATAAGAGCTAGGTACTTAGCCACATTATTTGAGCATAGTTGAGTCAAGATAAATGAATAAGTTACCACATGCTTTTCGGGTGAAAATAGTATGACCCTTGCGCCTACTCCATTGCGACGAGTTGCCCCATCGAAATACATTTGTTAACGTGGCAAGACATCAACATTGAACACTCCTTCTCCTGGTAACTCATCATCCTTAAATTCCCATTTTGCGAAGACTGGATGATCCGCAAAGAAGTCAGCTATTGCTTGCCCTTTAATAGACTTTAGAGGGACAAAGATGATATTATATTGTTTTAAAATAATTGTCCAATTTACATGTCGACCCGAGAGTACTGGTCTTGACAGTATGTATTTAATTGGTTCTACTTTTGAAACAACATGAATTGCATGAGCCTGCATGGAGTGTCTAAAATTTTCAATGGCAAAAACCAAAGCCGGACAAACTTTATCAATGGGAGAGTAATTCACTTATGCTCCTACCAAAGTTCTACTTAGGTAATACAGAGCAGTTTCTTTACCCTCTTCATTTTCTTGGGCACAGATTGCCCCCAAGGATTGTTGTTGTGCGGCATTGTAACGAATAAGTGGCTTCCCCTTGATTGGTGCCCCCAATACTGGAGGAGAAGACAAATAATTTTTTATGCTTTGGAAAGAGTTTAGACATGATTCATCCTATTCGAATGGGGCACCCTTTTTGATGAGAAGATTGAAAGGATGACATCTTCCAGCAAGATTAGAGATGAATCGTCGTATATAAGCAAGGCGCTCTTGGAGGCCCCTGAGCTCCTTTAGATTCTTAGGTGGTGGCATTTCTTGGATTGCTTTGATCTTGGCTTGATCAATCTCAATGCCTCTATATCCGACAATGAGACCTAGGAATTTTCCAAACGTGAAGCCAAATGTGCATTTAAGAGGATTCATTTTAAGTTGACATTTTCGCAATCGCTCAAACACTTTGCGAAGGTCTTCCAAGTGGTCCTTCCTTCTTGTAGACTTGACCACTGAAAGTGCAAGTGACACTCAAGATGGGGGGGGGGGGGAGGTGAATTGAGTGTTGTATGATTGTTGTAAGTTTTTCGATTGATTGTGAGACCAATGAAGAAACAGTTCTCAAGCAGCAGAAATAAATGCAATAAAAATAAACAACACCAAGATTTAACGCGGTTCGACTTCTAATAAGTCTACATCCTCCACTAACTCACTCTTTCTATTAATCAACTCAGAATAACAAAAAGAATTCCACAGAATCACTTATGCACCTATTCACAAGATGATTCCCCAACTTTCACCTATGGAAGTTCGACTCAACCTTCAACTATGAAGGTTCAAATGAAAATGATCCCTGATCAACTTCCCTAGCAGACTGAACTCACAGAATGCTCAAATGACAACACTTTGTCTCTCAATTATAATTAGCCTAAGCATTTAGAAAAAGAGAGTAAATTAAGACCTAAATGTAATATAGGGTTTATGCTAGGTTATGACCTTTAGAGCGACAACTTTTGCAATATATGTTCTTTAATTTTTATCGTGCAAAAGTGTTAGGTTCTTGCTTGTAGTTCTCGCTCTAAAGGTCTTAATCTTGGAAAAGTGTTAGCTTGTAGTTCTCGTTCTAAAGGTCTTCAATTTTGCATCCGTCAACCAATTTTGCTTGTAGTTGTGCATGACAAACAACCGAGTTTCCTTGTCATCCACAACTAGCTTATCTCTCTAGTCTCAACCTTTATAACGCATTTACAAACCTTCATACCACTTACATTGCATTTAAGACCTAAGAATATGACTCTATGAACTTGGTATTCATGCAAACTTCAAGACTTGGCTTCATGAGCTTCGTCTTTTCATCCGTTTAACTTGTTCTTTAGTACATGCACATGCAAACATAAACTTGCATACAATATGATAGTTCAATGTAGTTTGTCATCATTCAAAACACAAGCTAAGAACTCAACAACCACCAAATCATCCACATATCATTCCACAATTTTGTGCATCATGTCCTCAAATATCTTTTGCATGGCCTGTTGGTATGTGGCTCCAGCAATTTTTAGTCCAAAAGGCATTATTTTGTAGCAAAATATCCATTTGGGAGTTTGAAAGGCAGTTGCCTCTTAGTCTTCAAGTGCCATTTGAATCTGATTATATCCAGTTGTACAATCCATAAATGTCAAAGCCCCATGACCAGTAGTTGCATTGATCATGATTTCGGTGACTGGAAGAGGAAAGTCATCTTTTGGACATGCGTCGTTCAAATCACGAAAGTTTACACAAATCCTCAACTGCTGTTTTTCTTCCTTACGGGAACAATATTTGCTATCCAAGTTTGGTACTGGACCTCGCGACTAAAGCCAACATCTATGAGCTTGTTAACTTCACTCTCAACTTCAGGGATTAACTCTAGCCTGAACCTTCGCTGAGGTTGTTTCTTTGGGCTGAAGCCTTTCTTTATTTCCATGAAATGTACCGCAACTTTTGGGTTGAGTCCTAGCATTTCCTTATAACTCCAAGCGAAGACATCTTTATAATTAGACAACAAATTATGGTATTCTTGCTCCTCTTCTTGAGAAAGATGAGCACTAACATACACTGATCGAGGATCTTCAGAATTCCCTAAGTTTAGCTCTTTTAAGTCATCCACCGTGGCTTGCCCCCCATATTCCAACGTTTTCGGAGCTTCATCGGTTTCAACTTCTTCCTCCAGGTTGGGGATTTCTTGCACTATGACGTGATGCGACATAACAATTTGCTCTAACAATCTTGCTTAAAGATGACAACAATCCGACCCTTGGCCTTTAAAGGTTGCCGTTTGGTGATATCAGCCTCTTGTTTTCGTATCTTCTTAGATGGAATGACGCTCCTGGCGACATACTTTCCCTTAACTAAACTTTTCTTGGAATCACCTTCTTTGGCTTTATTAGCTTTACTCTTCAAATGACTAAAGACTGAATGTCACGACGGCTTTTGGATCTTAGGTGTTGCACCAATCCTATTAAAGACAGATGGCTTATCCCTTATGCATAAAGCTTTTGGAGTTAAAGTTAAGATTTTATCATTTTCTTTTACAACATCTTCGCGCTTGCCTAGCCTGTCAAATACTGAAGGGCGTGCTTTGTATCTTGATAGATCTACCCTATTAGATATAGAACTACTTGGTGGCACGTCATTCTTTTCACCCCCACCTTCATCTAATTCCGCCGCTGTAATCTATTGCATGGAAGTGGTACTTGCCTTACGCCCGACAATGATCTTTATAGGCCCGGAAGATTTAAAACCAAGACCTACCCTAAGGGAATTTACTTTAACACCATATTGC
Source organism: Suaeda aralocaspica (assembly GCA_016808085.1). Taxonomy (NCBI): domain Eukaryota; kingdom Viridiplantae; phylum Streptophyta; class Magnoliopsida; order Caryophyllales; family Amaranthaceae; genus Suaeda; species Suaeda aralocaspica. The sequence continues at coordinate 1,203,448 of PYUH01000373.1, read as the reverse complement.
TGAAGCAACTTTTGCGTACCATTGAGTCCATTTGCCTTATCTTCAACGACTTTTCCCATTGGCGTGGGATTTTCAAAGTCACACCCAGCTTTTGCCTAGAGCTTATATGCTTTTGGGTCGAACTTGTATTTATTGAGACCTTGGTTTTTTGAACTTTCGACCCACTTGAAAGTCATTGGCTTTGAAATTTTACTTTGTTTACCTTTAGGCAATGGTAATACAACATCTTTATCCTGAAAGTTCTGAACTAAAGTTTTAGCTTTTTGATTCTACCTATGCTTAACTTGAGCATCCTGACACAACACAAATGGGGACATGCTTTCCTTGCGGCGCGACTTGGGTACATAAAGGAGAACTGGATTTGTCTTTGTCTTCTTTGGAAGAAAGCTGAAGAGTTTGCCTCTCAACAGGAGTTAACTAAGTGATATGTAACTGGTGTTGGAGCCTCAACATTTGTTTTGTTTTCCTTTTTTCTTGTTGAAGAAATTTGAAATGGCAATATTACAGAAGAAGTTGCTTCGTCACTCTCAAAGAACTTGGCATCCGCAAAGTAAGACTCTACTCTAGTGAAAGGCTTGACATCTCCATCAATCTTCCTTACTCCTCCACGATAGTATTTTAAGCATTGATGGAGGGTAGATGCAACCACACCATTTTCGTGCAACCAAGGGCATCTAAGCAACATTTTGTAAGATGTTTTAGGATCAGCCACATGAAATAGAGTAGGTGTTGTCTAATCACCCATGGTGAGATCGACACGAATTATGCCAATTGCACGATGACTCTCAAATTAAATCCTTGGATCACAATTCGACTTTGGGATAGTTCTGCTACCATGTTCCCTAATTCATTCATTGTGGTCTTAGCCATAATGTTTAAAACCGACCCACCATCTACTAAATACGTCAAACCTTTTGATCCCGAACGAATCTTGTCATAAATAATGGTCGGTTTTTAGGTTTAGATCCCATGAGTAAGTCATCATCAGTAACGACTATGGCGCTATTACATGATGGACTTTTATCAAAATGTTCTTTAACTTCACTAACATCTTTTACCTTATTAGCATACAACTCTGGTTGCTGAAGTGCCAAAGCCAATTGTTTACACATTTCTCTTGGCAAACAAAATATTTCCCTCTATCCCATACGCGTGGTGAGAGCATCAAGAATAGCCGATATCTTCGGATCCATCGATGACCCCGAATGTTGAAGGGTTAATTTTAGTGACACCTCATGCTCGTTAACTTGTTCATCCTCCTTTTCTTCTTCTTCTTCTTCTTCTTCTTCATTTTAATGTTCCTCAACTTCAACTGAGACCGTGTTGACAGTCACAACATTCAAGTACTCTTCGGGGAAGAATTCTTCTAATTTTATAGGAGCAACAATTTCTTATTCAAGCACTTCATCTTGCATCATCTTATGTTTTGTGGCTCTTTTTGGTCCTCTCCTCCCCTTTGGACGTTTAGCAGTTTTCTTTCTTTGTTTTCCTTTTGTTTGATGAGGGGGTTGCAACTTTGAAGTCATTTGCTTCCTAGTACGCCTCCTTGTCACTAGAGTCCATCCTTCGCCATTGTCATCATCATTTAACACACACACCTTTCAACATGTGTCTCCGCTTTGCATTGGAAATAGATGGTTGGATTTGCTCCAAAATAGGCTACAGAGATCCAATTTGTATTAATTCCAAATGAAGTGAAGGCTCATCAATCACTACTGCAGCATGATTAGTCCCAACAGCTTCATCGAGATCAAGCACAATTTTCCCTTTTTGAGCAAGACGCATGTTCCTCTCCTTCAATGTAACACATTTTTCAATAGGGTGACTCCCTAGCCTGTGATATAGATTGTAGTTTGGATCCGATGTTTTACTCATTTCCGCAGGTCGCTTAGATTTAGGCAACTCAATTATCTTCTTTTCCAACAATTCATCCGGCATTCCAGACAAATCTGAGTCAGGGAACAAATACTTCTTTGCTTGCAATTCTTTCAAGGTTGGCTTATCGCCTCTATAAGCACTTGGGTAAGAAGTCTTCTTCTCCTCCTTAGCCTTTCCTGAGATTTTGACATGCGAAGAAGTGGTAGTGATCATCATTGACTCTTTCGTAGAGCTTTTAGAAGGTTTATCACCCTTTTTGAACTCTTTCTTTTCCTTAGACTCAGATTTTTCTTTACTTTTACCTTTGCTAGCAATGGTAAGCTCCATGTCATGAGCCCATGTTGCTAGCTCCTGGAATGTCTTTGGCATTATTCCATTAAGAATGTACCTCAAATCTCAATCCATTCCATTGATACACATTTCTACAGTAGAGGTTTTAGTCAATCTGTCCTTGCACTTAAGACTTTGAGCGCGCCATCGACTGATGTAGTCAATGACAGGTTCATCTTTCCACTGCTTAGTGTCAATCAATTCGAACATGCTATCAACACACTTGGTACTATAGAACTTATTCAAGAATTCTCCCTCCAAGTGCTCCCAATTATCAATTGTTTGTGGGGAAAGATCAGTATACCAATCAAAGGCAATTCCCTTGAGAGAGCGAACGAATTGTCTGACCAATAAGTCATTAGTAGTACCAGCGTTGTTACATGTCTCAATGAAGTATGCGACATGTTGTTTAGGATTGCCCATACCATCAAATTGATTGAACTTTTGTGGCTGATAACCGGCTGGCATGCACAACTTTTCAATCCTCTTAGTATAAGGCTTTACTTAACGATGATCCTCCTTACCACTGACACTTATTTGATTCTTGATTGCTTTAGCTATCATGTCTTTAATTTGTTGACCAGTAACTAAAGCATTCTTGGGATCACCAATTTTATCTTTCCCATCCTTTGAATTGTCCTCAGTTTCAGAGTTATCCTCCTCACTTTCGGACGATTCAACAATTTGCTTCCCAATCTTCTTCTTCACTTTAGCAATTTGCACGTTTTGCTTCTTAATTTCATCATCCTTTTCATCTCCATCGTTTGTCAACTTGTTAATGAGAGCATTCGTGTCAGCAAGTTTTTCCTCCATAGTTTTGTTTTCATGAATCACCATGACAGAGGCAGTGTCCAGCTGCGGTAAGTCACCTGATTCCTTGAGCATAAAAGGACTGAGAGGAGATGATAGAGGAAAACTACTATCAGTTTTAGAGTCAACCTCTATGTTTGGGTTATAAAGGGGACTAGTGTGAACGACCAGAAGTCTTCTTCCTTGTCAACATCAATTTGCCTTGGTGACGTGAAAGAAGTTAATGACAATCGTTTGTGTCCTGCAATGGAACTAGAACTGGTATGTTTAGTGGTAGAGTCTGAACCGAAGACAGGAGACTCACATGCCCTATAAGGTGTGTTAAGTGCCTCCAAAACAGCCTCAACAACACTATTCTAGCATAGTTTGATAGGTACCGCAGCTGCAAGCAGACTTGCTACAGTAGACGTGACTGCAACCCTTTTCATTCCTGTAACACCCTGGAATTTCCAAACTTCCTTCTCTAGATTTTTCGGAAAACGTATTATAAATAATATAGAATAGTAATTATTAAAACTCCTACATAACTAGGAAAAACCAAAGCATTACCGCCACCGTGATAATGGCTAAGGCATTTATCAAAGTACTATAGCGGAAGTCTTTAAAACCAAAACCAAATTTAAAACATGAGCTCAAAAACAATCTCAAAACCAAAATCAATCCAACAACCAAAAGAAAATCAACTTAAAACTTTGTTACACTTCGGAAACATATTAATGTCCCTTCAAAATCAAAACCTTAAACTTCGAAAATAAAAATAACATCCAAAAATGATTAATTAAATCCATAAGCAAATAGATTAAGAAACTACGAAAACTACAATGCAAGCACTCTCACTCCAGCCCAGCATGAATGACTTAAGCCCACTTGTACATGTAGCCTTCCCTTATTCTAGACAACTACTCGACAACGGTCATCGTAGGACCAAGTTCAAGACAAAGCCATGCACACAAAACAAACAGGCAGCAAAGTTGAGTACATAACTACTAAAAACTATGTAGCATGATCAAAATAAAATAAAAGTAAAGCATACATACATCTTACCGTTGACAACTCTTCACCTATTCATATATAGACTCAACTTAAACAAATCAATTCTTATATTTAAACTTTGGATTTCGCATCGAACGGGTTTCCTTTTTGTTTTTAAAATCAACCTACTGGGCACCAACTTCGGAGCAACTCCAAGAAGGTATTACCTATGTCACAAAAAGTGACGGAATTCCAGCGCTTTAAAAAAATATAAAAAAGTACGTCTTGTACTTCCAATTAGAAGTCATAGATCATTGTTCCATACACCTCCCCCCCCCCCCCCCT
>PYUH01000373.1:1166301-1199103 GCA_016808085.1 Suaeda aralocaspica | reverse complement strand
CCTACCCCCCCCCCCCCCCCCCCATTGTTCATACTCATGGTATATACGTTCCAAGAGTTTTTGTGCTAATCCTCTTTTAGTTTACGTGATTAAAAGGTTTAACAATATTATGGCTCACATACAACATCACATAAAAGCATGCATAAAACCAAACAAGTCATATTAATTATCTTTGAATTAAAGTGATTCTAAAAACAATCTTGTGTGTCCTTTAATTAATCTAAACTTCCTTTGCCACACATTAACTGTGAGTGGCTAACTATTTACCTTTTTCCTTGACCACACATTAAACTATGAGTGGCAATAGGTATAAAAATATTTGCTCATTAACTTCTATTAATTAGGTGAATAAAAATTCCCGAACTACTTTTCTTATTGATTAAGTAACAAATCAACTTAAATAAGTTCCGTTCTTCCTCATTAAACTATTGGCCAACTTTAAACTAATAATAACATTCCAATTCCATCTTGAAGAATTAATATTACGATAAATGTGAAATGTCAAACAATACAAAATCATGGTTCTTGTTCTTTCAAAAACATGTCATACATGTCAATTCACAATCAAATTAAGGAACAACAACATATCATATAAGATCCACCCAGCATGAATTCTAATTTATATATCTGCCTTTAGTACTTAGGTCCTTGTGGTGTAGTGGTGATCCGCCATAACTTCTAGAAGTCAACTAGATTGAAGTCTCCTACATAGAGAAAACCGAAACTAAATTAAAATCTTGTTGACTAAGTTCTATAGCAACTCTAAACTAACTTTCTACATTGGAAGCTTGTCCAAAACTTTCCCTATACGATCCCTATTCAATTCCATACTTTATTTAAACTTTTCCAGTGTAAAATACTTGATTTTTCAGTAATTTTCCAAAACTGACAGCATTGTAAAATTCCCTAAAAAACTTTAAAACCTTTTGAAATATCATATTTTCATCATAAAACACTATATTCATGTCCTAAGATCAATATACAATACTTAAACGCATTAAAAATAATTATAACTTACTATGTCACATGCTACTATTTTTATTGGGCATCATGTGTTAATAAAAATTTAAAGCTTTATTTGTTTATCTAAAACTCATTAAAAACTCATAAAAACATCATGAATTCATCATAAAACTCTTTTACAATCTATTAACATCATCATGAATCAAATCTATGCTTTAGAATAATTTTTCATAAGACAAAACATGTTCATAATATTTATTTCATCGATTTTCATGATTGCAAAATTTGGACAGCAACATAATTCAATTTTAAAACCTATAAAAATCAACCTAAATTGCATAAATTCACCCAGCAACAATTCATGATCATAATATTGAAGTTTAAATCATTAAAAACCATAAAATCAAGAATGNAAAAGCCATAAAATCAAGAATTTCATATACAAAACCCTAATTTAAAATTTCATGATCAAACAAATAAATTAATAAATTAAACTAAATCATAACATTATAAAAACATGATTAAAGCTATAGAAACATGATTAAGCATAATTATAATCAATAATTTGCAAGATTGAATAAAAAAAAGGGAAGTTTTTTCTTTTTTTTTTTTATTTATAAATATAAAAGGGTTTCGAATTTTACCAAAATAGGGAGGAGGGTGGCGTGGTGGCCGGCGGTGTTGGCAGCCTGCAGTAGGGGTGCCGGCGAGGGGAGGAGTGACGGCGAGGAGAGGGAGATTTTCTTGTTTTCGGAAATTTTTCCGATTTCTCTTTCTTTTTTTTTGAAAATTTTTTTCTTTCTTTTCTTGGAATCCTAAAAATATAAACTGCAATATAAATATGAAATTTTGCGGTTTTAAAGGGTATTTATAGGCCCCAAAGTAGGATTTAGTGCAATTACATAAATACCCTTAATGTTTGAAATTACTTTTATGTCCTTGTTTTAAAACAATTTAGGGAACTCTAAAAATTCCATTTTTAGGAACTTTTCAAAATATTTAATAGAACATGAAATATTATTTATAAACATAAAATAATTAACTTGATTAAAATTTATTTAAATTCCCTTTCTTTTATATTTTTATTAAACTTAATTTCTCAATAAAAATATTAAAAACATACGTATAAAATACGAAAATAACTTCTTAAAATACTTGAAAATATGTGGTATTACAGTCTACCCCCCTTAAGGGCCCGTTTGGTGGGGTGTAAAATGCTTTCCCCGAAAACAGTTTTCTCATTTTACATCGTTTGGTTTGGAGTAAAATATTAAAATGTAAAACTTGGGGTGGAAAATGATTTTCCACCATGTTGAAAATAATTTCCCCAAAAATTGGGAGGAAAACAATTTCCATTACACTTGGAAGGAAAACACTTTTCCTTACAATTGATATACTTGATTTTCCATCCAACCAAACAATGGAAAATGCTTAAAATGTAAAGTCATTTTACATGCAACCAAACAGTGGAAATTCTTTATGAAAATGGGTTTTCCAATATAAAAGGTTTTCATGGAAAACTATTTTCATCCGAAAATGTGTTACCCCTACCACACGGACCCTAAAAGATGTTTAGTCCCGAAACTTTATGTAAATTATTGTATGGAATTTGAATAGAGACTACGTTTAGTCCAAGTTTTTTCATTCTCACACTATGTTGTTGTAGACTTTAGACATTTAACTCAACCTTTTCTTAGCAACTTTTTAGTGAACAGACATAAGATTTCATAAAACTTTACTAAAAGACGTAAAAACTCGTAAAAACTTAAAAGATTGAGGGTAAAACGCGTAAAATTAGATCGCACTCTACTCCCCTTAAGAATCGAGTTACGTCCCCGTAACTCTCCCTACTAACCTGAAATAACTCAGGATACTTTTCTCTCATCATATCTTCAGCTTCCCATGTAGCTTCTTCGGTTTCTTAGTTACACCACAACACCTTCACCATTTTAACACTTTTCTTACAAGTATCCCTGAACTTACTATCAAGGATCTTAATTGGCTTGTCTTCATAGGTTAAGCTCTGGTCTAACTCTATTGTCTCAGGTTGTAACACATGTGACTCATCCGGAACATATGTTCTTAGTTGAGACACATGAAAGACATTGTGAACTTTTCTCAACTCCGTTGGTAATGCTGAGTTATACGCAACTTTTCCAACCCTTTGCAAGATCTCATAGGATCCGATATATTTTGGGCTCCATTTCCCCTTCTTTCCGAACCTCATTACTCCTTTCATCGGTGATACTTTAAGTAGCACCTTATCAGCAACTACAACACACAACTTCTTGACGTTTTTGGTCCGCATAAAACTTTTGTCTATCTTGTGCTGCCTCAATCTTTGCTTGTATCACCTTTATTTTATCGATGGTTTTGATCTTCAATCAATTGAGGTCCTAGAATCACTGTCTCGCTTATGTCACTCCAACATTAGGGACTTTTGCACTTCCTTCCATACAAGGCTTCAAAAGATGCCATGCCAGTACTTGCATGGTAGCTATTGTTGTATGAGAACACAATAAGATCTAAACAATCTTATCAATTCCCTTGAAAGTCCATTGTACAAGCTTTTTGCATGTCCTCCAAAGTTTGTATGGTTCTCTATGTTAGTCCATCGGTTGTAGGATGGAACACTCTACTCATTTTCAACGTTGTACTAAAGTTCTCCTAGACACTTTTCCGTAATTTCAATAGAAACCTAACATCCCTATCTAATATGATATCCTTTGGCACTCCATGTAGCCTCACAACATGCCTCATGCAAGCCTTTGCAAGTTGTTCCATCCTCCAAGTCTCCTTCATTGGTAAAAACACCGCTGATTTAGTAAGCCTATCCACCACAACCCATATGGTATCATTTTGATTCCTCGACTTTAGCAAACAAGTAACAAAGTCCATTGATACGCAATCCCACTTCCATCCTGGTATCTCAAGTGGTTGGACTTCTCCTTGTGGTCTTTTATGCTCAAATTTCACCTTTTAACATGTAAGACACTTGGTCACAAACCTTGTTGGCTAAGTTCTACAACAACTCTTAACTAACTTTCTACATTGGAAACTTGTCCAAAACATTCCATATATGGTCTCTATTTAATTCCATACTTTATTTTAATTTTTCCATTGTAAAATACTTGATTTTCTGTAATTTTCCAAAAATGGCAGCTTTGTAAAATTCCTTAAAAACACTTTAAAAACTTTCTAAATATCATATATTAATTTCATCATAAAACACTATATACATGTCCTAAGATCAATTTACAGTACTTAGGCCCATTTAAAATACTTAAAACTTACTATGTCACATGCTACTAATTTTATTGGGCATAAACATGTCTTGACAAAAATTTACAACTTTATTTATTTATCTAAAACTCATTAAAAACTTATAAAAAAACATCTTAAAACTCTTTTACAATCCACTAACATCATCATGAATCAAACCTATGCTTTAGAATAATTTTTCCTAAGATGAAACATGTTCATAATATTTATTTCATTGATTTTCAAGATTGCAAAATTTGGACAGAAATATAATTCAATTTTAAAACCTGTAAAAATCAATCTAAACTTCATAAACTCACCCAACAACATTCATGATCATATTATTGAAGTTTATATCATTAAAAGCCATAAAATCAAGAATTTCATATACAAAACCCTAATTTAAAATTTCATGATCAAACAAATAATTTCATACTTTAAATTTAACTAAATCATAACTTTATAAAAAACATGATTAATCATAATTATATATATATATATATATATATATATATAAGGGTTTCAAATTTTACGAAAACAGGGAGGAGGGTGGCGTGGTGGCAGTCGGAAGTAGGGGTACCGACGAGGGGAGGAGCGGCAACGAGGAGGTCACCGGCAAGGAGAGGGAGGGCTGCAGTTTTTTTTTCTTGTTTTCGGAAAATTTTCCGATTTCTCTTTTTTTTCTTTCTTTTGTTGAAATCCTAAAACTATAAACTGCAATTTAAATCTGAATATTTTGGGTTTTAAAGGGTATTTATAGGCTTCAAAGTAGGATTTGATGCAATTACATAAATACCCTTAATGTTTGAAATTACTTTTATGCCCTTGTTTTAAAACAATTTAGGAAACTCTAAAAATTCCATTTTTAGGCACTTTTCAAAATATTTAAAAAAACATGAAATATTATCTATAAACATAAAATAATTACCTTGATTAAAATTTATTTAAATTCCCTTTCTTTAATATTTGTATTGAACTTAATTTCTCAATAAAAATATTAAAAACATATGTATAAAATAAGAAAATAACTCCTTAAAATACGTGAAAATATGGGGTATTACAATTCCCCTGGTTAATATGCCAGTGTCCAAATTTCCAAGGACTTGACCAAGGCTTGCTGATTGTCGTCAAGTATTGACAGACTTCTTTTTCTTAGTAGACTTTGAAATGCTCTTGTTTGAAGATATTTCTCAAGATTTTTTTTCTAAATGTTTGGAGAACAAAGATGAGAAGCAGAGATGGTCCCACCGAGCGTGCCAGAAATTTGTTGCTACTAGATTTCAAGTCAAAGTCAACGATAAGCAATTCTGTAAACAAATGATATTTTATCAACAATTCGAATGCAGGTACCATCTCTATAAACAGTTTATAGAAAATAAACTAACTCTTCTGATTTTGTTCCCTTGTTGTTGGATGACACCTGTCGTTGTCAACCAGATTTGTACGATAATGTTTGAGTGAGGGCTGATCAGCTTTAATCTCACTTTAAATCTGCACAATTTTGGTAGTGAATGTTGATTGTTGGCGGAGAGAATGTATTTCTTTCTTTCTCCTTTTCTTTTCTTTCTCCCCCCTTTTTTCTTTTGAAGAGATGATGGGTATTTATAGGAGAGTTTGACTTTCATGTTCGACCCGGAGATGTGGGCTTGGACTCTTTTAATGACTTGGAAGTCTTGTATTCTTATTTGGCCCAATAGACATTTTATTTGGACTAATAATCACTACAAAAAAAACACGTTTTAGGGACGGATTGAATCCGTCTCTACGTCTTCAAATTTCGTCGCTAAATAGGGTTAGCGACGGAAGTAGTGACGGATCAACACAGTTCCTAAAATCTTCGCTGCTAATTTAAAGTAGAGACGGATTACAAAAAATCCGTCTCTAAATTAGGGATGGAAATTATCCGTCTCTAAATCCGCCCCTAATGTAGTGACGGAATTTATTTTCATTTTTAAAAAATAAAGTTTTTTTTTCATTTTTTTTTTTTTTTTTACTAAACAAATTGAAGTTGTTGACAAGATTCGAACATGTGACCTCAAAGTCACACTCTTACCAACTTCACCACCATACAACTTATGTTAGAAGACCACCATACAACTTATGTTATTCTATATACAAAATTAATATATTAATTATAAAAAATGTAGGGACGGATTTTTAAAATCCGTCCCTATATTTAGTGACAGATTTTGAAATCAGTCACTACTTTAATATAGTTGGATATAGTAGTGACGGAATTAAAAATCCGTCACTACATTTAGAGACGGATTTTAAAAATCCGTCCCTAATTTTAGTGACGGATTTGTAATTCCGTCACTACTTTAACGTGACTTAAAATTTAGAGACGGATTTTTGAATCCGTCCCTAAATTATTTTAGTGACAGATTATCTCTAATCCGTCCCTACTTTAGTGACAGAATTAAATCCGTCCGTAATAATCCGTCGCTATATCGACATTTTTTTGTAGTGAATATAATCAGCCTAAATAATTTAATTATGACCCTAATTAATTAATTAATTTAGATATTTAATTTAAAGGGCTAAATTAATTAAATTGAGCAAATATTTATTTTATTTAACTCAAATAATTAATTTATTTTAATTTCGACACTTTACTAAATTTTCGGTGTCTACAGACCAAAAAACCTTTACTATTCTGACACCTTTCCTACGAGTACCACGGACTTTACTATCAAGTATTTTTATTGGCTTTTCCTCATACGTGCGGCTTTGGTCTAACTCAATTGTCTCCATTTGCAAGAAATGTGACTTATCCGGAACATACTTCCTCAATTGAAACACGTGAAAAACGTTATGAACCTTGCTCAATTCCAAGGGTAAGGCTAGATTATAAGCTACCTTTCCAATTCTTTTCTGGATCTCTTAAGGTCCAATGTACTTAAGAACGTATTTTCCCTTTTTCCCAAACTCATAACGCCTTTAGTTGGTGATGCTTTCAGTAACACCTTGTCCCCAACCTCAAACTCAGCCTCACGACGCTTTTGATCCATATAGGATTTAAGTCTATCTTGTGCAGCTCGAATCTTTTCTTGTAATACCCTCAACTTGTTGATAGTTTCCTCGATCAAATGAGTTCCTAGAATTATTTTCCCACTTATTTCACCCTAACACAAGGTACTCCTGCACTTTCTTCCATACATCGCCTCAGAAGGTGCCATGCTAATACTTGCATGGTAACTGCTAATGTACGAGAATTCGATCAACTCAAAGCCATCTTCCCAATTCCGTTAGAAAACCACCACACAAGCTCTCAACATGTCATCTAACGTTTGAATCGTCCTCTTTGCCTGTCCATCATTTGCTGGATGGAAAGCAAGTAATACTCAGTTTTAATGTAGTACCAAAGTTCTCCTGGACAATTTTCTAGAGATTTGAAAGAAACCTAGAATCTCTATCCGACACGAGATTTGAAAGCAAGTTGCTCCATTTTCAAAGTCTCCTTCACCGGTATAAACACTGCTGATTTAGTAAGCCTATCCATCACAACCCATATAGTACCATTTTGACTCTTTGACTTTGGAAAGCAGGTTACAAAGTCCATCGAGATGCAATCCCACTTCCATCCCAGAATTTCGAGTGGTTGCACTTCTCCTTGCGGTCTTTTATGCTCAAATTTTACCTTTTGACACGTCAGACACCTACTCACATATTCAGCTACCCCTCTCTTCATTTTAGGCCATCAATACACATTTTTCAGGTCTTCAAACAATTTGTCACCTTTATGGTGAACCGAGTATGGTGTATTCTGACCTTCCTCCATAATCCTCCTTTTCAATTCTTCGCAATTCTGTGGTACACACCACCTTCCTTTATAACTTAAACTCACATCTTCGTGAATTTTGAAATCTGTAGCCTTTCCTGCCTTCAATTTCTCCTTTATTCTATCTAACCTCACTTAGTTCTCCTTGATCTCCTCAAACACTGTTGATTGGATACTAAGATTCCAAAGTACTCCTTCCAACGACCCCTCTTTCACTATGTCCAAGTTCAGCCTTTCCATACTCCTACACTATTCGTTAGCAACTACAAGAGGTTTCAGTCTATGCTTTGTCTTACAACTTAGAGTATCCGCTACTACATTAGCCTTCCCTTCATGGTACTATATATCTAAGTCATAATCCTTGATCAATTCAATCCATCTGCTTTGATGCATGTTCAAATCCTTTTGTATGAAAAAGTATTTCAAGCTCTTATGATCAGTGTAGATTCTACACTTTACCCCATACCAATAGTGTCTCCAAATCTTCAATGCAAACACGATTACCGCTACTTCGAGATCGTGGATGGGTTAGTTTTAATTTCTTTGTATGGCTTCAACTGCATATCTTGAAGCATACAATCACCTTTCTATTTTTCATTAGAACACATCCAAAACTATTCTTAGAAGAATCACTATATACGTCATAAAAATCGCTCCCGTCTGGTAGAGTCAACATTGGAGCCGTAGTCAACCTCTGCTTTAGCGTCTGAAATGCTTCCTCACAATTATCGCTCCAAACATACTTGCAGTCGTTCTTTATCAACAACATCATCGGCTTAGCAATCCTTGAAAAGTCCTTTATGAACCTCCTGTAATAGCTTGCTAAACCCAAGAAACTTTGCAAGTCTGACACATTCTTAGGCATAGGCCATTTCTTTACTACATCAATTTTCACTGGATCCACTTCAACTCTCTCTTTTGACATAAAATTTCAAAAAAACTTGACTTTCTCCAACCAAAATTCACACTTCAAGAATTTGACATACAACCGCGCTCCGTTGCGTCTTACGTACCCAAATGACCACGCTCTCACCGGCTAAGGTAAGGTGTGGCGGTTTCCCAATAGTTAGATCGTTCAATAGTTTCATGGGTTCGGGGACAAGGTTCAGAGTACGTGAATCCGCCACTTCATGTGGTCATCTACTAGATCTCTTTTGCAACCTCATCATATTGTATCAAGTAGCATCACAATAGGATTAACCTAAAGGCTGCACCACTTGAGTGCTTACTAGGAGAATTTATTTAATACACACATATTAACTAGGTTTGGTGATCAATTCACTTAAGTCCCACTGGTTTTTATGACTCATGTGGCATTATGTGACTTCACAAACTCGATCTTTATTATTATCCTATATCTACGTGAAAATTCATCATCATGGCTTACATACAAATGCAATCATGTAAATAGGGAAAATGATAAAATCATGTAAATATGATAGAAAAGCGTAAAAGCATGTAAAGCATAGGTCATCATGCCATTTGCAAGAAGCTTTAAAGTTCAAGTGATCATGCTTATAAAGCTTTTAAAACAAGTAATCATGCTCACACAAGTAAGCCTTAAAACAAGCTACATTATCTTGTAATCATGCTCATAAAAACGTTAAAGGCCTAAACATGATTCTTTATATTTTCACTTGTTTTATTACATCTCAGGCTATTATATATTAATATTTCATGGATTAAAATATAGTTGATAAAAACGGGGTTTAGAAAGCTAACTTGGATGGATTCGACAATAATAATTATAATTATTATAATAATAAGAATAATAATAATAATAATAATAATAATAATAATAATAATAATAATAATAATAATAATAATAATAATAATAATAATAATAATAATAATAATAATAATAATAATAGAGAATAATAAGAGAAAACATGATGAAAACGAGGATAAAGGAATGTGATGAAGATTTAGAGCGGCCTCATATTAGATACCGTACGCACTAGTGTCAAAAGGATCTTGGAAGCGCCTTCAAGAATCCAAAACCGAATATGACCCGAATATAGTATGATAATTGTGATGAATATAATAAACTAAAATGGTGGCAATAAAAAAATAAAAAAAATATCTTTTTGTACTTTTTGTGTTTATAAAGGTGGAGAAGATGAAGATTCAAAGAAAAAAATGATTATTAAAAGAAAAATGAATGATTTTGTGGAAGTAAGATGATGGAAGCTAAAATCTCTCTAAATCAATCACGTCACTCTTGAAATGCTAAAAGTCCCCAAAATCCCAGCTTCTAAAATGTAAGATGCCAAACTCCCAGCTACCTTCAATGAGGGAAATGAGAGGGTATTTATAGGAGAAATTCTCAAAATAGAACGTCGTACTGTGCGCTGGGTCGCACAACATGCGTATGGGCTCATGGGTGTGCGCCCATTCGCACACTGTGCGCCCATGCGCACAGTAAGACACCCCCCTTTTCAGAAAATTTCGCTGATATTCCTGACTTACTAGGCCTAGAAGTTAGTACATCCTCACACATGATCATTTCCTTATTCCTTCAGGCTTGCCTCATTTCATGAAGAGTGGGAAGGAGGAGGAAGTTTGCTCCTTCCCTCCTTCCTTGTGGGCTTTAAGGAGGAGATGATCTCCTTTGGCCCATGACTTGGGCTACAAGGTTTTCCTTTCATTGGCATTACCTCGTTTCTCTTGGAAAATGATTATAGAGTTATTAGCTCTTTATTATAAAAGTATGGAAAAAATATGGAAAAATAAATAAATTAATTAAAATAAATTAAAATAGAACTACTTTTGTGCTTTTCTTGTGTATGTTGGATTTTTACAAATTTTAGGGTGTCTTAGGTTGGATCTTTTGGCATGCCTCTCAAGATCGAACTAATTAGTGAAGTGGTATAAGTTTATCATCGGCTAAGGGTGGGGAAAAATGTAGGTGTCTACATTTGACCATCTCCTTTTCAAAAGGAGTAGTTTCCATTTGAGCAATAATTTCTCTCCAATGAGTCAGATACTTGGTAAATCCTTCTTTCTCTGATCTCCTTTCTTGAGGATCTTATGTTCCCGTTAGGAAGTCGATGTTTGAGTTTTACAGTTGTAAAGATTCATGAAGGCATGGATGATGTCCTCCCAATTTGTAGTTTCCTTGTCAGGTAGAGAAAAGAACCACTTTTGGCAAACATGTTCTCAAGAGAATGGAAAGATCGTAGGGTAAAGTTTTGGATTAAGTTTCTTTGTGTCCATATAGAACTTGAACCCCTAAGGAAAGGTTTGTCAGTTGCTTTGAATTTTGGCAAGTCTTCGAAATTGAGAACTTTTTAGGAAGCCAAGTCAACAAAGATCAGGTCAAGCTCAAGAGGGTCAACATAGGCATCTTTGTCATCGATCCTCTTCACAATCTTTTCAAAATATTTGAGTGTTCTCTTTGCTTTCTCAAGGTAGTTCGCCTTGATGGTGAGAGTTTCAAACATTTCGATCATTTGGGCCAAGTGGGCTTCCATTTGTTGTATTAGAACTTTAACATCTTCGTCTGACATTGTTGAAGGAGTAGTTTGATCAAGAACTACTTAAAAATGACGTTGAATTTGGAAACACGAGCACTTGATGAACACTTAGAACCACATCCTTTAAGCCAAGCTATAGGATTTCTTACTTTATTCAATTGACAGTCCTATCTAAGTAAGGTTGACGACTCCTTAATGCATGAGGCATAATTAGAATTTTATTTTGATAATAACTTATGGTTTAACTCCTTAAACTAGACTCAATGCATGACCTAGCATGGTTAATCCTTGTCCTAAGTGAATGCATGAATGCAAGGTACTTTAACCTCTTTTGATTTTTTAAGGCTTTTTTTATTTATTGTTTTTTTTTCCTACGATTATAGCGGTACTTTTACAAATATTTAATGAAATGCAAATTATGGGGTCCTACATGAATGACCAAATTGACTTTCTTGACTACTAAGGAATAGCCATGATCTATATGAGACTCTCTATTCTAATTTGTTAAAGGTTCATGCAAAACTAAGGCCCAAGTTAATCATAGGCTTTTCTGTATATTAATACCTTTTATTTTCTAGTATTTGAATTTTAGTACCTTATGTTTTTTTCTTTTAATTTTAGTACCTTATGTTTTCCAGAAAACTAAATATTGGTACCTATTAACAGATTACGTCAAAAAATCAGTCAAATGGGGCCCACCAACGACTATATTTTAAATTTTTTCACCTTCTCTTTCCTCCAAAAAAAAAAAAACAATTTCGCTATATTATACTCCACTAAACGTTCATTTAACTTATATTATACTCAATTAAACTTTTATTTAATCTAAAAATTTTAGTTAAAACCCATTCTTTAATTCTCTACATAAGTGAAGATCAATCAATAATCAACACAAGTACACAAATTAGATTAACTACTCGTTCTAATTGACTTGAAGTTTTTTCACTTGATTTGGAAGTTTATTAAATGATTTGAAATTTAGGTTTTAATGATTTAAAAGTGATAAATCAATTAGAAAATCAGTCTTTCTCTTACGATAAGGGTAGTAACAAACAATTATTAAAGTAGTACACGAATTAGATTAACCTTCTAACAGTTAGGGTTCTAACTGATTTGGAGTTATTCTATTGATTGGGAATGCTCAATTAATTTGTAAAATTTAGGGATTTTTGGGGTTATTCCATTGATATTCAAAATTTGGGGAGAAAAAATTAAGGTTCAAAAAAGGATTTTAGGGTTGATTATGAAAAGAAAATTGTAAAATTAAAGAGATGAGTAAGAAATTGATGAAGTTTAGTTAAGAAAAGGAAGGTAATGATCTTAATTAGCGAAAGTGGGCCCCACCAAACGGAGTTTTTGACGGAATCTGTTAGTGGTACTAATTTTTCTGTTTTTTGGAAACATAAGGTACTAAAATTATAAAAATAAAGCATAAGATACTAAAATTCAAAAACTGGAAAATAAAAGGTATTAAAATACAAAAAAGCCTTAATCATATATACACATCATTAAACAAGTAGGCACATTGTCACACCTATCATGAGGTCAAGTCCATACTTAGCCATGGTTCTAAGAGGGTGACTACAAGTAAGGACAAAAGTGTGGACCTGAGGCTTTTAGGGGCCCACGTGCCCATTCTACTGACATAAAGTGTCTTTGTTTAGTTTTGCATAGTGTGAGTATGCTTAGCTTATGATGTGAATATTGATCAAGAAAATCGCCACTCACAAGGATAGTATCTTAGTTAGGTTTTCTCTAAAGCCAAGCACCAAGAAAATCAATTTGAGTCGAATAATTTTATGAATTGATTAAAGCTAAGCACCCTTAATTCCTAAAATTATCCTCACAAGAGTCTAAAGACTAAGCACCAACTCTTTTAAGAAGTTCGAAAATTTCTACACACTCGAAAATTTTCTCACCTTCGGTTTTTGGTTTCTTTTGTAGAAAACAAGCAAACTTCAACAATCAATGTTTATTGTATTCACTAATGTGAATTTTTACAAGCTACTGTTGAGATTATTTATAGCCATAATAATCAACAAATCCTAACTAAAGTAAGCTAATTTTACACGTACATCATTAGGTAAATGCACCCTAATCTAGTAACTCATCAATGACTCACAAGATAAGAATGCCACATCATCACTGCATGTCATACAACGTGCTAAAATATCCTAACAAACTCTATCTAATTTGAAAAATATCCTTAAAAACTTATTCTTACCTTGATAATCAAGATAATCAATGAATTACAACCAGAATTACAGAAAAATTTGATCCACCCAAAGATCGTCAAAATTGACGCAATCTAGGCTTCGTCCAATTTTGCGCATTTTTGTGGTTTTTCGTCAAATCTTCAGGAAACCTTTCAACATTCAATCTGTTAATCAAGAAACCTTCAAGAAGTCATTTTCCATGTGTATAAGGATGTAAATGTAGATTTAGACACTTCAAGAATTGAAAGACTCAACGCCTAAAATGAGAAAACCCTATCAAGTGGAGAGGGAAAAACTGTGCATGTAACTTCTGCATATATTCAATTTTAGCTAAGGCATCTTTGTGAACGAGCTCACCTTTAGGAATAGCCACAAAATCAATAGGTAGCTTGGGATTGACTCCATAAACGACTTCAAAAGGTGAATGCTTAGTTGCATATGTAGGTGAACGATTATAAGCAAATTCTACATGAGCTAAATTTAAGTCCCAATCCTTCCGTGTCTTGCTTACCAAACAACGAAGTAGAACGCCTAGGGTTCTGTTAGTGACTTCAGTTTGACCATCTGTTTGTGGATGATAAGAAGTACTAAAGAATAATTTTGTGCCTATCAAACGCCACAATGATTTCCAGAAATAGCTCATGAACTTCGTGTCCCTGTCACTTACAATTGTTTTCGGAACTCCATGTAACCTCACAATGTCTCGAAAATGCAACATTGACAGCATCATTAGTCTTGTGACAAGGTATGAAGTGAGCCATCTTCGAAAACCTGTCAACCACAACCATTATAGCATCCTTTTTCCTTGCAGTTCTAGGTAACCTAACTATAAAATCCATAGAGATATCATCCCAAGGAGCTTCTGGTACTGGCAATGGTGTGCCGAATCCTTGAAGGAAGGATGCCTTGGCTTTTTGACATACAACACATTGTGATATTACCACTTCAACATCATCAATCATTCTAGGCCAATAAAAATGCTCCTGCAACATGGTCAATGTTTTTGTGATACCAAAGTGACCTGCAATTCCGCCCACATGTGCTTCTCTGACTAGTAATTCACGAATACTACACTTAAGGATGCAAAGTAGATTCCTTTTGAATAAGAATCCATCATGTAGCACATAAGCTCCCATTGAACCCTTCGAAATTTGTGAATCGATAGGCCCAAAATCTCCATCTTGCTCGTAATATTGTGTAATCAACTCCAAACCAAGAAATTTGAAATTAAGAACACCAATTAAAGCATACCTCCTTGATAAAGCATCAGCAACCACATTTGATTTACCTTCTCTGTACTTTGATGAAAAGTGAAAAGCTTGCAAAAATTCAACCCACTTAACATGTCTTGGATTAAGTTTATGTTGGCCATTGATATGCTTCAGAGCCTCATGGTCAGAATGCAATACAAAGTGACTTGGACGCAGATAAGGACTCCAATGATCTAATGCTCGGACAATAGCATAGAATTCTTTATCATAGGTAGAGTAATTCAACCTTGCTCCATTCCATTTCTCACTGAAATAAGCTATAGGTCGTTTACCTTGAACAAACACTGCACCAATCCCCATGCCACTAGCATGTGTCTCAACTTCAAAAGGTTTCGAAAAATCTGGCAAAGATAAGATAGGAGCTTGACAAAGCAATTTCTTCACCAACTCGAATGCCTTTTGCGCATCTTTGGTCCATTCAAACTTCTCTTTGTTCTTCTTAATACACTCGGTCATAGGTGCTACTACAGAAGAGAAATTCTTCACAAATCTTCTATAGAAAGAAGCTAAACCATGAAAAGCACGCAACTCAGTTACAGATTTCGAACTGGCCATGATTTAATAGCTTCTACTTTCGAAGGATCAACCGAAACACCATCCTTAGAAACAATGTAACCTAAGAACGTCACACTTGAGACCATGAACGAGCACTTTTCGACCTTAGCATACAACTTTTGCTTTCTCAAAAGTTACGAACACATCTCTTAGATGTTGCAGATGATCTTCCACATTTGCACTATATACCAATATATTATCAAAATAGACAACCACAAACTTTCGAATGAAAGGCTTCAAAACTTCATTCATCATTCTCATAAAAGTACTAGGAGCATTAGTAAGACCAAAAGGCATAACTAACCCTTCATAGAGTCCTAGTTTAGTTTTGAACCCTGTTTTCCATTCATCACCTTCCTTCATTCAAATTTGATGGTAACCACTACTCAAACCAATCTTAGTAAACACTTGTGAGCCAAAACATTCATTCAATAAATCATCTAATCGAGGAATAGGAAACCTGTATTTGATGGTGATATTATCCACAGCTCTAGAATCAATGCACATTCTCCATGATCCATCCTTTTTAGGAACAATCAATGTTGGTACTGCACATAGACTCATGCTTTCCCTGACATACCCTCTTGCCATCAACTCTTCAATCTGTCATTGAATTTCTTTAGTTTCTTCTAGATTGTACCTGTAAGCTGGTTTATTAGGAATCTGAGCTCCAGGAACCAAATCAATCTGACGGTTAATTCCTTAAATGGGTGGCAACCCTGGTGGCAATTCATCAGGAATTATGTCTTGAAATTCGTGCAACAAGGGGCGCAAATCACGAGAGATGCTCGTTGTTTTCTCTTGCACTTCCTTAGCCATCAGCACATAGGACTTCTCACAATTCTTTACCTCTTACACCATGGCTTTCTCATCAATCAACAAAACACCCTTCTTATTGCTCACATCTTTCGAAAATTTCGAACTTTTCAAAGGCTTCAATCCAACTGGTTTTCCTTGTGCCTGTTTCCTAATGATGTATATGTTCATTCTCCCATCAAACTGTACGAATCTATCATACTACCATGGCCTTCCAAGCAATATACGGCACGCAACCATAGGACACACATGACAGAGCACTTGATCATCAAATTTTCCAATTTTGAAACTAACCAGAGCCTGTTTGTTCACCTTAACGTCACTTGTGTTACTGAGCCAATGTAACTTGTATGGTTGAGGATGTTCAGTTGTAGGACTTTCCAACTTGTTGATCAATACTTTAGAGACTACATTAGTGTAACTACCTGAATCAGTTATCAGATCACACAATCTCCCTAGAACATTACACCTGGTGATGAAAATCTTATCCCTCTGATTCTCTGTAGGTGGCGCAACTTTAGATTGCAAAACCCTTCGGAGGACTAAACTCTGGCCATTAACCTCAGGAGTAATTTCCTCAATCTCCTCTTCATGAGTATCGTAATTTCTGCCATCCTCCTATTCATTCTCCTCTTCTTCAAATTTTTCATCATCTGCCCAATTTCGAGTAGTATGAACCCTTGAATGAGGACAATCCTCCTAGATGTGGCCTTGACCTTTGCACTTGAAACATGTGCGTTTACCAGGGGGTGGAGGCTTAGTAGCAAAGCCCTTATCCTTGATATATGGAGGAGGTCTTGAAGTGGAATCGAAATTTTGTTTAAATGATACAATGACACCTTCTTTCTTCACAAAGGGTTTCGAAAAAGTACTTGGTTTTTTCGAAAATTGCTTCTCAACCCTAGATGCAACCTTGAAAACTTCATCAAAGGTCCAATAAGGTTGTAGTTCCACCTTTTCTCTTATTCTCTCATCTAGACCAGCAACATAACGAGCAACTTGATGATCCTCCATTTCTTCTAGACTGCAGATGGTGATCAAATTGAGGAATTCAGATGTATATTATTCAACTGATTTTCGATCTTGCCTCAATGTATGCATCTTTATAATGTTGCCTTGCTCGTAATCTTGAGGAACAAAACATCTCCTCATCTCCTTCTTTAATTTCGTCCAAGTGGCTACTTTGGACTTCCCATCCATTTTTCTTTTCTTTTGCATACCTTCAAGCAACAAGCTAGCCAAGCCTGTCAATTTTAATTTTGCAATCTTGTATGATTTTCGATCATCATACTCTTTATATTTAAAAGTTCGTTCAATCCTTCTTAGCCAATCCAAGAACTTTTCAGGATCTAAACTTCCACTGAATTCAGGAATATCAAGTTTAAAATTGCGATCATCGTCCTTAAGCCTTTCCTTCTTTCTGCGCCTATTCATAGGTTCTTCATAACTAGAACTTGATGAATATTGTTTCCTTCGTTTTCATGCACTCCTTGAGCTTGCTTTCTCATCATCAGAACTAGAATCCGTCTCCCCTTTACTTACACCCTTAGACTTGCATAGTGATTTCAATTTTTCGGCAAAGTCTTTCATGGTGGCCTCAAACATGGCCTTTAGTTCTTCGATGTCTTTGCGCAATTCCTCCGTGGTGATCTTAGGAGTATTCACCTCATCAGCTGACATGATTACTTTTGTTTCTACAATGAAATTGATACCAATAACCTTGAGGATTATTGTCCTCTCAACGAAAGCAACTTAAGTTGATGTGAATATTGATCAAGAAAATCGCCACTCACAAGGATAGTATCTTAGTTCGGTTTTCTCTAAAGCCAAGCACCAAGAAAATCGATCTAAGTCGAATATTTTTGCATGAAGTCCCCTGGGGTAGTCTCAAGTGTAGAAAACATTTAAGAGCTATGTATCCTAGATCAAATACCATCACATGAGATTTGCATGCATTATGCCTAACAAAGAAATTCAATAATATTATTACGAAATTACAAGATTTTTTGAGTTTCGTCCACTCTCCCTTAACGTTAAGGGAATATCCCTAGTGAAGTTGCCAAATTGTGGACCCATGGCTTTGGGGGGCCCACGTACCATTTTTACGGACATCAAATGTCTTCGTTATTTTGCATAGTGTGAGTATGCTTGGCTTAGGGGTGAGTCTAAAAGCTCAAAACCAAAGTAGAGAAGTGGCCATCGTACTTCGGGAGCTCACGGAACCCCATTAAGTCTAGCCCGAAGGCAAATTGACACCAAGGATAAGAAGGTCTCATATCTCTGGTTTTAGGGACAAGGGTAAGGACAAAGTAGTTCACAATGTCTCCCTGTGTATAGCGGCTTTTACATGGTATCACATGTAATTCATGATCATAATAATGAATTATAGCAATATAATCTTAGCTCCGGTTTATCCTAAAAAACACATGATAATTTTCTAGGCGAGTTTGTTTAACACACACATAATATCTAATAAAATGCATTGGGTGATCACTTTTGGATTAATCAATATTCATAAGTTCCTAAGCCGGTTATCCAAGATTTAATGTTAACTTTATGTGAGAACATGCTTTTCTAGTCTTTTAATTAAACATGGACTTGATATGATTATA
Organism: Suaeda aralocaspica; assembly: GCA_016808085.1. Classification (NCBI taxonomy): domain Eukaryota; kingdom Viridiplantae; phylum Streptophyta; class Magnoliopsida; order Caryophyllales; family Amaranthaceae; genus Suaeda; species Suaeda aralocaspica. The sequence continues at coordinate 1,180,152 of PYUH01000373.1, read as the reverse complement.
AACAATAAAAAATTAGCATACAGTAAAACAAAGTTTCTACCTAAAGTTGATCTTAATTTAAAGTCAAGCCATACTTAATCAAGATTTCATGAATTAAATTAAACGCGTCAATTTTTATATAAAGCAGTTAATATTACATAAACTAACTTAATTAATTGAAGAACTCAAGAAGTAATTGTTGTTGATGTTTGCCTCATTTGAAGTACCTTGCGTGCGATGGTCAAAATAAGTCTTCCTGATGATTGAATAAGACTTAAATTAAAATAACAAAAACAATAATAGTAGCAACTAGCAACTAGTTAAAATGGGCTTTACATGCTTGTTATCATATATTAGTTGCTCTAAATTATTGTATATTGACTGAAAGATAATACTTCGGACCTTTTTCTATACACGAAAAAAAAGGGTCGAACTCTTTATAAGGTTAAAAGGTTAAAAAATGGCATCTAAAGGTGGGTTTTGAACCATTCAAAAATCTGTTCAGTTTGCAAGCTTGTCATTTAAAGATATGCATAAGCAAGATTCATCTCTTCTTCAATGTGATGCATATATTTCAAATGTTTGACCCATATGGAAAAAGAATGTTGTTATGCATGAGACTATGAGAGCTTCTCTCCATGGAGCTACTCGCCCGTCATAATTCATATAACCCTTAGCATCAATAAAACCTTTGTTCCAAAATAGTTTCATCAGCTTGGAAGATATTGCATAATCTAAATTTGGGACTTTGTCAGGAAGCCACTTAGCTGTTACAGAGAATTCCATACACTTTATCTCCTGCACTTTGATGCCTCTCCTTTTCAACATCTTAACTTTTTGTGTATTAATCTTTTGTTTTGTTCTATCATCCTTGAGCATGTCCACAAATAAGGTAAAAGGATAGTTATATGGGATGCTATCCATCTTATTAAACTTCTTGGAAGCAATCATAACAACAATACTCCTGAATGATACCTTTGATGCAAGAATAGACAAAAAATCATCACCAAATGAAGCCCCTAAGCAAACCAATGGATATTTTGTCAAGTCATGCTTTCTTAACCACCATTTTATGATTTCTTCAACTTTTAACCCATCTTTTTCATACGACCAACATTCATCATATTTTGCTATAAAGAGAACATCAAATGTTTGAGCAATAGCATCAATGAAGATTTGCTTTTCTTCAGGTAAACCCACAAATTTGGACACTCTAGACAAGCTTCCCAACATTTAAGGGAATTTCCACCACATCCATGAGCTATAAGAACTGCTTTAGAATTAGATGGCATTTGCCAAATAACTTCTGTTTTTTAACATATCCCATATATGGTTTGGAAACCACTTGAATTACAAGGTTTGACTTTGGATCAATATGTGTTGTTTCATCAATGAAAAAATTTTCCATACTATATAGAGCAAATATTAAAGTGAAGAAAATAACTAACCATACTACAACAGCAAAATTACATGATTGACAGTTCTGAGTAGATTGCCATAAAAAGAGTGGTTCATCTCCTCTACCGGACATTTTCAGCTCTAAAACTCTGATGAGAAATGTCAGAACAACAAGCACTGATGCGAATGTTGATAAATTTGCCACTCACAAGGGATAGAAAACTAGTTTCGATTTCCCCAAAGTCAAGGACCAAGAAAACAATCCTAGGTCGAATAATTTCTTCAATTAATTAAAGCCAAGCACCCTTAATTCTTAACATTATACTCAAAAGAGTCTAAAGCCTAAGCACCAACTCTTAGACTCAAAATTCCTCACACATGAAATTTTTCACAATAGTTTTGTTTTTGTTTTTTTTTTAAGAAAACAAATAAAAACTAAAACACAATGTTATACAATCTGATTTGTTATATTTGTAATTAAGCCTATTTATAGGATAACCAACAACTAAAATCCTAAAAAACTCCTAACAAACTTATCAAACTGAAAACAATGTCCTAACAACAAAACACACGGCTAGCACAAAGCTTATCCACAATCGGATAAGTATGCACACACACCTCTAATCTTGAACAAATCTAAACTAACGAACAAATTCAAGAGTTATTCTAAGAAACTAACAAACAAGATAATCATCAAATTGCCAACAAAAAACACAGAAAAATAAAAATGCACAAGAACTTCAAGAAATACACAAATTACTTGCCATCACCATGCCTCAATTTGCACCATTTTCAAGAAGCTCCTTCAATCTTCAAGAAACCTTTTAAGATTCAATTTTTTTAATCAAGAGACCTTCAAGAAGTCATTCCTCATGTATTTTAGGTATAAAATGATGGACAAGACTCAACAAGAACCAAAAACAATAAAGCCTGAAACGAGAAAAACCCTAGCAAGTGAAGTGGGGAAAAAACCATAGGCCAAACCATCTTATTCCCCTAAATCCACCAACCTTTTCATGTTTCAAAATGACCAAGTAACGTGTGTCACCATAAACACAAATGATGAATACTTAGAAGATCCCAAAAGCCTTGAATCTCCATAAGCTATAATCTCTCCTATTCTTGAATCATTAGTTAAAGCCATAATCAAACCTTCAAAGTTGTCACCTTGATACGTATCATCCTCCTCTTGTTCAAAAGAGTTTATCCTCATACCTTGAATTTGATCATCGGGAACATAAGGAGACAAGTCACCAATGTAAAATGTAGCATGAACACCATACTCACCTGGCAACTCAAGTTTATAAGCGTTGTCCCCTACCTTACTCACGATTTGAATGGTCCATCACATCTAGACATCAACTTGTTTTTTCTCTGATTAGGAAATCATTCCTTTCTAAGATGTAACCAAACTAAATCTCCCTCCTTATAAGTGTGTTGATCCTTGCGCTTGTTAGATGTTGTCTTGTAAACACCATTCACGTGCTCAATTCTTGCCCTCACCTATGCATGTACTCAACTTTAGCTAAGCATCCTTGTGAACAAACTCACCCTTAGGAATAGCCACAAAATCAATAGGCATCTTAGGATTGATTCCATAAACAACTTCAAAAGGTGAATGCTTAGTTGCATAAGTGATCTATTATACGAAAACTAAGCATGAGCTAACTTCATATCCCAATCCTTTTGTGTCTAACTTACCAAACAACGAAGTAACACGCCTAATGTCCTATTTGTAACCTCGATCTGACCATCTGTTTGTGGATGATAATGTAACACCCTGGAATTTCCTAAGTTCTTACTTCTTATTTTTTCCGGAAAACATATTATAATTATTAAGGTTTATATTTAACAAAACTTCTAAATATGGAAAAACCAAAGTATTACCGCCATCGTGATAACGGCTAAAGCATTTATCAAAGTACTACAGCGGAAGTCTTAAAAAGTCAAAACCAAGTGAAAACTAAACTTCAAAACAATCTCAAATTAAAATCAACTTTAAACTTATTACACTTCGGAACCATATTAATGGCCCTCAAAAACCAAAACCAAAAGTTTTTAGAAATAAACCACATCCAAAATAAATTTTAGTCATCCATAAGCAATAAAATAAAGTAAAGCTACAAAACACAACAAACGCTCTCACTCCAGCCCATCATGAAATGACTTATGCCCGCTTGTACCTGCAGCTTTTCTTTTGCTAGACAACTACTCACCACAAGTGGGTCATTGTAGGGCCAAGTCCAAGACACAGCCATGCACACAAAACAAACAGTCAGTAAAGCTGAGTACATAACTACTAAAGACTAAGCAACAACAATAAGAAACAAATCATGCACTCAACTTACCCTTGACAACCTTTTACTTGTACAAGGACTAAACTAAATTAACTGTAATATTTAAACTTATGGATCCTGTGTCGAACGAGTTCCCTCCTTAAAAATCATCGCCCTATTGGGCACCAACTTGGGAGCAGCTCCAAGAAGTTATTACTATGTCACATAAAGTGACGGATATCCAACGCAATAAAAATATGAAAGAGTACAACGTCTTGTACTCCAATTAGAAGTCATAGATCACTATTCCATACGACTCCCCCCATTGCTCATACTCAAGGTATATACGTTCCAAGAGTTTTGATGCAAGCCCTCTTACACTTTACGTGATTGACCGGTTTAGAAATGTTATGACTCACAAACAACGTCACATAAAGACATGCATCACATCAAGCAAGCGAAATTAATTATCTTCAATTTAAGGTGATTCAAAATCAATCTCATGTGTTTCCTTTAATTAAACTGAACTTCCTTTACCACACATTAACAATGAGTGGCTAATTACTTACTTTCTCCTTGACCACACATTAAATTGTGAGTGGCAACATGTCTAAAATAATTGCTCATAACTTCTTTTAATCGTGTGAATAAAATTCACAACTACCTTTCTTGTTGATTAAGTAACTAACTAACTTAAAAATAACTTCCTATCTCGATTAACAAACTATTGGCCAAATTAATTTGATCATAACATTCCAATCCAAGCTTATAAGAATTCATATTACTATTTAACATGGAATGTCTACACACAATACAAATCATGCTTCTAATAAACTTGTCATGCATATAAATTCATGATTCAACAAGCATAACAATATTTCATACAATCAAAGATCATCCATGCATGAATTCTAGTTCTTGTGATTGTCTTTAGTACTTAAGTACCTTGTAAAGTAACGGTGCTCCGCGACAACTTCTAGAAGTGGACTAGTTCAAAGTCTGCTACATAAGGAAAAACCGAAACTAAAATAAAACCTTGTTGTCTAAGTTCTACAACAACTATAAACTAACTTCTATATTGGAAACTTGTCCAAAATATTCCTTATATGGTCTCTATTACTTTCCATACAACACTTTACTTTTCTATTGTATGACTACTTGGTTTTAGGGACTTATTTATGCTTTATAAATCCTTAGTATAATTTTTATGCCACTTTAGAAAATTGGAAAGCAATATAAAATTACCGAAACTCCTTGAAAAGCTTCAAAAACAACATAAATCAATCATACAATGTATTACTTAATTTATATGATCAATTTATGCTAATTACATACTTTAAAAGCCTAATTATTCACTTTATAAATCCTGTACAACATGTTAAACATGCTTAAAATCACTTTTAAACTTCATAAAACATACTAAAAATTATATGTAACATCATAGAATTCATATGTGATCATACTAGCATAATATGAACATTTAAAACTTACTTTAACTTGTTTTATAAAAATTTCAGGTTTATTTATTAACTTTAAAGTCATGAAAAACTCATAAAAACATCACAATTTCATGGTAAAACTCTTTTACAATCAACTAACATAATTATGAAAACCAATCTATACTTTAGAACAATTTTTCATAAGCCAAAACATGTTCATAATATTTATTTAATTGAATTTCATGATTATTAATTTTGGACAGCAATTTATTTTATTTTCAAAACCTTTAAAAATAAATCTAAACTTCATAAAATCATCATAAATTCACACAACAGCAATTCATGATCATAATACTGAAGTTTTAGTCATAAAAACTCATCAAAATCAAAACTTTCATACTTTATAAATCATAATCTAAAATTTCATGAACAACAAATTAATTCATGCCTTAAAACAATTCATAACTTTATTAAGCATGATTAAAACTCATAAAATCATGATTAAACGTAAATAAGACCATGAATTTGCAAGATTGAATAAAAAGAAAGAAGGAGAATTTTTTTTGTGGAAGTCCGAAAATACCGAAAGGGGAGGAGGAGTGGCCAGCGGTGGCGAGGGCGGTGGTCTGGCTGGGCGCGGCGGCTCCGGCTGGGCGCAAGTGGGATCCGGCGAGGCTCGGATCCCAATTTTTTTTTTCTTCTCTGTTTTTTTGAAAACACATACTGCAGAATTTTTTTTTTTCTGAAAAAATCACTTCTCATTTTTTTGTTTTTCTTTTCTCTCCAAATTTTTGGAATCCTAATGACAACTTATGAGCATGAAAATCTGAAAATTTGGGTTTTGAAGGGTATTTTGGCCCCAAAATAGGATTTGGAAAAGCCCATACTTATCCTAACAAGTGGAAATTACCTTTAGGCCCTTGCCTCAAAAATAAATTAGGAAACCTTTAAAAATTCTATTTTTAGAAGCTTTTTAAAATATTTTTAAAACATAAAATATTATTTATGAACACAAATAATTATTTTCGATTAAAAATTATTTATTCTTTATTTTATTATTATTAATTTCTTTTCATTTAATATTCCTATTGAACATAATGTTTCAATAAAAATATTAAAATTATACGAAAAATATACAAAAATACTTTCTTAAAATACGTGAAAATGTGGGGTATTGCAGATAAGAAGTACATACTGAAGAGGATTTTTGTTTCAATCAAACGCCATAGAGACTTCTAGAAATAACTCATGAACATTTTATCCCTGTCACTAACAATTGTTTTTGGAACTCCAGGTAACCTAATAATGTCTCAAAAATATATGTCTGCAACATTCATAGCATCATTATTCTTGTGACAAGGTGAGAAATGAGCCATCTTTAAAAACCTGTCAACAACCACAGCAATAGCATCTTTTTGCCTTGCAGTTCAAGGCAAACCAACAATAAAATCCACGGAAACATCCTCCTAAGGAGCTTATTTGACTGACAATGGTGCTTAAATTCCTTGATGGAATGATGCCTTTTCCTTCCGACACATAGCAAACTAAGAAATTATTGCTTCAACATATGCTATCATCCTTGGCCAATAAAGATGCTCCCGCAACATAGTCAATGTCTTTGTAATTCCAAAATGACCTGCAAGACCACCTCCATGCGGCTCTCTGACAAGAAATTCACGAATGCTACACCTTGGAATGCATAATAAATTTCCCTTCAATAAGAACCCATCATGCAATACATATGTTCCCACAGAACCTTTACGAAATCTGTGAGTAAATAGGACCAAAATCGCCATCTTGCTCATAACATTGAGTAATTAACTCCAAAGTCCTAACCAAGTAATATGAAATAAGAACATCAATTAGGGCATACCTCCTTGATATAGCATCAGCAACCACATTAGACTTGCCTTCCTTATACTTTGATGAAAAGTGGAAAGATTGCAAGAACTCAACCCGTTTAGCATTTCTTGGATTAAGTTTTTGTTGCCCATTGGTATGCTTCATGATCAGAATGCAAGATGAAATGATTTGGATGCAAATAGTGAATCCAATGATCCAATGCTCGTATAATGACATAAAAATCCTTGTCATATGTAGAATAATTCAACCTTGCCCCATTCAACTTCTAACTAAAATAAGCAATAGGACGCTTACCTTGAACCAACAATGCTCCAATTCCCATGCCACTAGCATTAGTTTCAAGTTCAAAAGGCTTTGAAAAATCTGGCAAGGCTAGGATAGGAATTTGACAAAGTAATTTCTTCACCAACTCAAATGCTCTTTGCGCCTCTTCAGTCCATTCAAACTTATCCTTATTCTTTTTAATGCATTCTGTCATAGGAGCTACTATAGATGAAAAGTTCTTCAAATATCTTCTATAGAAAGAAGCTAAATCATGGAAAGCACGTACCTCAGTCTCAGATTTCAGAACCGGCCATGTTTTAATAACTTCTACCTTTGAGGGGTCAAAAGAAACACCATCTTTCGAAACAATATACCCCAAAAATGTCACACTCGTCACCATAAACAAACACTTTTCGAGCTTAGCATACAACTTCTGCTTCCTCAAAGTTTCGAAAACTTCTCTCAAATGCTGCAGATGATTCTCAATGCTTGCACTATAGACCAATATATCATCCAAGAAGACAACCACAACTTTCCAATGAAAGGCTTCAAAACGTCATTCATTAGTCTCATAAAACTACTAGGAGCATTATTCGGTCCAAAAGGCATAACTAACCATTCATAGAGACGGAACTTTGTTTTGATTCTTGTTTTCCATTCATCACCTTCCTTCATCCTTATCTGATGATACCCACTCCTCAGAACGATCTTTGTAAACACCTGTGAACCATACAATTCATCCAACACATCATCAAGATGAGGAATAGAAAACCTATACCTGATGGTGATATTATTCACTGCTCTGGAATCAATGCACATTCGCTAAGATCTATCTTTAATTTCTTACGAACTATCAATATTGGCACTGCGCATGGATTCAAACTCTCCCTGACATATTCCTTGGCCATTAAGTCTTCAATTCGACTTTGTTTCTTCTGGATTACACCTGTAAGCTAGCTTATTAGAAATCTGAGCTCTAGGAATCAAATCAATTTGGTGCCAAATCCCTCTAATTGGCGGCAATCCTAGGGGTAATTTCATAGGAAATATGTCTTAAAATTACTACAATAAGGAGCACAACTCACGAGGGATATTGGTTTCCTATTCTTGCACTTCCTTAGCCGTCAGCACATAAAATTTGTCACAATCCTTGACTTCCTCGACCATAGTCTTTTCATCAACCAACAACACACCCTTTTTATTGCTCATATCCTTCGTAATTGTAGAGCATTCTAAAGGTTTCAAAGCAATTGGTTTACCTTGTGCCTTCTTCCTAAAGATGTACACATTTGCTCTCCCATAAAACTGCACCAATATTGCCATGGTCTCCTTAGCAGTATGTGGCATGCATCCATATGAAAAACATCATAAATCCCTTGATCATCAAAAGTACCTAATTTGAAAGACACCAAATCCTGCTTATTCACCTTCACATCACTTGTGTTGCTAAGACAATGCAACTATAGGGTTGAGGATGTTCAGTGGTAGGAACCTCCAATTTGTTGATCAATACAGTTGAAACCACATTAGTGCGACTTCCTGTATCAATAATCAAGTCATGTAACTTTCCTTACACATTGCATCTGGTGATGAAAATCTTTTCTCTTTAACTTTCAGTAGGTGGCGCAACCTTTGATTGTAAAACCCTCCTAAGAACATGACTCTGGCCCTCAACTTCAGGATTAACCTCTTCAATTCCTTCTTCCTGAGTGTCATACCTCGCGTCATCTTCATCTTTGACTCATTCATTCTCCTCTTCTTTAAATTCTACTTCATCTGCCCAATTTCGAGCTGTATAAAACCTAGAATGTGGACAATATTTCTAAATATTAACCTTTACACTTGAAACAAGTACGTTGATCAGGGTTTGTAGGCTTTGTAGCAGATCCCTTATCTTTGATGTAAAGAGGAAACTTTATTGTGGCATCATAGTTTAATATCTGGGGCACAATTGCTTGATCTTTCTTCTCAAAAAATTTCGAAAAACTAACAGCTCTTTTCGAAAATTGGTTCTCTATTCTTGATTTAACCTTGCCAACCTCATCAAAAGTCCATTAAGGTTGTAATTCCACCTTTTCTTTGATCCTTTCATTCAATCCTGCAACAAAACGTACAACTTTATGATCCTCTTTTTCTTCAAGATCACATATAGTCACCAAATTGAGGAATTGAACAACGTATTCTTCAACTGATTTTCGATCCTGCTTCAGTGTATGCATCTTGATGAAATTATTCTGCTCATAATACCGAGGAACAAAGAGTTTTTTCATCTCCTTCTATAATTTCGTCCATCATGAAACTTTGACTTTCCATCTTTCTTTCTTTTTCTTTGCAATCCCTCAAGCTACAGACTAGCAAGACTAGCCAAATTCAATTCTGCAACCTTATAGGATTTTTGATCATCATTCTCTTTTTTATTTGAAAATTCTTTCAATTCTTTTGAGATAATCTAAGAAATTCTCGGGATCAAGACTACAAGCAAATTCAGGAATATCTAGCTTTAAATTTCAATCCTCATCTTTATGTTTTTCTTTCTGCTTGCGCCTAGTCATTGGCTCTTCGTTGCTTGTGCTTGATGAATACTTTTTAGGTTTTCGAGTACTCCTTGTACTAGATACTCCTTCATCGGAACTCGAGTTTCATTTACCCTTGCTTCCATTCTTAGATTTTCTAGGTGTTTTCGATTTTTCTACAAAATCCTTGATGGTAGCTGTGGACCCGGGGGTATGGGGGCCCACGTGCCCTTTTTACGGGCATTGAATGTCTTTAGTTTGTTGCATAATGCGAGTATGTGTAATACCCTAGAATTTCCTAACTATATACTTTATATTTTTCCGAAAAACATACTGTAACACTAGTACAAAAATTACATTTTGCTGCCCCTTATTTGCTGCGGTTTTTTGGGATTTTATAAAAACCGCAGCAAATAATTAGCTGTGATTGGTAAAGAGTATTATTTGTTGCGGTTACACAATAACCACAGCAAATAATATTTTTTTGCTGCTGTGTACGATTATTTGCTGCGGTTTATAACCGCAGCAAAAAACTTGGAGATTTTTTTTTTTTTTCCCGTTGGGACTTTCCTTTTCTTTTCTTATATTTTTCAGCAGTCCCAGGCCACGAGTCTTATCTTTTCGTTCTCAGTCTTTCTTCCTTAGCTTTTTGCTCTCAAACCTAATTACTTCCTCTCAACTCACACTCAAGCACTCACACTCAAACCTAATTACTTTCTTCCTTGCCCTTACCTGTCGCCGTCTCTAACCTTCCTCGTCTCCAAGTTTCCTCGTCGCCGTCTCCAAGTTCGCCGTGTGGAAGTTGTTCTTCATTTGCGGTATTTTTCGGCAATCTTTTTCTTCATTTTCGCTATTTTCACTTCAACATTTGATGTTTATTCGTCTTAATTTAAGGAAAATTGTGTTTGTGTAACACCTAAAAAATGGTGGGAAACAGGATTATTTGCTGCGGTTCTCCACACAACCGCAGCAAATAACCCTTTTTCCCTCCATTTTCTGAGGTATTATTTGCTCGTTCTCCAACAACCGCAGCAAATAACCCTGTTTCCCACCATTTTTGAGGTGTTTTTGCTGCGGTTGTTGGAGAACCGCGAGCAAATAGTTTTTTTTTTATTTTGAATAATTTTCTAAAATGAAATTACGCTCCTAATTCCTAATATCATCCACGCTCCCGCTCTGCAAATAATATTCCGCAGCTAGTACCCAATTTATTGAAACCGAATTCAGTTCAATTAATATAAATTAATGAATTTTTTTTGTATACATACAACCTAGAAAGCCAGCCTTAGCCACTCAATCAATCCAATAAGGCAGCTCAAAACAAACCAACCTATACATCAAACAAATACAAACTAAAAATCCAACAACCTAAAACCAAGAACAAACAAAAACAAAACACAAAACACTTCTATCCCCACTAATATACCAAACTTGTAAACTGCCATCAAACTCAGCTGCAACCCTGCAGAGCCCCCCAAAATTGCAACAAACAACCACAAACAACCACAACATCCAACACACAACAACTGCTGAGAATAACAGCCAACACGCAACCACAAACACAACCAGCAGAGATTCAGCAAAACCCAATGTCAGCCACATATACAGCAGCCTGACCTGCATCTGCAGCCCAGCAAAAAACTCCCCAAAACAACTCACACGCAGCAACAACAGCCTACACAAACAGAAATCAACACTGCAACACCCACCACCAACCACAAACTGCACAGCCACCCTCAAAAAACAGCAGTCTGCATAACTCAACAAAACTGCAACAAAACCACAGCACCCCACCACCAACACAGCAAACAAAACCAGCATAAAGTCAAAAAACAACCAACACGCAACCACAAACCACTGCAAAAATAGTAGTACAACCCTGCCGCAGCACCACACCTACCACCAAGTTCAACTAAACTCCAACCAAACAACCTACACAGCACAAACCACCACTGCTGCTAATCCCACCACCAAACTACTACATACAGTGTCACTGTACCATTATAGAAATTACCAATAGCTAAAAGTTCAATTAATAACTAAGTGAATGTACTAATATTCCTAGCTTCTCAAACAATGTGTGTACAAGAAGTCGCAACCTTGTCTCGAACCTCGCTTATTTGTGCTTGCTGAAAGGCCCTTCTCGAACCCATGTAGCTTTTGTGAATACCTAATAAATTGACATAATTTAAAACCAGTTGAATTGACATAAATTGACATATTTAAGACGTAATAGCAATCAGACAAACCATAAGTGCATGTTAAACGAACAACAGGAACATTGAACACTAATAAACAACTACTAAGAACCACAACAACTCATGGCTCATAACACAACAACAGCTATGCATGTAGTCATGAAGGTAAGCTCATGTTTGTGTACTCTATTTTACAAAAAAAGAAGTTGATTGTGATGAAATGTGGGTTTTAAAAGGGTTTCAGAAGAAACATTAAAAAGGTCAAAATTTCTTGTGTAGAATTCTTTCTCTTTTCTCCTTCGCGAGTCATCTTACTTTGCAAAAACCAAGTAAGTCTATAGCATTTTGTAGCATATTAATGTTGTGATGAGATACTACAGTTCAAGTAGTTTATTATAACATACTAATAAAAGCCCCCATCTAAAGATTCAACTGAAACTTGCAGACAATCCACGAGCACAGGTATACGACGAACAATGCTCCAAAATATGTTTTCCATATAACACAAAAAGAAAAAACCGTGATTGACTTATATGAAAACCAGGTTCTGGGAGCATTGGTCATCGTTCTGCACATAACACATATAGAAGAATAATGGATATATGGTATAGGAAAAGAATACATTAAAGGCCTGAAATATATTCATGGATCCCTTTAATGTTTTTTCCACAAACATAAAATTTCCATTATTTTTTGTCTTCCACAAATGTGCACCAGTATTTGGGAGCATTGGTCATCGCATATCTATGCTCGGAGCCATTTGAAAATTTCAGTTGAATCTTTAGATGGAGGCTTTTATCAATATGTTATAATATACTACTTGAACTCTATTATCATCAGCAACCTTTATGCTACAAAATGCTTACACTGCTTGGTCTTTGCAAATTAAGATGACTGCGGAGGATTTGTCAATCAAAGCAATTCTACAGAAGAAAATTAATGACAGGCTACTCCTGACCTAGTCATCTAGTGGTGGTGGAGTGTCAAGTGGAGAGGTTGTTTGGGTCGGCTTTGGATTTGAATGATAGTAAGGATGACGCGTCCGTGGGGATTGTTTTCGGAAGGGTTGGGAGTGGGCGAGGGCGAGGGCGAGGGCGAGGGTGAGGGCAGGAGAGTGAGGAGGTGCATTTGGATATGTGAGTGGAGGTTGAGGGTGGTTAGTAAGAGGGTGGTGGTGGTCTCATGGTACAAGGGAGGAAGGAGGAAGTGAGGGTGAGTGTAGTAGAGTGACTTAAAAACTCAATCTCAAGTTGGAAAAAGAAAAGGAGGGAAGTCTTGGGATCTTGTATTCTGTTTGGTATTAAGTATATAGTAGCTTTGATTAATAGTTTAACCTACACACTATACTAGTTATGTTTTTGTAAAAAACTAATACCAGTACTACGTACTAGTGTTTGAAGTAGTTTGTATGGTTCACGTTGTGACTTGTGAGACAGTGCAAAATGACTTAAGTTTGAACTCTCAAGTGGTAGTGTTTTTTATTTTATCGGTTATATTTCCATACTTTACCACCTTTTCATTTAATATTACAGGGTAGAATGATGATACGACCTCGTCACCCTATAAGTTCCTAATATTATAGGTGGGGATATTGCAGGGAGGCTCCAACAAAAACCAAATGAACTTCAAAATATGTTTGGACTTAAAACGCAGAAATCAACCGTTATCATCAAAGATACCTAATTTTTGGCTAAAACAGGCCAAATCAACCGACAAAACCAACAACAACAAACCCATACCAGCATTCAAAAATATAAAACATACCCAAAGCAGCATTTTGCCTTCCGGAAATTAGTGCATACTTACCTCCTCAATATCATCTGACTCATTACACTTGAGATGATGTCATGCATGTAACGCATTACTAGTACCCACAATCAGTACCGTTTGCTGTTGCGTCGCACTTTGAAGTACATAGGAC